>OY735229.1:25245822-25290822 GCA_963457665.1 Thysanoteuthis rhombus | reverse complement strand
CAAAGATTTAAGAAAATGCATGAAAGCAGTCATCAAAAGCATTCTCGAAAAGGTAAAGGGTTCAAAGCTATTAAAAACCTCTCAGTACAGGAAGAAATCAAATAAGCAGTATGCTCAAAGAAAATTGAGGATTTAAAAATGGATAGGGACTGAATTGTCGAAGATGCCCTGGAAGGGACACAGAGCAATTAACCAGATATACATGTTACAAGTAATCAGTTGAAAGATTTCCCTGCAGTTACTCCGAGGTAGCAAGCCTTCAAACAAGCAAAAAAAGGAAGGGCCCCAGGATCAGATAGCATCACTGTTGTCCTACTCAAAAAAACAGCTTATGTCATTACTAGGAAACTAGCTATTCTATTCAACTTATGCTTTGAACAGAGCCAAGTCCCTGAAGATTGGAACACTGCAATCATAATGTTATGATATAAAAAAAGGGAACCCAAAAGATCTAAGCTACAAGCCAATAAGCATACATTTACTAACTTTTCATCAAAACACTTGATGAAAACCAACCACAGATACAGGCTGGATACAGAAAAAGCTACTCAACCATAGACTATATCCATTCGGTAAATCAACTAGAAGAAAAAGAAACAGAATTTAGAATGCCATTTGCTGCAGGATTTTTCAACTTCAAGAAGACTTTTGACTCGTTGGAAACCTGCAATGTCATTAATGCTATCATCCAACAAGGCATGGACCCTGTATATGTAAGAGTCTACCGACAACAGTTCCTTTATAGGCTATGTAAAGACGTTGCACCTTTTCAACTAGGATTAGGGGTAAGACAAGGTGATATCAGCTCACCTAAACTCTTCACAACCTGCCTTGAGAATATCTTCTGATACCTGAACTGGGAAAAATGAAGGAATCAGAATAGATGACAAATACCCAAGTAACCACAGATTTGCTGAAGACATTGCCCTTTATGCTCAGCTTCAAGAACAAGAAAATCCCATTAGTCCTAAAAAGTAGGGTATACAACCAATGCATTCTCCCTATAGTCATCTACCGATTTGAAATATGGAATCTAACAAAAAGATTGCCACTCAAACTGAGAACTCAATATCATATAGAGAGACCATAAAACAGCACAGTATATTAAAGGAAAGGCAGAACTAAGAGATATCATAGAATCCAATAGAAAACTCAAATGGCTATGGGCAGGTCATGTTGCAAAAATGCCACACACTGATGAACATCATAACTCACAACATGGAACCCCAGAGATCATATACAAAACTGTGGCCAGCAAAATATAAGATGGCATGACTAACTAGACAAGTTCAGTAAGTACTGGCTCTGGGATGCCTATGACAGAAAGGTTTGGTGAATTTTGGGGAAGGTCTAAGGATGTTAAAAGACCAATGATAATGATAAATCATGTCTGAATATAACTATCTGAAAAAAGGGGACATTTCAGCTTTCTCCAAATAGCTGTTTTTATCTTTTTATCAACTCTTTTCTTTTTAATGTTTTTTACTTTTAGTGAAATAAAATTTATTTTCATGTGTGCATGCAGGCACATATAAACTGCTTTCATAATTTTCCCATAATTCTACTTTGGAAATGGACTGTTATTTTTTTTATATAGATACTAGTTCATGGGCAATACAAGTTATAGAACAAGTGGACTTATATAGTTTAGCATCATGGTCAAGACAATGTAAGGTGTTACATGTAGGAAAAAGTGAACCATGATTACTGTTTGAATGGAAATATACTAGATACTGTAAACGACAAAAAGGATCTTGCTATAATAACTGACTAACTCTTGTTTTCCAAGTACATTGTCATTACCAAAGCAAACAGAGTACTGGAGCTGATCAAGCATATTTTCACTTATTTAGGCTAGGAATTGTTCCTTGCATTACATAAGACTTATGTCCATCCGCACCTTGAATACTGTTTTCAAGCCTGGTCATTGCACTTTGAGGAGGATAAAAATCTTTAAGAAAAAGTCCAGAGATGAACAAAGCGGTTAATCATCATCATCATCATCATCAGTCTTTTAGCGTCCGTCGTTGGACATAGACCTTCCCCAGGATTTGCCACACTTCTCTATCATGGGCGTCACGGAGCCAGTACTTCCTGAACTTGTCTAGCTCATCTCTCCATCTAACATTTTGCCGGCCTCGGTTGCGCATATGGTCTCGGGGAACCCATGTTGTGAGTCGTGATGTCCATCGATTGTCAGCCATTCTTGCAACATGGCCAGCCCACCGCCATTTGAGATTTTTTATGGATTCTATGATGTGTCTAACTCTTGTCTTTTCCCGGATGTGCTGTGCTGTTTTGTGGTCTCTCCATGTGAGGCCCAGCATTATTCTTTCATGTGCACGTTGCATGGTTCTCAGCTTACGGGTCTGTCTCTTGGTTAAGTTCCATGTTTCAGCTCCATAAGTGACTATTGGGTGGATGCATTGGTTATACACCCTTCTCTTTAGGATTAATGGGATCTTATTATTTTTGAAGGTTGAGCTAGCTCTGCCAAAGGCTTGCCATCCTAGTGTGATTCTTCGCTTGATTTCTTCTTCTTTTGAGGGTCTCATGGAGATTCGTTGCCCTAGGTAGATGTAGTGGTCTACTTTCTCGAGTTCTGTGTCCTCGATTTCGATCTTAGTGTTTATATCTCCAATGTGGTTGTTGCACATGATCTTCGTCTTGCTGAAGTTCATGTGTAGGCCGACTTTCTTGCTCTCTTCATTTAGTTCATCTATCATTAGTTGGAGGTCGTGTAGGTTCTCTGCGAAAAGGGCTATGTCGTCTGCGAATCTGAGGTTGCTGGGATACTCGCCGTCTATTTTAATTCCTTTACTCTCCCAGTCTAGCCTTCTGAAGATCATCTCGAGGCATGCTGTGAAGAGTTTAGGCGAGCTGGTATCACCTTGTCTTACTCCTTTCTGGAGCTGGAAGGGGTCCGAGTCTTTATGTAGCCTGATAAATGAGCTGCCGTGATTGTATATATGTTTCAACACTTCAACATATACTGGATAAGCGGTTAATACTAGAATTAAAAAGTATGAGTTATGGAGATAGGTTAAAAGAGTTAAGGTTCACATTGTTAGAAAAAAAAAAGGAGTCAGAAGACTTAACAGAAATGTTTAAGATTATGCATGGTATAGAATTAGTAGATCCCTACGAATTTTTTACTAAAAGGGGGTACAAGGGACAGATAGGTCATGCATATAAGATGGAAGTAAATTGAATATCAGAAAATTCTTTTTCAGCAACAGTGTGGTTGGATTATGGAATAGATTACTGGAGTATGTCATACTATGAACAAATGTAAATAAGTGTGGAAAGAATTATGATGTTCATTACATCAGTGCTAACACAAATACCTATGACTTAGATATTGTGTAAATATGATTATTTGATGTATACTTTTTCATGTAAATTGTGTACTTTTCTTCTCACTATAGATATTTGTAATGTCACTTTGCTGCCGGTTATCTTAAGTATACAACAGCAGGCTTGTCTGCTACTGATACTATAGTGTGACAAACACAGGAGGAAGGGAGAAAAGAAAGTTTGGTAGTTTACAAAAAGGGTAAGAAGGAGGAAGGGCTGATGGCTGCTATAGATACTATGTTTGACTGACATGGCTCTATACACGATGATTTTAGTTTTGCACAAGACCACAGTAGTAGGTATCCCAGGAAGAAGATAAATACATATGTTTTTATTAATATACAAAAAATAAAATGCGTAACTATAGACAAAATTTACAGGTGTTCAACTCCACTTCTTCAGAGTTACCAGCTTATGGGACAGTCCCCCGAGAAAACCATCACTTCTGAAAATATAAATACTTTCAAAAGTAATTTTAGAAATTGCATTGGCCACAATATGTTTATCTATAAATTCTGTTATTAATTATCTCAAAATATGCCAATGAACTGATAACTAAAAATCACCAGTAAGCAAAAGGACCCTATTTGCAGTCTAGTATGATAGTTTTTTTTTCCCTGATTTTATAGTATTCAAGGTAGTTCACAGTGTTTGTTTTCATAGCTTATTGAATTTAGGGAAGCAATAATATATTGCATATGTACTCCATGCTAACAACAAACTGAATGTAACACTTGAATGAATTTTTGATTGAATTATTAGTCAAGTTGATAGCCTGAAGGTCACACTGTCCACCTTGTGCTTTTCAGTATCTACAACTAAATGTTACAAGTACTGTTGAACAGCAGTTCTCAAAATGTACTCTGCTGGCCATTCGTGGTCAGTCATATCCATTTAAAAGATCAGTGAAAGAAAAAACATTTTGTAATAAAAATAACTAAAAGAAAATTAAAAAAACTTGTGATGTCTTTTTTTTCTTGCTATATTCACTTAATCAACATAAGAACTCTTTAGGTGTGTGCTCATATCTTTCGAACACATAAAGTGGGTCATATTGAAAAAGTTCTAAAAACACTGCTGTAGAAGATACACATAACATACTTGAAATAATAAAAATATTAGTAATTGATTTTCTCCAGTGCTGTTTCTTCCAGGATGATATATTTTGGATTTTCTTCTAAAATTTGTTTTTTAATCACAAATATTTGTTCATTGTGACAGAAAATCACTCAGGAGGAAGACACAATCAATGACAGGTTAAGAGCAGAAAATCAATACATGAAGACACAGGCAAGTAAAATTCATTAATTGTAGGCTATTTACTAACATATTAAAAAGAAATAATATATTTTATTCAGCTGCTTGATCTCCTTTGGACCATAGACTTACTTAAGTCACTCTGATTCTCACTTCCTCATATATCTTTTGTTTCCTCCATCCCAAATCATCCACTGTCTTACTCTTGTAACTAGTATTTTCACCTTTTACCTGCTTTTTGGAGATTAATTGGGGCAATACCTGTTTGAAAGCCTTTTTTTAGATAGGCTAAGCAATTGTAGTTTTTAATTCAAAATTGTTTTTCACCCAAGTTTTTTTAAATATTTTTCTTTATATATCTCATTTGGATGTCACTGGATTTACTTTTCTGTGAAAGTTTGCTAATGTAAATCACTTGAATATATATATATCTTAAAAATGTGACTTTTTAATATTTCAATTATACATGACTGTTTTGAATGGTATTCTTTGCTGCAATTTTTAATTTTGTTTTTCATTTGTACTTTGTACCTAGATTTCTGATTTGAATGAAAGGTTACTGACAAAATCTGATTCAGACGATGCCATTATGATAGCTGTCAGCCAGAAAGTGGAAGAATGGAAAGTAAGGACTTTTAATTATCCACTTACACTTGTATTTAGTAAGGCTTGTGAGTATGTTCACCTCTCAAATGGTGCTTTACAGATGTAGATTATTATTCAAGGTACCCCTGAAATGTTCTGGATTAGTGTGTGGAAAAAATATCTGGATGGGTGGGTTCTATTTATCACATGTCTGTAATACTGGACTGGACTCTCAGTCTGTGTTTTAAATTGGAAAATGCTGTGATGTCATTCCCGTTCACATTTATTCCTTGAATGTCTTTTTCACATGACTTCATATTCAGACAACATCAATTTTTGTAAGTTTTATTTATATGTTAATCATTTCTGCAGAACACAAAATTTGGAAGGAGAGAAGGTATTTATATGAACCCTTTACTTCATTAATTAATATTTTTCAAAAACACAATCTTGGGATTGAGGGTTATGTAGATTATATAGAGGGAGCTTTTATCTTTCACTTTAGATGTCAAAATCAAGATCTTTTTTAAATTCCAAAAAAATTTTCTTTTATTTCAGGGTTCTAAATGTTGGGGAAATTTATTTTCACTGCTAGTAGTCAAAATCAAGAGAAAGATTTTTTTCCAATTATAGGGTTCAAAATTGATGGACATTTTTTTTATCCCCCCCCCCCAATTATGGTTGGTGAATTTTCATTCCATTTTTAGGCATCAAAATCGGGAGGTTTTTTTCTTTTTTTTCTCTTTTAGGGGTCAAAATCGAGGGAAAAATGTTTTTCCACTAATTTAGGGCTAAAATCTAAAAAAGTTTGTTTTTCATTTTCAAGGTTTAAAATCAAGCAGGGACTTCTTTTCTTACTTTAAGGGGCAAAAATTGAGTGGGAACTTTTTTTCGCTCATCCTTTTTAAATGTTATGTTTATATTTTATTCCACTGAATTTAAGTGAAAGCAAGATAAGATTTTTTTTCATTTTTATGGATCAAAATCTGGAGGGAACATTTTTCAATTTTGGGGTCAAAATCAAGGGGGAATATTTTTTTTCACTTTTGGGGTTGAAATTTGAAGGGCTGTTTCTTCATTTTCAAGGGGGGAAAATCAAGCAGGAATTTTCTCTCTCTCAAAATCTAGAGGGAACTTATTTTTGCATTTCTAGTGGTCAAAATCGTGGCAGGACGTTTCCTCATTTTGGGGATATTATTTTTCACTTTTTGGTGTCAAAATTAGAGAGCAAAAACTTCTTATGTATTTTTACTGGTCAGAGTTGTGGTTGGTGAATTTTTTCACTTTCAGAGATCAAAATCAGGGTAGGGGTACTTTTTCCCTCCTTTTGTGAAAAGGAGTTTTAGGGAAGGTTTCAAAAAGAGGGGGTAGAAGAAAGTTTCAAAAAGTAGTCCCCCCGACTCTGGTCGTAATTTTTAAGGGTCAAAATCAAATGGGAATTTATTTTTGCATTTCTAGGGGTCAAAATCATGGCAGAACATTTTTTTCACTTTTAGAGGTTAAATATGAGTGGAAACATTTTTCACTTCTAGATGACAAAAGTAAGGGGGAAATTTTCTCCCTTTCAGAGGTCAATAGCAAGGGAAACTTCTTTTTACATTTCTTTCTTTTTTAGGCATCTTAAGTAAATAAAATGATGTCATATTTGCAGTTATCTTCCCTCTATGCAACACTGGGTATCATAGCTAGGAATCAATATGCATACTAGTTTAGGGAATTCTAATTTTTATACTTTGCAATGAATTTATTCATGACTTCTTGAAAATTTGAAAAATTATAAAGTATGATAATGCTGTTAGATTATTTTGGAATGAATTCTTGCCACTATGCACCTAAGATATTTGAACAAATTTGTTCCCAGTAGTCAATTTTTGAAGTGTGAAAAAATTACTTTGAATGAATCTATTGAATTGAAAGGAAGATCTTATACTTCAAAGTCAGGTCATATATGATACTTTAGGTATAGTTATATCCATTTTGCAATTGGCAAACTACTGCTTCAATATGATTTAGAATGTCCTTGATACACTTTATTGCCAATACAGCTGATAGATCAATAATTCTGGACTATAAGACAATTGATTTACAAGGATATTTGTAGGACTACTGTTCACTGAAACTCATCCAAGATCCATTACTGTCTATATCAAGCTTCGATAGACAGTCCCCGTGTCATGATATCAACACATGGATGCAGTATAATATTTGCATCATTTTTTAATCAAATGTTTTCTTAGATACCAACATATACTTTAAGTTCAGGGATCTATCTGATTAAGACAAATAATCTGATTTTTTTTTTAACAGTCATGTTTATATTTTATTCAATTAAATTTTACTGAAAGACTTATGTTGATTTATGATAGTAGATTGTATCATTGGAGGTGATATTGAATTTCTTTTTGAGGTTTCAATTAATTTTGTTTTTAAAAAAAGTAATTGATTGAATCCCTTGAATTTTCAGTTTTTATCCAGTGTCTTTATTTTGTTCAATTTTTAAACATCTTCTTAAACATTACTCCTTGCGTTGAACATTTGTGTTTAATTACAGACTGCTCTAGCTGACAAAGATGAGGAGATCCTCACTTATCAAAAAGAGATTCTCAAACTCAAAAGGCAATTGGAACTTCTCAATATGGACGCTGACCGTGCATCAGTTGCCGCTCTGAGAAAGGTTTTTGTGAAGTCATTTCTTTTTTGATTCATTTGGTCAACGTATTCTTGAGTGTTTTATCTACCATCATTAATTCTTTTAAACACAACTTTCTATTAATATGTTATCATAATCTGCTGTGTTGCTTTTGAATTGCCAGAATGCTATTCAGGTTATCATTGCTTTTAGCATCTTATATCCTCGATACTCATTATTCAATATGTAGTTAAGGGAGGTAATCTTCAAATTCTGCTTGAAATTCGAATTGAATTTCGGAATAAGGTTGATCGTTCCTTTAAATTATTGATTCAACTTCATTCCTATAACTAATCTTGGATTTTTGATTTTGTTTGTACTGGTACTTTTCAAATTTTGTTAGTTTCAATAGATTATTTTAAAATTTTGTTCAAATTTTGTATGAATACACTAAATTATCAAATGTGGTAATCTTCATGTTTATTATGATTTTTATTACCTCCCTTGACAGTTGATGAATAACCAGAATGTAAGGTGCTAAATGTAACGATTACCTGCTATACTTATGATATGGACTGTGTGGAATTGTGACGGTTGGGACTTAATTCAGAAAAAGAACTAGGACTGAATAGCCATCAATATTTTTGTTATAATCAGATTGTGATAAAAAGAAAAGTTTTGAAAGTCACACTACCAGTTGTTATAAACAAGTTTGATGCAACACCATAATGATAAATTACTTCATCTTTAGTCTAGGGGCTGGACTGTTTGAAGAATACAACTTTGACTTCTGTATATGGTTAAGAATTATTGTTTTATTGGGAGTATTAGTTGGAGAGAGGGAATGAGATGTGGAACAAGAGATGAGGTTTCTTATTTAGTCAAATAAAGAAGCCATTTCATCTGACTTCCCTGACTACATGGAAGTATAGCTTCTGCTGTTTCTGCTTTCACTGACACTGATGCATTATGGTTGGCTGGTGGCATTTTTATGTTTTCATGGTTAAACATATTGTCATAAGTATAGATGAACTGAATTTTCACCTTATTTTGGCTTGAAACAATAAACATCCTATTTCTTCATTAGAAGCAATCAGAATGGATTAGCACTCTGAAGAAATCAGACATACTTTCCAAGAAAATGGGTCTGCACATTCACAAAAATGTTATCTCCTTTGCATAGGTAATTTAAAAGAATGATGTGATGAATCCCACAAAATTAAAAATACAATAATTGATGAATGAATAAATTTGAGAAGAAAAAAATGATTTGAGAGAAATAAATGTGCTAAATAAAACAAATAAATTTTGGAAGGGAGATAACTTTTTTCACAATTGTACAGACCCATTTTCTTGGAAAGTACCAAAAATGAGAAGATTAGCAAATGCATACAAATATATATATATACATATATATATATATACATATATATATATATATATATATATATATATATATATATATATATATATATATACAAGAGGGTACCTCTAAATAACTGAAATTATAGACTCATCCCTGGCCGCAACTTTGAAAAGAAACTGTAGGTAATTTTGAACTTGTTCCAACAAATCGTGGCACACATTCAAATTCTTGCTTTTTTGATCCTCTGTAAGCAAATGAGGCACAAACTTTGCTGGCATGAACTCCAAATCACTTACCTCAGATATCTTGTCAATGATCAGATGATGATTTTCATTGATTGTACAGTAAACTTTTTCAAGAGTTTTCATTTCTGCTCGAGAAGGTCAGCCAAATCAGTTGGTCTTCAAATGACATTTTATCGCATTTGAGATATCATTCGTACACTTGTGATTTGCCTGAAGCTATTTCCTTAAAACATTCTAAAAGCATTACAAGCGTTTCAGCTACAGTTCCCCCTCACACACACACACACACACATACACACACAAAAGAAAACTTCACTCTCATTCTCTGTTCTTTTTAGCAGTTATCACTAAAATAGCCAAACATGCTAATAAACACCAGAAAAAACCCACAGGAAACAAATAAGACAATCCAGAACCATGCCACATAGCAGATTGGCTAGTTTCAATTCATAACATCTGGCAGTGCAATGTACAACTTTGTCTAGTTCATGTGTTACATTCAAATTCCGCTTTATATAGGTTCCGCCCTCATATACATATATTTTTCCCTCATTTTGCAACTTCATACCATCTTCACCATTGAAACCATGATGTTAAGAAAGGTTTATTAATCACTCATTTTCCATACCACTGTTTTTGTTCTTATTTGAATTTAGTTTACTTTTGTTTATTACAGTAAATTTGAATTTGTATCCCATTTCCACTATTCAACTCTCATGGCCACTGAAATTATGCATTTCCATACAATTTGATCTGTTGAACAAATTTTTTTTCCCCAAAGGTTATTGAAGAGAAAGACAAGCAGCTAAATGAATTAACTGAGGAAATGAAAAGTTATGCTGATGAAATGGAGACAAATGCAGCAGTTATTGAAGATCTCAGAAAAAATCCTTCCAAAGGTAAGTAGTTATATAATCTCTAAAAAAAAACAGTCAAAATTAAGGTTTCTAAATGTGTGCGTTGTGTGTTGTTACAGTGAGTGGCATTTTGTATTCTGCTGCCTTCTCTTTCAGCTGATTTATTGAATGGAGATGGTCCATGGTCGAGTAGCTTCTTCTAAATCCAGCCTGTTCCCATGGTTGGTTATCATCTAGTGTTTTCGTGATCCAGTTGGTGATGATTTTTGTGAAAAGTTTGTAGATGCAGTTGAGTAGGCTAATTGGCCTGTAGTTGTTGAGGTCTTTAGGATTTCCTTTTTCAATGTTTGTACATTATGAAGTGTACCAAGTGAAAAAGCATGAACGTATGTACCTTCTTCCACCCTTTGTTCACTCTGCAACTAGCAACATCCACTTCCGCATATATTCACAAACACCACAACTACTATACTGGTCTTTTAATGGCAAAATCTTACAAATCTGGCTGTTTTTATAAAGGCATTTGATCACAAATATTTTAGTTCGGCCATTTTTAATAATAAAAAAACTAAAATAAGACAAAAGTGCATTTAATTATTATCTTTTGTGTACATTCTGGTTATCAATGAGGGATCAAGGATTGCATAAAAGGATTGATTGTGTTGGGACCTCTGCTTTAGGAATTGAAGTATAGGATTGTTGACTTTGTTATGGTTGTATTTGTAATAGATTCTTATTTTTGGTGTGTACCAATGCATTGCAATGTTTTTTCAACAATATTTTCACTTGGCAATTTTTTGCTGTATTTTTGGCCCCAAACAACTCTTCACTATAATGGTGAAAAATGAATAGAAATGCACTGCAAATAATTTTACTTTAGAATTTCTGCAATTCTGTGCAATAGGTCAGGTTTTTTGTTTGTTTTTATGACAGATGAACTTGAAAAAACGTCTCCCATCTGAGATGCCACAACTACGATCGAAAACTATACACTTTTTTTAGCTTCCCTGATATCAGCTTGGAAAATTGTACAGGAATCTTCATAAATAGCTAGTTTCGCTCCACTCTCACTACTAAATTATAATTTTACTTTAGAAATACATTGGAAAGTGAGAAAGGGATTGTCAGTAGTTAGGAATTAAGACAAACATTACAGCCAGAATAGGACTGTTATATAAAGTTTGTTCAAAAGGTCCTGGCACTTTTTTTGCGTAGAGCTGTGTATTGAAACTTCCAAGTCAATATTATATATTTATTCATAAAATTGGTTGACTCTATTTTTTACTGTCAAGCAAACATAGTATAGCATGCTAGAAAGTTGAAAACAGAATAGCTAAAGAATGTTTGTGCTGTGTGTGTGAGTGGGGGGGAAGAACTGCTTTTTACCATCATCTGAGATTCCTCTCAGAGGCCCTGCACACAATTGATATATACATATGTGTGTGTGTGTGTGTAATATGTTTGAGATATTAATTAATGATTGTAAATGTTCAGAATTGACAACATGTCACATAAAAGTATATTTGATGCTGTCTTTTGATTGTTCAACTGAGAAGTTGCTTAAGGTGCTATTCAGAAGTTTTTTTTGTTTTTTCTTTACGTCCTTGGATTGTAGCTGAAAGAGGTCCTGTGGATCATTTACAGAAGAAGATCCATGAGCTTCAAGCTTTGCTGCGACATAAAGACCAAGATTTGAGAGAAGCAAAGAAATTAGTCAGAGAGGTAAAATCCCTTCCCGTCAATCATCGATTCAATGTTTTTCTGAACAAGTAGTAAATGAAATTTTATTATGCATTCATTCTAGAAACTATAATATGTCATTATTAACAATTTTTCTATTGTTATACCACTAGTAACCTTCATCTTGATATTTTTGTTGCTTTTAATCGCAACTCTTTTGAGACCAGATTTCCTTTGTCTGTGAACTACAGAAAAAATTTGTTCTCTGAAACAGGCGATAATATAGTTTTTCCCAATTTTTGAATGTATATGAATATATTTTATGGTTTATTTTTTCTGTTTAAAAATCATAAAATATTAGTTTATGTTTATGTTTATTAATTATTCAGCATTATAGTATAATTGTTTCAGTGTATTTTTGCTAAAGGCAATATTGTTTCTAAGATGTGTATTGTGTTTTTTGTTTATTGCTGTAGACTCCTTGTGCTGCAACCACTCTGCTGTGATTTTGGTTACAAGTTTTTTACACAATGCCCCACCTATCTACCCTACAGAACTAAAGAGCTCCAACTGCCATGCCACTACCCTTAGCTGGAGAGTGTATTCATACCTTTTGCATAGGCATTAGTGCAAAGTGAACATGGACAGCCTTGACTGAAACCCGAACTTGGTCTGCCAAATCTGTTTTCCAAGCTGGATATTGTTATGTCACTCCGCAACTCAAAAACCACAAAATATTAGTTTAATCAATTATTCAGCATTGTAATAGAATCATTTCTGTATAACTTAATTCTTTGTGAGATGTACATTTGTAGAGGCATAAGATAGTTTGTGAATATTTCTGATCAGTGTATATATCAAGTTGGTTGAATGTCAGGCAAAAATATTTGGATCTTAGAAAATAAAAAATATGGATTAAATGACAAAGAGGTTGGCATATTGTGACATAAAGTCAGAAATTTAAAAAAACAAATATCCACCTATGTTTTGAGATAGGAGGTCTAGCTTTGGGTTTGAGTTCCACTGCAGATTATGTTCATGCATTTCATGCTTGTACTAAATGTTACCTTTAGAATAAAGTGTAGTAAAATTATTCCTTTTACATCATTTATGAAATCCCTTTGTGTAACTATTTGATCTCATTGAAAATTGTTATTAACTTTTTCTTTTTAGGCTGATAAAGATGCTTGTGATAAGGATAAGCAATTGTGCGAAGCATTGGAAAGAATGCGACAATATGAATCCGTAAGTTGCTTTTTGTGGATAATCTTTTTTCCATGTAATTTCTTAGAAACAACCAAATTAGTTCATCTACCGAAGAATTCATAATATATAGAATTTGCTAGTTGAACCATTTGTTGGGTGATCAGAAATTGCCAAAGCTATAATGCCTCGGATTCATAAATGAAATTGTGTGAGCTTAATGTTATCTAGCAGGTGGCTTAATTCTGTAGGGATTTTCTGTGTCCTTTGTAGAAATTGCTTGATATTCTTTACATATTCATGAAAAATCAAGTTTCTCTTGTTAACTTTATAGAGTCAACTTTTACATGAGTACTACTTATATGGGGCTGAAATTCACTCTCCATTCCAAAATGCCATATCAATAAGTAGAAGCCAAAATGGTCTCTGACGAAAACAATGATTGCTGATATTTCCACGCATCAAAGCACATGTTTTACTAACAAAACTCATAAATAAGGCAGTGTAGCTCTTATAAATTCTTATGATTCTTTTGCCAAATTCTTCCATTTACCTTTTTTTGTCTCTCATTTTGTTTTTTTATTGCATCAACTTAGATGGTATTTTTTCTGATAAAAAGTTATCAGACATTCAAGTGGCATACAGTCTCATTGATTACTGTATTTGAGAGACATCATCAATGGCTGCATGTCCAATTGAATCGTGCATGAATGCAGGAAGGTATCAAAATTCTGTTTTTCTGTGAAACAAGAGCAAAGGGCTGATAAAAAAAAAAATTGATAGAAATAATATATCCTTGATGCATATCAGCCTAGCTGTGTTGCTATCCATAGCTGAGTTTACATCTGCAAACAGTAAGCAGGTGTGTTATGATTTAAAGTTACCAAAATGTATCGTAATTACCGTTAGTATCAGTTCAGAGATATAGTAACTATAGTGAACTACTGGTAAATATGTATCGGCCTAGCTTATATAAAAAAGTATGATGTGAAATACTGACCCAGTGATAATATAGCCTTAATGAATTTCAGCATAGCTACATTGCTAACCATGACTGTCAACCAGCATGCAGACAAAGCAGAAATTGAACATTTCCTTAGAAATGCACATCGTCACTGGATTCAGAAGCAATGGTTTATTTAGATTGTGCAGGTTAATATAAAATGTAACACCTGGTATTTATGATAACGATGCTGACTTATTCATGATTTCTCAGTGAAGTATTTAATACTACATGTGTTTTCATATGTGCATCAATTAATTTTCTCATTGTAACATTAATGTTCAAGATAATACTTTGTTTCACTAATGTTTATCTGTGAAGAAATCGGGTTGACTTTTATATGAGATAAATGAACAAATTCAATTTTGTGGACAAGAAATAGGGTGGTTGGTCGACTTTTACATGAGTATATACTAGTCCTTGAATGAGCTCGCATTTGCATCCAAAATTCTGTTACTCGGTCAGTCATGTTTTTTGACTTCTACATATAGAGAGATTAAAGAATATTGAGGTGTTATTTGTGAATGAGACTTTTCTCTGTACAGCAGGATCAATTTTCCCGGGTGCAAACTTGAAACTGGACTTTGAGAAGATTAGAAAATCGCATAACTTTTGGAATAAACAATATACAGAGAAAATGAATATATTTTTCCATACAATCTTGACCCAAGGAATTCATAAAAATGTTTTTTTTATTAAGATTCAAACACTACTTGACTCTATTTCAGGATAAAATTGTGATTAGATGTTCAGAAGTCCAATTTTATGTTTTTTCTCATATAAAGTAGATATTGACTTTTTTCTTGTCATCTGTTGGTTATTACTCATATCCAAACACATTATGATACTATTTTAGGACAAAAAATGCAAAAAAACGAAAAGATGTTTTGAAAACCGATTATATATTTTCATATATCAAGTAGTTAGCAATTGTTTGTCTTGTAGTAGGCCACCAGAGAAGTGAACATACTTGGGAGGGTAGATCCATGCATAATCATCACCCTCTCATCATTGTTATGTCCACACCACATGACATTGCTAAACTTTCATGTCTATCCATACAATTATGAGATTTTATTCTGAAAGTTTCATTGTTATATCCTCAGTTAAGTTTTCCTTAATAATCTAAAATATTGAGCATAAAAATTAGACAGTTTCCTCTTCAGCTTGTTAGAAACCAACCCCTTCTCAGATTGCCATTCACGATTGGTTAATATTTTTATCAAATTTTCCTCTTGAAAACTCAAATCATCCCTTCTCCAAACTACCCATATGACCTTGAGTAATATCATGGATCCCATGGGTTGACATGGACTGATAAATAATTGGTAAATCTACGTTAAGAAACCGGTGAGTTTCTCAGATAAACAAAACGCCAGATTTTTTTTTCATACAGAAAAAGAATGGTAAGGTTTTTTTTTCAAAATAAGGAGATATGTAAATCTCCACTCCGAATGTGGAGAAAATAATTCACTATTTTCATATTTATCTTTTTGTAGGATGAGTTGTTGTATGATATAGGAAACCAAACTGATCAATCCTATTGTCAGTTTTTTTGATTGACTGGATGTTATTCTGAAGTACACTTTAAGAGGACTCTCTCAAATACCCCTTATTCCCATGAGCTATGATTCATTCAATTTGGGTGGCCTTCCAACTGTCTGAAGAAAATTAATGTATCCATTGTTCAGACATTTCCACTTAGTAGGGTCTCAGAGTAAACAAAATAATTTGCCCAAACCAGATGTAGATAGAAGAATTCACCAATTTTGGTACAATTCATCTTCTGGGTTTAGCCAAAATATTTTCTTCTGTAAATAGGAAACAACAAATCAAAATAAACTGAACTTGCAAAACCTGATTTACCATGAGGTGAAGATTCATAATTCAGGGCACCCAATAGTACTTGGAGAGATGGAAAATTCATCGGAAGTTTGGCAATGTATTAGAATCAACAATATGATAACTTCAATGTTACAGTCAAATAGAGGAATCAAAATAGATGGCGAATATCTGAGTAACCTCAGATTTGCGGACGACATCATCCTTTTCACAGAACCTACACAACTTCCAACTGATGCTAGTTCATGTGCAACAACCACAACTGTCAAAATCAAAGATGCAAAACTGGGGAAAGTAGACCACTGCATCTACCTAGGACAACAAACCTCTATGAAACCCACAAAAGAAGAAAAAATCAAGTAAAGAATCACTCTAGGATTCTAAGCCTTTGGCAGAGAAAGCTAAACCTTCAAAAACAAGATGATCCCAATAATCCTGAAAAAAAGAGTATCCAACCAATGCATCCCCCTGATAGTCACCTATTGAGCTGAAATATGGAACCTAACCAAGAGACTGACCTGCAAGCTGAGGAGCATGCAACGTGCGCATGAGAGAATCATATGGAGAGATCACAAGACAGCACAGTAAATCAGGAAGAAAACAGGAGTCTAAGACATCATAGAATCTACTAAAAAACTTGAATGGCAATGGGCCAGTCATGTTGCAAGAATGGCAGACAATACACTTTATATCAGTTTTCAATTATGAAGAACTCTGGATAAGAGCTGAAGTAAGTGATACTAGATACACACCACTTGATTCATTATACCAGCAGCTAGGCCCTCAACTCTGTGCCGTACTAGTAAAATAGAATCTAAGAAGCAAACCCAGAAAATTATCTCACCCACTTTGGACTCCTACCGTTACTGTCAAACGCTATTGTAGTAAGTGCCAAATTGTTCCTTATGAAAGTCTTAAAACCTAGCCAAACAGCAAGAAGCTTTACTGATCATGAAAAAGAAAACTACTCTAAATTTGTATCATTACAAAATCTTCCAACAAATCAAAGTCTATCAAACATGCATTTTATAATACATATCTCAATTGTTATTCACTGGAAAATTATCTTAACAGAATGGCACTTCAGCACCTTAATCTAGAAGATTTTGAATATGAACTTGGAAATAACAACTACATCCCCTCAGAATTTTGGAAATTTAGATGAGTGCTGATCTGTTGTGTGTTTCTGTTCTAAGTGTACTAGAATTAGATTTTTGTGTTGAGTGAAGGAGTGAAGTGTATCAAATTTTTTGGTTGTTATGGTTTAAAAAATCCATCAACCCATATTGAAGATATTATTACTGATCTTTACACTGGTTTTATCTCAAAAAACGCTTCATGAACAAAAAATGCTGTCATGGCAACATTAAAAACATTAGCTCAATAAGTGACAATATAATTACACTTGACTAAATACTAACACTAACAGGCAGGATAAATAAATAAAGAATTGATATTATAGATAGATGGAAATCAGATGGTTTTTGATTTAATTTTTTTGATTTGATTAAAAAATTTAAAATGTTAAACAACTGTTAAGGTGTCAATGGGTTATATCCTTTTTTTTGTGCCTGTGTCTATGTGTTACAGCACTCTTGGCCATATTGTTTTGTCTACAGACTTGAAAAAAAGCATCTGCTTTCCACTAGACCCATTCTAAAAATGTTTTTTTGTGTTTTTGGAAAAAAAGCTTTTCTGACTTTTTTTTTGATGCAATTCTTTTTAAATGACTTAAAATTTTGATTCTATGGTTATTCAATTATTGACTGTGATGGTAAGTTTACTTTCCCTTGAACTTGAAGAAGGCAGTAAAATGGATCAGTCAAAATGTTGTGGAACCAATAAAAATAACAAGAAGAATGTGTTGAATTGTTTGAAAAACTCTTTGAATGTCAACTCTTCTATTTTGATGAATTGCAGAGGTTTCACTGTTTTGCGTGAATGTCTTTTTAGGGAGAATATGGATTGGCTGATGCAGTGAGTGAAATTAAGGAGTTTAAAAAACAGTTAAAAATTCGAGAAAGGTATTCCTCTGTTTTTTTATTATGCATAATGATTTAATTTGCATTTGGAAAATTAACTTTACTCCAACACAATCATCAAATACTTTAAGACATATTCATTGCATCACGTCATATTGGTTAGTATTTGAGCTATACGTGTTATAATGAACCTAGGTGTTGTGCAATTGGTGTTTTTTGTCAACAAACATTAATTACATTGAGAATCTGGGCAGTCAAGTGATGATTTTGACAGATCACAGAATGCACTTTTTTCAATATGATCAATGTGTGTTAACTTGAAAACAAAAAACACCAATGACATCACACCTACAATCATTCTAGTGCATCAACGTGATACGATGTAGTTTATTTTTTGTGAAAAATCAAAGTAATTGTTACACATCAATATAGTAGCAAGCATGTTAAAATGTATAATTTGTTTCAAAAGTTAATTTTCCTCTTGGATAGCCCTCGTTCAAGTGAGGCAAAGAACGAAATTTCTTGGATTAGTCCATGTAACTTTATGAAATGTGATTGGTAATTACTAAAAATGCTACTAAGATGAGTTTAGCTGTTCAAAGTCATCATTTTGGATCTTAATAGTCATTAAAAAATAGTCACATTGTGGAATGTCCTGAAAACATTCATAGAAATTTTGATGGAGCTACCAAGTTCTGCTTGTTTATATCATTTACTTTAATCACAGCATTTAGAAAAGAAACATTTTTCATTTTTCATTGATCAAATCTGTTTTCTTTGGTGAGATAAAAAGTGGCTGTTATTAATTATCTCTAAGAAAAAGAAAAATACAGGGAATATTCTAAGTGTTAATAAATGTTTATTATTGTTGAAGATTGATTAGGCTTTTGAAAGATAGCAGTGAGATAAATTCAAACTTGACAAAATATGATGCCATGTATTCTTGAATATAAGTTGACCATGAGTATAAGACTAGTTTCGATTTGAGCTTAAGATTTCAGAAAATCTACTGACTTGAATATAAGCCTGTCGATTATTTTGCCATAATGTCGTCATGAGTGATATCCCTTACATTCTCATGTGGATATAGGTTTATCGAACTAAAACATGAATGTCTTTCATCTTCAACCTGAGTTGAACTGGTGATTTTAGGCCATTTCTTTAGTAAAAAAAATCTTATATTCAAGAATATACAGAAATCCTAGTTTTGTTTATCTTCACTCTCAGATTATTGATAATGATATATTTTTTCTCCTTTGCAAACCTTGCAAAAATACTTGGTGGTAGTATAGGGTTAGCTGTTTTTTGTTTTATTATTCAATGAAAGTTTTGTGTTGAGCCATTCTTCTTGAAAGTTTACAAAAATACTGCTTGTTTTTGATAAATTTTAATTGTTTTTCTTTTTTTCTTTTCAATTTGTCAGGAAAAATGAAGAATTGATTCAACTTATCAACAAATCTGAAACTGACATAAATGAGATGACAGATGAGAATGAATGTCTTAGAGAACAGCTTGGCATAGATCCTAAAAAGCCAGTGGACATAAAAGAATTTCAATCAAAGATCAGTGTGAAAAGGGAAGAACAACGAGCCCTAAATATTGTACTGCAGAAAGAGGTAACCAAAAAATTGAATTAGAAATAGTTCTATTGGTCACTTGACTTCATTTGTACTTTATGGAATTGTCATTTTACTTGAAAATCATTTTTTTAAATTTTTTCTTTATTGCCTTTTAGTTATTTGGGATACATCTAAAATGTTACATAGTATCATAATTTTCTGCCTTCAAATGTTTCTTGATTATAATGTACTTTTCGTTAAAAATTTCCAATTAGTCTATGTTGAACAATGTATCTTTTGTCGCACATTTCTAACATTTTTGTTGTTCAAATTTATTTTTTTTTGAAATGATATTCAGTTAAAGATTTTGATTTAGTTTATTTCACTTATTGAATTCATTCAACTTATAAACAGTCATTTTCCATTGATGCCTTTTTGAAAAAATACAATAATAAAATGATGCAGTTATTTACTTTATGAATAATTTTTGTAAACTGAATATCAGAAACTAGCAATTAAGAATTCCAGAGAAGTAACTTGATTATTTCTATTATTATTTGGACTATCCTTATCTTGGTTGTTTTTCATACAACGTTTCGGCCATTGTACTCTACCACCTTCATTAGGTATCATCTGGTAGGTGTGGGAAAGTAACAAACCGAAACCAACGGGTATATTTGACGGCACTCCCCTCTTAGTAGTAGTAGTATATTGTCTCACACTGGGATTGAACCTAGAACCATCAGATTACTTGCAGGTTACTGATTCTGTAACCACTACTCTATGTGTCCATGTGGACAACCGTTGCTAATTTTTAGGAGCCTTAAACCTCAGGTGACAGTTTTTGGTATTTGATGTTACTATTTTCTGTCTTTCATTATTAGAGGTTCCCATATGGTATCCATTTCAATGCTAGGATTACTGAGGCAGTTTTTCTTGCCTAGCATATGGGCTGACTCTTTCAATTTTCGAATCTTCCAGTGTTCTTCCTGGTCAATTATTTTAACCTCGTTCCACAGGGGTAGGTGGTCTCCCTTTTCCTTCCATACGTGATCAGCTATACCCGATTTGTTAGTTTCACCTTTGCTCATCGCTTTTCGGTGTTCTTCCACCTAAACCTTCAAGGGGCAACATGTTTCACCTGTGTATTCGTGACCACAGCTGCACGGTATTGGGGATACACAGTTCTTGGTGTTCGATAACTCAGTGGGTGGTTTGGTGCGGGAGAGCTAGCTGTGTAGCGTTGATCTACTTCTGAATACAGCCCGGATATTATATGGGGCACAGATCTTCTGGATCTTCTCAGACACATTCTCAAGGTAGGGGAGACAGACTGTAGTTGGTTTATGATTGTCATCCTTCTCCTCCGTCACTCTCCTTTCTCTAGTAGTGACAGTTAAACCTTTGGGGTAACCATTTTTCTGGAGATTCTTACTTATGGTACGCATCTCACAGAAGTATGTGTCAGTGTTGCTACTTATTAGCTTTGCTCGGTGCTGTAAGCATCGGACGATCCTTTTCTTGACGCTGTATGGATGGTTAGAGGCAGTTGGGATATCGACCACTGAACGTTGGCTTACGATACACAGATGTATTGAAACCTTGTTCTGATCTTGTTACCGGTACATCCAGGAAGGCTGATTTATTATTACTCTCCTTTTCCATTGTGAACTGTATAGAAGCTCTGATTGAGTTCACATGGTCAAGTAGTAACTGTGGGTCTTCCGGATATGGCCATAGTACGAAGGTGTCATCTACATATCGAAGCCACATGCTTGGCCTCAGTGGCGACGTTCCTAAAGCCAATTCCTCAAAGTACTCCATGTATATATTTGTCATATTGGTGATAGCGGTGATCCCATAGCTAAGGCTTCCTCCTGTTGGTACATCTCATTGCCCAGTTGGAAGTATGTTGTTTCTATGCAGAAAGTCAACATTTCCATTAGGTTGTTAAGGGGGATGCTGGTGCGTTCATCCAATGTGGGATCTGAACCTAATCTATCCCTAACTACTGACTGTGCTTCGAATGTAGTTACTCGTGTGAAGAGACTCACCACGTCTAGGCTCAACATTCGTTGTGTTTGAATTGGAGCCCCTCTGAGTTTTTCTACGAAGTCAGCTGAGTTCTTTACATAGGATGAGGTTTTACCCACCAGCGGGTTGATTACACTCACCAAGTACCGGCTCAGTGGATGGCATGCTGAGCCCCGACAGCTTACTATAGGTCGTAATGGAGTACCCACCTTGTGAATCTTTGGGAGGCCGTACATATGTGGTGGCTTACTATATCTTTGAGTTAACTGTCTGTAGGTTACTGGGGGGAAGTGATCCTTGTTCTTGCTTAGGATCTGTGGCAGCTTCCCCTCGGTTTTCAGAGTTGGATCTCTTTAACTTGCAGTAGCCACCCTCCCTAATTGTGTTGGCCAACTTTTCACTGTATGCTAGCTTTTCCATTACTAGAGTTGCATTTCCCTTATCCGCTGGCAGTATGACTATGCTTGTGTCACTCCGAAGGGTTTTGATGGCCGCCCATTCCTCCTTTTTTATATTTGGCTCGGAGGCTCTGGCCTTTTCAAGGACCTGTCTCACTTTCCATCTTAGCTCATCTCCCTGGGCATGGGGGAGATGCTTATTCAAGGCTGCTGCCTTAATTGGAGCTATGATGTCCAAGTAAGGGACTTGTTTACTTGGAATTGCGAAGTTGAGACCTTTGTTTAGTACAGATTCTTCAGAGTTTGATAGTAATCGTTGACTCAAGTTGATACTGCCTAGACGGTTATCGCCCTTGGATTTTGAGCATCATTCTTTCAGCTTTGCTAGCTTTCTTATTTGTTGGATCTTCACATTTTTATACTCTATCCTGTACGACTTTTAGAGATAGTTCTCGATTCTAACACTGTCTTTGGTCTGCGCTAGGTCTTGGAGCACTTGCTTCTGAGTAATGGTCTCATCCTGTAGCTGCTTTTTTCTCCATCTGTTGTGGCATATTCTCTCTCGTACTAGGGCTTGACCTAGTTTTTTTGCAGCCAATTGAGCTTGCTTTGATCATACTGGGGGTTTTGTCATTAGGCCTGTTGGAATGAGCCGTAGGTCCCGACATCTGAACAGGAATGTCAAGTGATTCGATGTTCTAGCCAGTTTTAGGTGGAGACGTTCGACTCGTCTCCATTCTTCAGGTCCGTATCGATTAGTTAGTATATCTCAAAAATTCAGAGATATAAAATAATTTGATCTTTTTCAAATCTTAAATTCATGGGCCGCTTGTAATAGCTTGTATTGACTGTGGAACTCTTCAGGGAATTGAATAGAAAGAAGAATGAAAAACTTCACTTAATGGTCAAAGAGGTATAATTTCGATCAGCAGTTATTTCCCTAGATGGATTTCATTTTAAAAATGTAAACATAGTTTTCATATATAAAGACATTTACACAGCAATATTATCTTTATTTTTTTCTCTTTAGATGAAGCATTGCTAATCATTATTTCACAAGAATTTTCTTTCATCTTAATTTTCTTGTTTTTATTGCAACTTTTTATTCAAGTTGACAATTTACGACCTTTGTAAAATAGGTAAATGAAGGATAGGCAGCAACATTATCTTATGATATATAATATGTTCAAGATTTTCTCTCAACTAGTTGAATTTTCATAGATGGAATTTTACAACTCTATCATATAAAATACAGAAAGATTTGGTATAGTTTATATACTATCTTATGAAATTTAACAATAATTCACTATCTAAACTATTCTACTGCAATTTTCATTGGATGAATTTTTGGTTTGCTCTCAATTGTAGGTGGAACGCCTGGAGGAAGAAAGAATTATGCTGAAGCAGAATCTTAGAAAAATGGCCCAACAAACTGGACAAAGGTATATAAAGTCTTTTAATATTATGAAGTCATCCTAATAATTATTTTTGAAGGATAAAAAAATTTTTTACAAAGTTATGTAATGACTACTTTTGGCAATTATATTGAAGGAAAATTCTATCTCTTACATGGGCAGAAGTGACCCTTCCATGGGTTATGGGTCTGGCTGAGGGTTCTGTGATCTATCTGATCCTTTCGTATCCATACTGGATAAGCTGTTGTTCATGACTTTTTCTATCAGAAGTTGTATGTATACTTCTGTATATCACGTCAATTCTTACCCAGTCCTGTTTTGAATGCTGCGGTGTTTGGTGCTGTGACAGTGGACTCACTTGAGGCATTCCAGTCTTTCACCACTCAGGTGGAGAAAAAGTTTGGTGAGCTCAGTGTGTAGTTCGGGTGGGTGACCATGAGTGTATGTGTGTGTGTGTGTTGAGATTTTTTGTTGCAATTCTTTGTAGTGACAGATGCTGTGGCACTTTGTGTCAAGATGGGTTCTTTGAATTTTTTATTTTCCTTCTAAATATTTGCAAAAAATGATAGAAAATTAACAAACTTTCAGTATAAATAGGTATTATAGTTGTATTTCTGAGTGATAGCTTGCATTTACAGTCAGCTTGGTGACTGCCAAGCTCAAAAAAATGTCTTGCATCTACAACACCACAACTACTATACTTCTACTACTATAACTATATACTTTTCTTGCTTGATATCAGCAGTAGCTATCGTAGTTGACAATTCAATTTTTTACATGAAAGCACATTAGCTTGAAATCAACAACAGCTGTTGTAGTTGACGATTTGAATTATTTAATAAATAATAAGGATTTAGAGCCTTCGTCAGGTATCATCTGGTAGATTTGGGGAAGTAACGAACCGAACCCTTTATTTATCCGACGGGGGTATATTGACCGTACTCCCCTCTTTCAGCGTTAGTAGTATTGTTATATTGTTTCACACTAGGATCGAACCTAGAACCATCAGATTACTTTACAGTAATTTGTCTGATGCTGTAACCACTACGCCGTGTCCATGTGGACAACAGGTGCTAATTTTTAGGAGCCTTAAACCTCAGGTGACAGATTTTTTTTTTTTTTGATGTTATCGTTTTCTGTCTTTTATTATTAGAGGTTCCCATATGGTATCCATTTCAGTGTTAGGATTACTGAGGCAGTTTTGCTTGCCTAGCATATGGGCTGACTCTTTCAATTTTCGAATTTTCCAGTGTTCTTCCTGATCAATTATCTCAACCTTGTTCCAGAGGGGTAGGTGGCCTCCCTTTTCTTTCCATACATGGTCAGCTATACCCGATTTGTTAGTCTCACCTTTACTCACCGCTTTTCGGTGTTCTTCCACCTAAACCTTCAAGGGGCAACATGTTTCACCTGTGTATTCGTGACCACAGCTGCACGGTATTGGGGATACACAGTTTTGGTGCGGGAGAGGTAGCTGCGTAGCATTGATCTACTTCTGAATACAGCCCGGATATTATATGGGGCGCAGATCTTCTGGATCTTCTCAGACACATTCTCAAGGTAGGGGAGACAGACTGTAGTTGGTTTATGATTGTCATCCTTCTCCTCCGTCACTCTCCTTTCTCTAGTAGTGACAGTTAAACCTTTGGGGTAACCATTTTTCTGGAGATTCTTGCTTATGTTACGCATCTCACAGAGGTAAGTGTCAGTGTCACTACTTATTAGCTTTGCTCGGTGCTGTAAGCATCGGACGATCTTTTTCTTGACGCTGTATGGATGGTTAGAGGCGAAGTTGAGATATCGACCAGTGAACGTTGGCTTACGATACACAGATGTATTGAAACCTTGTTCTGATCTTGTTACCGGTACATCCAGGAAGGCTGATTTATTATTACTCTCCTTTTCCATTGTGAACTGTATAGAAGCTCTGATTGAGTTCACATGGTCAAGTAGTAACTGTGGATCTTCCGGATATGGCCATAGTACGAAGGTGTCATCTACATATCGAAGCCACATGCTTGGCCTCAGTGGCGATGTTCCTAAAGCCAATTCCTCAAAGTACTCCATGTATATATTTGTCATATTGGTGATAGCGGTGATCCCATAGCTAAGGCTTCCTCCTGTTGGTACATCTCATTGCCCAGTTGGAAGTATGTTGTTTCTATGCAGAAAGTCAACATTTCCATTAGGTTGTTAAGGGGGATGCTGGTGCGTTCATCCAATGTGGGATCTGAACCTAATCTATCCCTAACTACTGACTGTGCTTCGGATGTAGTTACTCGTGTGAAGAGACTCACCACGTCTAGGCTCAACATTCGTTGTATTTGAATTGGAGCCCCTCTGAGTTTTTCTACGAAGTCAGCTGAGTTCTTTACATAGGATGAGGTCTTACCCACCAGCGGGTTGATTATACTCACCAGGTACATGCTGAGCCCCGACAGCTTACTATAGGTCGTAATGGAGTACCCACCTTGTGAATCTTTGGGAGGCCGTACATATGTGGTGGCTTACTATATCTTTGAGTTAACTGTCTGTAGGTTACTTCCCCAAATCTACCAGATGATACCTGACAAAGGCCGTAGAGTGCAACGGCCGAAACGTTGTATGAAAAACAACCAAGTTGAGGATAGTCCGAATATCAATAGAAATAATAATAATATTTCCTCTCAAAAATTCCAAGGTATAATAAGGATTTAGATTGAAATAAAAGCCAGTTTTGCTTCTCTCAGACTAGTAAGTTATAATAAAAGTTGTGTGAGCAAAACTGTTGAGAAATGTAATAATGTATTTAGCAGTTGGCTGTTGTACATTAGCATCTGTGTGTACTATTGAAGTATTCTCGAGTCTTGATTGTCATCCTGTCTAGGGGAGGGACAACTATGAATTCAAAACCAGGAATTGAATTCACTCCACACCCTAGAAATGGGTATAAACAGCAAAAAAGTGAAGGCTCAGGTTTACGATCCTACCCCAGTAAAAACCCATTTGCTAAAGATGATCTGCTTACAAACTGAAGTTCTGATCAGATCTGAGTTCTATTGGCATTATTTCATTAATGATAATTGAGCATTGAGCATAAATCTCCGTTTGTCTATAAACTGAGACCATAGGATCTTTTTGAGAAAGAATTTTGTAAACAAGTTGAGATTTTTTCAAAGATCTAGTATTGTAAATTATTCTAAGAATGTTAGTTTTAAGGAATTTTGAATCCATTATATATTTATTTCTTGTCTTCACAGAGCTGTGGCTTTGGGTCTCACTGCTGATGACATGGTCTCTATTCAAAATTACACAGAAAATCTGAAAGCATCTAAAGCAATCGGAATGACTATAGAACACACTCCAGAGGACAATGATTTGAAGATTAAGGTGAAAGAGCAGAAAATTGCTGATTTTTTTCCCAATCTTTTAAGTACTGTATATTCTGGACTATGAGATGAGTGGTTTGCAAAGTTATTCGGAGAACTGCTACTCCCTGCAACTTATCTAAGTCCATATCGAGCTTCTGTAAGTGCCCCCCCCCCAGTCATAATACCAGCACATTGATCAGGGTGTAATATTTGCATAATTTTTAAAATAGAGTTAAATCTTTTATATACTGGCATAAACGGTAATATTGATTTACATCAATGTAAAGACTTCTTTACTAATTTTGCTCTCCCATTCCCGATCCATATCTTTCAAAATCCAGAAAGCTTATGCCAACACATCTCTCTTTAAATTACATTTGAATATAAAGTTTCCGTCTTATTTATGTTTTTGCTACAGAAACGACTGATGTCAGGTTGTCAGATCATTATTAATGCTATAATACCAAGTCTCTCTAAGAATTTTATACTTAAAAAGAAAAGGTTATGCTATAACTAGTTGAAAACATTTTTGAGCTCATAGTTTGGGCCAGCTCCTTGAATCATCCAATGAAATTGATATTATGGTGGTGGTAAATGGTCATTTCAAAGTATATACCAGTTGAATTATATAATCATTAATATAATCCTCAATCTTGGTCATAAACCTATATACTTGTTGCTGTATCAGACATCTGTATTTTGGAAAGCGGGAAACTGCTACAAAGATGAATGAGCCATTCTAAAGAAACTTTTTTGAAATTTGGTGCAAAAGGAATCATTGCTTATCACTGCATCACCTTTATATGTGTTGATTTGTTAAAAGATCATATATCCTGAAGTTGAGATGAACTTTGACAATTTAATTATCCTTTTAAGGTCCAGAGCCTCAGCAAACTTCACTCATGATTTCATTTTTAGAGAAGTGTACTGGCAACACAATTATTTTCCTCAATTATCAGATTCATAGACTCTTTATTAAACTTTATATTTGTTTGATTGATTTCCAATGCATGTATTTGTTTGTACATCATACTCTACACTCATTTTTGTTTTTACTGCTATTTTGTTTTTATGTTTTTTTGAATGTAGAATACGGAACTCCACAACAATTTAAAAAGGAATCTCCAACAGTTAGAACAGATTTATAAAGAAAAAGATGAGCTTCAAACTCTTAATGAACAATTAAAACAAGAGAACAACAGTTTTCAAATGGCTTTGAAAGAAATTCTGACTGACCTGAAAAAGCGAGATTCAGTGGGTAAGATTTTATTTTCTGCACTCTTAGAAATCTATATCTAACTACAATTGAAGAAATGTGTGTGTGTGTGTTTGTGGATGTATGTATTGCAATTATTCACTAACTGGCCATTGTATGAAGTTGATATTCACCAGATATGTTGGTCAGCATACAAAGCATAGCAAAGTATGAAGTTTTTTTAGATCTGCAGTTCTTGATAAATCAAATGAAAAGTTTTTGGAAATCACAGATTATTGGTCTTTTACCTAAAATTACTGATCTAAATTTGTGACACTGAAGAGAGGTCACTGGAATATATCAGTCATAGTTTCATATAGTGGATAGAAAATTATTTTACTTGACTATCATGACAGGCAGATCCACACACCACAAAGCCAGAACAGCTTTACAAAGAGAAAGGTGAGCTACAAACTTTTAATGAATAATTAAAACTATTTTTGAACTGGGACCCTGTTGTCAGCTCTGTACAGACAAAAAAAGAATATAATAAATTCCAATTTTCTTATCAATCTTGACATTCTTCGAAAAATTAACAATACTTTTAATCATGCTCATTTGGAAAGGGTACTACCCTATTCAATATCAAATATGTTTGGTTGATGCTGGATATTTTTGTACACAGACTTAGGTGAGTTTCAAACATCTCATTGTGAGAGTAAAGCTGAAAAAGGAATATTAACTGACTATTGAAATGAGTGATAAATTCCAATATTGAACATCATTAAACAGAATATCACATCACAAAGGATTATTGAGATGGCTAATATATTGTATTCCTAGTCTTTATGCCTTTTTTAAAATTAGAAAATAATACAAAACGCCTGTTGGCAACATTCGCTCTAAATCTTTGTAATCAACGGGTGCAAATATCTCTTTGTGGGTCAATCTTTGAACACAACATGTGGGTGGTTAAGGCTTGGCATGGAATGAAAGACTGAGGTCAAGGGGTTGGGGTTACAACCACACCTCTCTTATTAATTGTAACTTTTGTTTTTGCTAGGTTCAGAGAAGACAACTATCGAGTGCCCATCTTTGGAGAAAATGATTGCTGTAAGTATCCCTATTGATGGACCCTTTCGTTTGCTCTGAATATTTTTTGTTAGTATATATGAAGAAAGTAGCTTATTTTTCTGTGAAGTTTTTTTTTCATTCATATGTCTTAAGGGAAAATGTAAAATGAGTGGAAATGTACATGCAGATTATTTGTGATTTAAAAAAAAATTCTTTTGATTGCAAACAGACAAAAGTATATTTTTACTTGATTCAGCTATGCTGCATATCAGGTTAAGTTTTTGTATTCATTTATTTTCTAAGAGGCCAATCATCAGAATACAGTATAAAATTTGTCATTCAAATTATTGTCTTTATCTTGAATTTCGACAACAGCTACTGGAGCCCAACTTTCTAATGATGTGACCTTGATGGTATGCCTTCTGAAATATATTTCTTGTTATTGGTGTTGATTATCAAAGTATCATGTTCAATTTTGTGAATTCTTAAAATGGTTAAAAAAATTAGTTTAAAATTGGAAACTCTTTCTGTCAATTCAGACTCATTTTGTTTCATTTGTAGGAACTGATTTCAATGTCAATGAAAAAAATAGTAGTAGAATAGTAGATAATGCTAACTGTTAAATAGCACAATTTGTTACTTTATCAACTTCTGTAACCGAATAATCAAGGGACATTTGTTAGGTTCTCTTGATGTATCTGAATTCATGTTTATATCACAAATAATCTGTAATTGAAGGAAAAAAATAGACTGTTCTAAGGGACATCAACGTAAGATTGACAAATCTTTACACAGTATATATTTCTAGCATTTTGTTAGATAGTTCATACTCTCAAGTATAGATAGATGGTATCTTGAATATCAGTGAAGTAAGTCACTGATACTCAAGATACTATCTATCTGTTTGAATAATAATGGTATCTTTTTGTTTTTTGTTTTCTCCAGGCTATAGAAGTTAAAAATGCAGCCAGCAAGTTTGACATATCTTACGCGAAAGGCAAAGTAGATGCTCTACATGACCAAAATGAGGAACTCAGGAAGGCTCTAGATAATGTCAGACAGGACGCAAGTTCTGCAAAACTTGAGGTTGAAAGGGCTGCTGAAAAGGTAAGTTGAAAATTTTTATCTCCTCTCCAGAAATGTATTTTTTGTTACGACTCCTTTCCAAATAATTGTTTACTTGTCAAAATTAATTAAGAATCAGCCCAATTTTCACACTTGGAAATAGATTTGATTCCAAAAAGTTGTTTATAGTGTGCTTTAAGTGTATATTTGTGGTAACTTTAAAAAAAAATTGTTATCAGTAAAATAAAGGTAAAATCTTTTGAATGCCAGCTGTAATGACGGAAACTTATCTATTGATTGATTACAGTATGAATATTCAGTTATTTTTTCAATTCTTGAATTTATAAACTGCTTGAAACCATTTGTAATTGATAGTTGTATTCTTCATATATAGTATAGTATGAAAATTATGGAATTCTTTTGTGAATTGAATAGAAAAAAATAAATTTTTGATTCACCTTATGGTCAAAAGGAGATAATTTCAATCAAAAGTTATTTCCTTTGAAATTGACATTCTATTTTCTTAGTATGAATATGAATTTAGGAGTTAGGGAAATACGTAATTTCTCTTTTGCTCACTTTTATTTGTTCTCTTTATATAAATATATATGATGGCTTGGATCTGTGAGCGGAGAAATATACCCACAAATATTTACGTATATATTTATATATGTGTATTTGAATGCTTTCATGCAGTCAAAAAGTATTTCTATTTTTCACTCTTTAACATTATAAACACTAATATTCTATTAACATGCTGTAAATTGGGTGTCCTGATATGAACTATCATTCTTTTGAATGCAATATCTGCCTTGAGATGAATGTTATTTATCCTATATTGATAAATCTATCCTTATAAAAGCTATGAATATGCTAAGAAGTATGTTTAATTCTATGATTGTATGTTTCTTTTTTCTGATGCCTGTTATAACCAAGAGGTTATTATGAATTGGTCCATGTGAATTAATTTTTCATTTTGATATATATATATATATATATATATATATATATATATATATATATATATATATATATATATATATAATGAGTTTAATATAACTTCAATCGTAAACTTTCATTCTCTGACAACTTTGAAAATAAAGTTAATTGACAAGTGTTTCTTATTTGATTAAAGGAATACTAAGGCACTAAAGTAAAACCTTTTTTAATTTTGTGATACTATTTCTTCATAATATTCTTTTTATGTAGTTACATTTCATCCATATTTTGATTAAGTTAAATTAAATTTTTAGTAATAAAGTGTTGTAAAATTTGCTATTTGAACAGAATGGCATCAATTATTTTTGATACAATCAATTTCATTCAGTTATATTTTGCTTAGCTTTCTATTTTCAAATTATATTGACAAACCAACCTTTTTTTTCCCTTATGAATTTTAATTTATTTTTTATTCTGAAATATACATACAGAAATAGATTTTTCCTTACAAATGCAAATTTATGATGCTCTTTTACTAAGAATGTAATTCAATTTGATGAAACAAGGATGCCACAATCAAAATGTTATGTAATTTAATCAAAACAAGGATGAAATGTACAATTCAAGCCCCTTTAACACGTTGATAGAATATTGAGTAGAAATAGTGTCACAAAATTGAAAAAATTTTAATTGAAACAAGAATTGTATAATTAAATAAATCACTACCAGTGAAGATGGAAAAAATGAATCTTTTGGTTGGATTATATTTCAGTACTCATAAATTGATATAGTACCCAATGAAGACCATGTCACAAGAGAAGACAAAACTAATTCAGTGAATCATTCTTTCTCCTTCCTTTTTTTTTGTCTCGCAGAACACAAGGAAATTGCTTTATAGTTAGAGACATTTCTGTTCAAAAATTCGCAAAAATGGCTAGATGCAAACATAATAATAATTGTTTATATTTAAAGTAGCTCAAAATTTAAATATGGCGAAACAAAAAAGTTGGCTATATGCCTTTTTAGAAAAGCACAAATTTGTCAAATTTGACCATACTTTCTTCCTAATCTTTTTTATAAGATAAAGTCATATCCTATCATATTAATTTGGTGGTCTATGATGATGTTTGTGTCCACACATAATTCAAATAAAAGAAAAGCGGTATTCAAAATTTTTCTAGGCTGTAGCCAGATTCAAACATGCAGTCTGCCTGATATTGGACTCTCTATCCACTGACCCAGAAACACATACGTGGAAATCATAATCTGATCTGTAGACTTGACTTATCTACAGTTGCACTGTTAAAAGAAGTCATTTTTTTTTCACATTGAGTTTTGAATTTATGCCTGAATACCGTTATTTAAAAAGAATATTTAGAATCATTCACTTCCTCTTTCAATGTTAAAGTTGGCCATTCTTTGTCAAAGGTACCTTGTACATTTTCAGCGATAGAAACAGTATATGATCTTCCACTACGGAAGATCATATACATAAATATCTCCTGCTTTTAAGAAGAGACATTGTTTTTTGACATTCTTTCAACATAGAAATTAATTACCTATATTTATCAAATTAAAACTATGTATTTATTTGGTTTTTGCAAAAAAATACAAAACTACATATTACTTTTGATTTTTTTTTTCTTCAAAAATTAAATAGATATGTAGTTTTAACTTGATCAAAATTTTATTTAATCAGAACAGGGATTAAAACATCTTCAATGATTCAGCATGAGATATTTAGTTAGAGCAAACAAAAACAATACAATAAGTGAAGGAAATTACTCATGCATATTTATTCATATACCATACTGCACTCAGCACTTTTTAGTGGATTTCTTCTTTCAAATAACTTATGACTGAAATTTTATAATTTATACATCAAACTGTATCCTTTCTCAAGGCTCTCCAATAATGTTATGTTGTGGTCCCAAACCTGGGGGGTCACAAGCCTCAGAGTGTCCAAAAAGTATTATTGCAAGTTTGTACACAAACTTTTCAAAAGTCCATGAGCTTGTTTTTTTTTTGCCATTTGAAAATGCATGTGGTTAACAGAGAAAATACTTTGTAGTAATTTGCTATTTGTCTTTGTAAAAGAAGAAAAAAAAAACTGGCTGAAGAAGTTATAAACCATTGTAGTTGTTCGTTTTCACAATTGACAGCATTTGAATTGGTATGGAAATGAAAGAAGAAAAGCTATTGGACTAGTGAGAGAAAAAAAAAAAGAAAAATGTATGACTTCCGGCAAGCATACTGGTGCTCATGTTAACATTTTCAATCTCTTGTTCTTATATAAAAAAAGGATCTGAAAGTTCCACTATAAAGTTTAAATACTATTATTGCCTGATCACATGACCCTGGAAGATTTTTCTAGATAAGAAACATCTTATCAAGAGAAAGCTTTCTACCTAGTTTCAAGTGAATCTGACTTGAAACAGCTGAGAAACAATAAGGGGACAGACCTATGCTGAACAGATAGATGGATGAACAGAGCCTCTTATAGAGACGCAAGGAAACTTCTAAAAATGAAATATATATTAATGAGATAAATATTTCATTGTGATAGGCACAGAAGAGGTTATTCAAGAGCAGTGTCAAAGGATGCACTGTTCTGTGGCACCCTTGAAAGAAAGATGAATGTAAGAATCAAATCAAACTATACAATATTATTTTGAAAGAAAAAAATTGGGTTGAACTAGAACTGTAGAATAATAATGAAGAAAGGAACACCTAGATTTCAAATGTCATCAAATCAATAAGTGAGGAGATTACAAAATCCCAGACAAGCAAAATTGCAACAAATTGATGATTCTCTCACAAAGAGCAATGTTCCTTTATCCAAGATTAACTACAATTTTATACTGTACCATTATTTTCGGTCTGTTATTATAGCATTCAGGTGCTTCCTTATTTGTAAAAAGAAATATCAGGCAATTGGGAATACAACAATTTTAACTGTTGAAATCAATTATGGATGCATAAAAGGAGTAAAAGCTATTTAGCTACACCAGATGATATTTTAAGCAATAAGTATGACTTATGCATTAACTTCAGTTTTTCTTTCATGAATTTCCCACACACTTGATGTTAGGCAATTTTTGTACACAGTTTCTATCATTTTTAGCATGGGGTCAATGAGTGTTTGGTATTAACCAATTTGCAATTATTTTTTAATACAATTAATCATTTGTACGGTTTCAGTTGGGTCACTTTATTTTTGCTCTTTTGTCTTCTGATTTCAACATGGTAAAAATTTTGCCTTCACAAAACAAAGGATTGCCAAATATTATTTAGGGTTAAAATATTTAGAAAAAATATTATCAGATTCTGAAATCCAAGCATACGCTTTCAGACATTTCAATAATGGTCACATGAAAATGCTTTGTGGACTATATTGACATGTCTGAGGGTGCTTATTTTTGCCGAATTTCGATCACGTAATCAGCCTTATAGTACACTCAATACATTCAAACCAATTTTTCATATTTGCAGTTATTTCTTCTCTGCTAATTTTTAACAAAATAAGTTTCTACCAAACAGCTTGAGTTGAGACTTTACATAAAAATTTAAAATAGAATGCTGGATTTATTAAAAATTAAATACCAAATAAATTAGCTTTATCCCCTTTTTCTCTGATCAATACATGAATAACCCTGTCATTTTTGAGAGGTTTATGCTAATAAGTATATAATACTTATTTAAAGTAAAATATTTTTTTAAAAAATGGTAGTTCATGTTTAGATCCTGCTAACTATTGATGTAACAAGCAGCATTTCCTTGATCCTTTATTAAAGATCATCGGAAAAAATGTGTCAGCATAGTATTCTTCCGTTTTCAAGTGAGTCTGGCTGGTTTACCGTCTATATATGATGCATACAGACTATACCAAAGGGCTGAAAATTTTAAAATTCACTCATTATGTATAGCAAAAACTTAGACCTTACCCCCAATAGGTTTTTAGTGGGAGGGGATTCAATTTCCACTGGAAGTTGATGCTAAATGGGTTCCTTATTTTGTGTTTGACAATCTTCATGCTTATTCTTTTTTTAAATTCTGACTTTCTTAGTGATCACCACACAACAAAAATTAGGAGAAGTAACTTATTCATTGACCACCCCCTTTTCTAATTTTTCAATTGATCTCTCCCGACCCAACATGCAGCCGAAAGATGTTGGTCATGTGACAGTTTCTATGAGTGACCAACCAGACCTGTTACTGTATGCTGATCAGATATTGTTATCATATTTTCAGATTAAAAAACTTGAACATGAAATCCTATTGTACCAGCAAGAAAGAGGCAACCCTGGTGGAACATTTCAAGCTTTGGTTCTGCCAAAAGGCTTACCTGCAAGTAGTGCTGAGGTGATTGCAAATCTCAATGAACATCTCATTATTACTTTAGAGGTAAGCCCATTATTTCTCTTCTAAATTTTCTGGATTATAATAGCAACTGATATTTACTTGATAGCAATGATATGTAGATAAGCTGTTCATTTTTTAGATAACTGCACATATATGCTATGCTCAGAAGTTAAAATGTTCTGTGGCAAGAGTCCAATACATCCACCTGGAACAAAGAATCTCCATGAAATCAAATGAAAAGAAGAAATCAAGTATCATTCTAAGTTGGAAAGCTTTCAACAGAGCCAGCACAACTTCCAAGAAAAAACCCATTAGTTTTAAAAAGGCTTTACAACTAACGTATCTTCCTGACAGTGATCTAATGGAGCCAAAACACGGAACTTAACTGAAAAATTGACTCTTTAAGAACCTTGCTACTTGCACAGGAAAGGACCATGCTCAACATCACATTGAGTGATCACAAGACAGCACATTACATTAGAGAACAAATAGGGGTCAGAGATGTCACTAAAGCCATTAAAAAATTCTAATGGCAGTGGGCCAGTCATATAAGAATGTCCGACAACTGCTGGACATGAAGATTCACAATGTGGATCTCCAGAGATCATTTATGAAACTGTGGGCAGCAACATGTAAGATCATTTAGACAAATTCAAAAAGTATTGGCTTTGTGATACTATCCATGATGGAGAGTTCTGGCAAATCTTGAGGAAGGCCTATGTCCAGTGATGGACGTTAAAAGACTGCTGTTGATGAAGATGTATATAGAAAGGATTTTTCTACTCCCTGAATATTTAGTTCACAATATATAGTATCTTTAAATGCTTATCTATACCTTAGTTGATAGAATATTTCTCTAATTTGTACAGCACACCATAGATTAATAGAATATTTCTCAATTTGTGAAGTATACCACTTCTTTGGTAGAACATCTTGAGTTTAATTTTTACTGTTAACTTTGATTTTTCATTTCTGAATAATTATTTTAGTTTCACTCTCTTTCAAAACCCTAAATGATAAATTGTAATAAATCTGTGGCAAGAGGATGTTAGATATTGGATGCTTGAGTTAGAAATTGAATTAAGAGACTCTGGAAAGAAGAAAGATGGAAGTAAAGTACGGACATTTGATTCGCTTTATCATATGCTGAGGTAATCTGATGATCCTGCACAAGAATCTGTAGCAGATATATAGAAAAAAACCTGTTTGTTTCTATGAGTTGTATCAAACTGTTGTCTCTTTTTGATGATCAAACACTGTTGTGTTTATTGAACTTTTTCCCCTTCTTATGTTGTGTTGGTCAACTGACCATGTCTTGTGTCACATAAATTTTATTATGTTCTGCTTTGTCTTTTCTCTTCACCCAAGAAAGAAAGATTATGTACTCAGGGGCCTCAGTAACTAAATTTGCCCAATATATTGAGGCCAGTCAGTTTCCTCATGTTTGGCAGTAGCAGTCGACGAAGAAGGAGTTGTGGATGACAAGCAAGCCCTTAGGTGCTGATTGGAGAGACAATATTATTAAAATGATACCAATATGCTACTAGGTGAAGAATGACTGAATTCGGAGGCAAGTTTTAGTGAATTGTTCTTGTATATTTGTCTATTTAGTTTTGAAATCTTCATAGAATAGAATAGCGTAAGAAATTAATGTTTTGTAAAGGGGATATTTTCTTAATGATACACAGGAATCTGACCCTTTTGCTCCTTCTCTAATTGAATCAATTATGTTCCAGGATTTATCTGCAAAAGAGGAGCAGTTGAAAAAGACAGAAAATTCTCTAGAGACTTATCAGAGTAAGATGGCTGTTATCAAACATCAGCAAGGTTTATTGTATTCAGATTATCTTCATGAAAAAGAGGTAAGTCTTAAATTCTGTATGTTCCTTTGATTTAATTTGACCCTTGTCATTCTTTTAGTACTTCTATGTGTTATAAAAGTATAGATTGGCTGAATAGTTAACATCACAAAGAATTCAATTGATGAGCCGTGTTCAAACTTTTGCCAAGACAGTTTGTGCTCACTCCACACTAATGCCCTTGGAAAAGACATGAAGACTTTACTCCCTCCAGCTGTTGGTAAATAGTAGGGTAGACCTGGCTCTCTAGATGTGGTGGCAAGCGTTCTAGGATTTCAAATCATCCCAAATAGGAATGGGTTCTGTCAGGCTAGATGCATTCATGAAAAATCATGAGTGGTGCCCCAATGATCCTGGGTTACTGGATAATTAAAACAAAAGTATTATGGATAAAATTTCAAAATGAAATTCAAATGTTAGCTACTCATTTCAATTTGTTATTGATTTCTTTAAAATGTTGAATTGAATCTTCACATCATTTTTGGTATATTTTCACCCACAGGAACATGAAAGTGACATCATCAAGTTAAGAGAAAAAGTTGGAAAATTAGAAGAACTTAGGCAACAGGATGAAATTCGCTTGAAAGAGTTTGATGTAAGTTACAGACTCATATTTCCATGGTTGTTTGTAAATGATTTGAGTAATCCACTGAAAAATGTTCTTGTCTTGTTACAGCGTTTACTTGATACTTTGTCTAAAGATGATGTGGAAGTCCGCAGACGATTAGCTGAGCAGACACGGAAGATAACAGTTTTTCAGATAAATGAAAAGGCTTTAACAAGACGGTTCAATACACTGGTAGAAGTGGAAGGAACAATGAGAAAAGTGAGTGCCAACAAAAATTTGATGATTTTTAGATTTATTAACATATATATGATTCTAGATAAAAGATATCAGAGTAAAAATTGCTGTAAGAAGCATATCATACAATTTTCCTAGATTAATATTAATGAAGAGGTTAATCTAATTAAGACCTCAAATTTTTGAGCTAATGACAGATGTATCTAACTACATTAAAAAAAATATTTACTTTGTTGAAGTGGGTCATCTTAAGTGTGACTTCTTTGTCTTTTGAAATCCTATATCAGCTACTTAGATTCAGTCATGGTAATCTCTAATCCATAAGAAGTGAATGTTTAGTTTTTGTGAAAAAATCTTGGGAAATTTGAAGAAATATCACTTTTGGACTGTATTTCAAACATTTTTTAATATTTATTGATATTTCTATTTAAAATACCAGCTTGTTTGAGTTGACCCCAGTCCTTACCTTGTCTTTGTAAAATGTTTATTAGGAAAAAAATCTGAAAAGTCAATACAAAAAAATTATATGAGCTGATGATAGTTTTAGTAACTGAACATTAACTTGAATGACATTCATCTGACAATTGGTCAGGTTTCCAGCTAGTTCCTGGAAATGAGAAATTATTTACTTAAACAGTTGAATTTATTTCTTGTTTTGATTGTTTGAAATTTGTATTATTTTTCACTTACTGCAACTCCATTCTACTTCATTGAAAAAAAAATGATCTCATTCAGTGTAGCTCTTGATACTGCGAGAGAAGAAAGGGTAGGTGGTGTTTATGCTTTCATTAAAAAAAAATGGTTTCATTCATGGCAGCTGCTGATACTCAGAGAGAAGATCAGGTAGGAGTTGTTTGTGTGTTACTCAACTACTACCACTATTTACTGCTTTTTCTTTTTAATTTTCTCTACTTAGAAATTATGGATGTTACTTTTTGGCCATACCAGAAATATACCTTTTTTGCTTCCAGATTCACGGAACTCTTCAGATATATAATTTAAAACACTATTTTTAAGGAAGAAAAACTTGCTTCAAACACTTGAGGCTAATTTCCATGACTGTAAGATGGCTTTCAGGATTCCCGTGTAGGGGTTTGAGTAAAGAATTTGTAGTAATTTAAGATGTAAGTTGTTAGTTTTCTAACTATCTAATCTTATATCTTCATTTTTTAGGAGACTTCCAAGTTGAAAAATGAAAGCATTGCCATGGAGAAAGCAGTCAATGAGAAAATTGGTTATTTACAACGTTTTAAGGTTTGTTTATTGATTTTATAAGTATAAAACTAATCAGTATCTACAGCTTTTCTCATATCTTGATATCTGCTGTGTTGACTTTAGCCTAGATGAGCAATGACAGCCATACTTTCTACAAAGAAATTACATGAAAATATGCATGCTAGTTACCATATTTGCCAGTACATGAGACTAACATTCAATTTTTTTTATCAAACTATTCAAATTTTACACTGCATCCAACATGCAGGTATTACCACTAACAAACCTCAAAATTGACTTGTATAGGGTTTTGATAAATTGCAGTATGCCGTAGTCCCCCAAATACTTCTGTAAACCATGCATCTTATAAGCCAGCTAATGTAGTAATTACAAGGATGAGTTGAAGCTTTAGAAATTATCATTATTACTGGGGGTAAAAAAAACATTATTTTCATTCATTCAAATATGATTCACTAGAAAATACTATTTGAGCTAATAATAGTTTTAGTAACTAAACATCAACTTGAATGACATAAATGAGAAGTTGCTATTTGATTATGATAAAATAATAGGAAGAAAGTTTACTTAACCCAGGGAAAAATAATATTTTTTCATTTTACTTCGAGAAAGAATTTGCTATTTTTTTATGGATATTAATATTTACTTTTATTTAAGGATACAGCTATGTTTGAAATAAGTGCCTTGCAGAAAGCTCTGGAAGAATCTGTGTCTTCAGTTGATTTGGAGAGAGCCAATAAAGAATATCAAAACCTCACTGAAAAATACAGAGACCTTCTTGAGAAGGAAAACTTGTTTGTAACAAAATCAGAGGCAGTATCAAATCTCGAGGTAAATTTTTCTTCTCACAATAGTTTGAAAAAATGTTCTTGCCAACCCAGTGATGTTTGATAGTAGTGTGACCACTTCCCTAGGAGAATATTTGCTACAAATAAATTATCTTTAGATTATGAAAGGGTTCTGTTCATAGTTTTGAGAAGTGTCATTAGCATTCAAAGAGTTTACAACATGGTTTTCCTGTGTTTTTCTTTCCTTTCTTTCCGCCACTTAACAGGATAAGGTATTGAAAACCAGGTCTAATAAGGGAAGGAAAACACCCAAATCTTACTTATGAGCATTGCTGCCATTGGAGAGAAAAATATTTTCACCATCATCACACTTGGAAAGTAAACTTGAAGAAGGCTGTAGAGTGGTTTGGCTAAAACATGTTAACAACTCAAACAACAAGGAGTTCAAATGTCAAAAAAAAAATGTGAATGGTGAAAGTGTTTGAATTCTCCAAGTAATCTTCAAATAATAATCAATGAATAACAGAAAAGACAAAACTAAAAAATTGTTGTTTTTATTTGGGATAATAATCCTAAAAAGATCAATCGATACTCAGCAGTGAGTTTCCCAATGATTTATAGTATTCTCAAATTGAAGCCGAATTGACTTTGTCTTAACTATCACTGTACACAATAGGTCATGTAATAACAAAGGGAGATAATTATGTCCCTCGAAATTTGTCTGGCAACATTTTCTGGTGAGGTTTAAAGAGGGTTAAATCAAACTGATCATTTGAGATTTCGCAAGCCTTAACCATATTGAGAAATGAATGCGTAATTCGTGTGATGGGATACATTTTAAGATATCATAATCCTATTCATATTTCATAATTCAGAATACCTATACCAAGTACAGGCCGTTTTTGTCTGCTAGATCTTACTTATAACGAAGAAAAATAGCTAAATATATTTATCTGCATTTGATTCAATAAGTATGTGAAAAAAAATTATGAATGCTATTGTGTAATAAGCATATAAAATATTCTGTTGGAAATAAATAGCATACTGCTAATAATTAAAAAAAATGTGTGTGCTTTTAAAGTAACTCAAATTTTGTTACAGGAAGATGTGAAAAGACTGACATCAGAGAATGAACATCTGAAAAAAGTTTTGGAAATGGAAAAAGATAAAGTTCACACATTAGAAGAAAGTTTGGAGAAATTATTCCAAAAAGGTAATACTTTACTGAAAATAGTTTTGATAAGTCTTTCCAGTATTTTATGATCTCAAATACCTAAGAACATGTTTCTATTTAATACATTTACAATGTTGAACTTTTTGAATATTGACTTTGATATTCGATCCTACATATTTTACTGCATTTTTCAAGAATACTTTCTCATACTTTGGAAACTCTCTGATATTTTTGAAATAATTGATTATTTTAAGTATTAATACAAAATGATCTAAACTCATTGTATTTCCTTTCGCTGTCTTGGATTGTTGATGTTCTTGTTAAAATAAAATTTTGGCTTCAGAGAAAGAATGGTTATTCTCATCCATCTCAGTGAAATTGACTTGCTTTATTAAGGAAACGACTTCAAGTGAATAAATATCAAATACAGATAAAATACAAGAAGACAGTGTTAACTGAGATAAAATAAATACCAGAATATCAAAATCAACCACTTTTTTTTTGTTTTTTGTTAAATATCAACGACAAGCACATTCTTTGGAGTTATTTTTTTTTCTTTAGATTGTCAAATTTAGAGAAATCCACCTTAACATTTTGAATACTTATGAAATCTGCAGGGTCAATTAAAGGTTTAAGATTGATTACCCTGAACACTTATCTGGTTGCCTTATAGAGATCTTAACTCCAACAATATAAGTAGCCCATGAGAATAAACAAAGATTAGTATTTACTCTGTGAATGCTATGATATAGTTATATGCAATGAAATGCTGCTATTATTTGCATGCTAGTTTCCAATATGTGAATTGATAAAAAGAAAAATTTCCAATTCTTGTTTATAATTTTATTTGTTGAGATAATTTTGATTGCTGTCTGAATTTCTTAGATGAGGAATTATCTTTGTTACCCACTGATTTACTTAGACTTATGTCCTCATCTTGGTTGTTATAGCCATAATGTTTGTCCATATTTAGGTATGCATTGACCTTTTTAGTGATCATAAGATCAACAATGGGTTGGAGAGTGCCAAAAAAAAAGTGGAAGAAGCAGACCAGTAACATCGCAAGGAAAAATTATTCAGGAAAAATCAACTGATAAGAGATACCTTCTAGAATTGACTGCAGAATGAGAACAGTCTACCCCCATGGATTTGATAAAGGGTTCGGTTTGAAATTCCTAGAATGTTACCAACTATACCGGAGACCAGAAGGAGGCTGGAGGATACAATGGACAAAATGTTGTGATAATAACAACCAAGATAAGAACAATCATTCAAGTAAATAAAATGATTCCTGTACCTTTTTCTATTGTGTTGATTGGTTGCATAACTTTGACCTGTCAAGTTATAGACCTACTTATTTATGAATTTATGAATTATGAATTATTTATGAAATTATTTATTGTCTTTAGGAGTAGCAACCTCAGCAGACCTGCTTGTCAGTGATAATCCTCAGTCCTTGGCCAAGAGAATGGCCATGGTCGAAATGAAAGAGTTACATGAACGCCAACGGGCTGAACATGCAGTGCACATGTATGAGAAATACAAATCAGTGCTTAGAGATTTAGAGAGAAGAAATAAAGAACTAGAAGAGAATATGTCTAAGGTGAGAACATCGTTGTATCTTTACCCCTTATTCTCACTGAAAGTCATTGGAGCACCTCAGATGATTTCATCTAGACTGGTTACCAACCATTACTAGAGAGAAAAGATAGATTCATACCTTTTCCTCAAATGTGAAATGAACATAAATTGTCTCAGCTGGAGTTTAAATTAGGTTCACCAATTTCATCATCCATGTCATTAACCATTCCACACCTCCATTAGGAGACCTGTCATGTTCAAATTTTCTTGAATTCATCTATTTAAAATGGGGAGGGTTAAAACTCTAAATCAGTAATATTTTGCTTAAACTAATCATTTAACATTTAAATTATCTATAAGATTCCTGTTTCTTTTATCTCAAGCAGGACACATTATGAAATGAAATGAGCTCTAGCAACATGAAAACATTGAAAAATGTATTGTTACACAAGGTGCAAGAATATAAATAAAATTCATTTCATTAAAAAAGGTAAATCATAAGACGGACTTTGAATATTGCCTGATTTTAACTGAAATCAAAGCCAAGATGTTTTGTTGTCTCGAGGATATAAAAATGAAAAATTGCCATCTTCAAGATATTTATATATTGCTAAATGGTTTTTTGTAATTTTGGACTTGAACATTGTAAACCAAAACTGTCAACATAATTTTTTTCAAGTTTTAAGTTGGTGTGGCTAGCTGGCTATATATGTATAGTGTACAGGTCACACTCATGGAGCTGAAAATGTCAACTTGTTTTATCTAGAAAAAAACATTCTTTCTGTTCCTTTTCTACTCCCCCCCCGATTGAATTTGCAATGTAAATTTATACTAAATTGATCACTAGTTTATTTTCTGTAAATTTAGACCTTTTCAGTGATTACAGCCCAACATAATACGAGAGAAGTAATGGATTCGTCGATCACCCTTTTTTTCTAATTTTTCAATTGATCTCTCCCAACACAGCATGTAGCCATAAGATGTTGGTCACATGACGGTTTCTATTGAGTGACTTATCAGACCTTTTTTATTTGTTCTTATGTTTGATGTATAATTGCTCTAGAAACGTATCTGAAATTTTCTAAGTATTCAGAATAGTAATGTTGTTTCTAATAAAAATAAAACATAGAAATTTCATTTACGTTTGTTTGAAGAAAATTTGAATTTTTTAGTTCTTTCTCATCCATGCAGGTTTCACAAGTGAATCTTGAACTCCAAAGAACTGAACGGGAACTCAGGGATGAACTTGCAAGTGAGATGAAAATCTTTTCAACTTCTTGAACTCCTCTTTTGAAGAGAGAAAATCATTTTTCTTTTGAAAGGAAACATATTCAAGTTTGCTTTTTTTTTAAAATTTCATCTCTAACATTATAATATTCTTTCATTGATTTTATATTTGCTATTGAGCACATATCTTGAGTGAGTCTGTTAATTTTTAATTTTCAATCATCAGTAGTATCTTATATGGCAGAGCTTTCTAAATTGTGTGTCATGACACTTTATATGACTGATAATCTCTTAGTGTGTTGTAAAATTGAGTATGATTTTGAATAGCTTTCAAAAGAGACTTTTCCTAAGTCAGTTGAACCACTGGGATGACTATGAATTTGGCTTAAGTAATGTGTTGCAGAAAAAATCATTTTTAAAAAGTATGTCACCAATGCAAAATGCTCTATTCTATTGTATTGTCCTAGATTATATTGTGCTGGCATTCTGTAAGACTTGTATTTCTGGGTATATTCAATGGTATTTTTTAGAACTAAAGTAAGTCCCTTTCAGTTTGTTCCATCTTTTAACAGCTTTCAAATCTAATTTTCTCTTGATCTCATTGAATTGTGATTCCTTTCAACAGATTCAGTCACAAAAGATGTCAGTGATGCTGATCGGAAAAGAATTATAGACCTTGAACACAGTGAAATGAACATGAAGAATGAAATTTCAAAATTAAAAGTGAGTTTGTAACATGCTTTGCTTATTCATTTCTCTAATCTTGAATTCATGGACTGCTTGTAACAGATTGTATTGAGAGTGGACCTCTTCAATGAATAGAATTTTTAAAAAAAATGAAACTTTTCTGTTAATTTCAATCAAGTCATTCCCTTTGAAAAATTTCCCTTCATAATCTTTTTGAATTTAAGTGTTAAACTCAGTTGAGATTACTGTGTA
>OY735229.1:25230822-25235822 GCA_963457665.1 Thysanoteuthis rhombus | reverse complement strand
TGAAAGTTGAGCTTACTCTACCAGAGTGATTCTTTGTTTGATTTCTTCTTCTTTTGAGGGTCTCATGGAGATTCATTGTCCTAGGTACTTGTAATGGTCTACTTTCTTCAGTTGTGCGTCTTTGATTTTGATCTTTGCGTTCATTTGTAGATCTGTAGTTGTTGAGGTCTTTTGGGTTTCCTTTTTTATATAAAAGCATATTTGCAGTCTTCCAATCTTCAGGGACTTTACTTTATTTTAGGCATAAGTTGAATAGAATTGACCCGCTTTTTTTGTAGATCACTGGTAATGTTATCTATCTAGTCCAGGGACCTTACCTTTCCTTTCCTTCTTTGTTTGGTGGCTTGTTTCACCTCCCGCAGGGTTACTTCTAGAAAACCCTAGAGCTGATTGCTTGTGTCTTGCGTATCCTGTTTGTTGTTTGGTAGTTCTTGTTTGGAGGAATAAAATTCTTGGGCACGTTTGACAATCATATCTCTGTCTGTCGATAGGTCTCTATTTTCCTCGAGTATGCTGGTTATTTGCTTTCATCCTGGATTCTGGCTTTTGTTTATAGCTTTGAAGCACTGACCTTTTTCAAGAATTGATTTGATGATTGCTGTACTGGAACTTTTTGTGTCTTCTCTTTGTGTCTTTTTGATTGTTTTATTCACTTCAGTCTCTTCAATTTTCTCTCCTGTTGGTGGCTTGAAGTTTCTGTGTTTTTCTATGAGATTCCGGGTTTCATCTGAGATTTTATTGATGTGTTTGTTGTTTGAAATATAGTGGTGTCTTCTATTAGAGAGGCTGTTAGTTTGTTGATATTGGTGTCTTCTTGTTCAGGGAAATTTTAATATCCGTTTTTCAGTTCAAGCCCGAAGGATCAAGTGTGTTCTTTTGGTATGTTTAGTGGATTTGGTTTAGTGTGGAACATTTTTTTGCATTCTTTGTTGGTGTTTATTTGAATTTTACATCTTACCATTCTGTGGTTGCTTCCTACGTTGACTTAATTTAAAACTTGTATGTCCCTGACAGTGTCCGATAGGATGTGATTTATTTCGTTCATTGCTCCGTGATTAGGGCTTTTCCAAGTCCATCTTCTATCCGGTCCCTTCTTGGAGAAAGTGTTCATGATTTTGAACCCATTAGCTGTTGCAAAGTTTACAAGGTCTTCTCCTCTGTAATCCTGTACTTTGTATCCAAATTTGCCTATACAATTTTCATTTCCTTATCTTACCTGTGTGTTTAAGTCTTTCATGATGACATTGATGTATATTTTGATGTCTTGGAGTTGGAAGTTCAAGTCATCATAGGAGTTGTCTATTCCTCTTGGGTTGATTGTGGAGTGGGAATGTAGACTTGGATGATATTTAGATAGTACCTCTTTGAAAGTTGTATGGTAACACTTGCTACTTGGTCCAAGACGGCTTTGAAGCCTGTCTTGTTGCCTAACCCACTGTTTTACTTTTTCTTTTTGATAGCTGTAAAGAAAATGTTCGCTCTTTTGTTTGATTAGTTTTTCTCTGGGTCTTCTCATCTCGCTAATGCCTATGATGTCCCATTTGATCTTTTTGATTTCATTTTCCAGATCAGTTAGGTGCATGTCAGCTGAGAGTGTTCTGACATTGTAAGTGTCAATGTATAACGTTGTTCCTTTGATGATGGTTTCTGAGCTACGTTTGGGAAGTTGCTATTGGACTGATGTCCTGTCAGGAAGGGTGCTTTCTCAGTGAAGTGTTTGGGTAGTTGCTTTTGGAGCTTTTGCGGGTGGGCCTTTCTGGGCTGAGAACCCTGCAGGTATACGGGTTCTCTTGGTGAAGTATTTGGGTAGTCACTATTGGAGCACATCATCCTCACCCAAAGCAAGTGATGTGGCTGAGCCTTTTTGGACCGAGGACCTAGCAGGAACAGCCGGTGTAATTTTCATTGTGCGAACCATTGGGAGTATACGACTATGCCTTGTCATGATTGCCCATGACATGTTGGAAAGGGGTCTGCCGGATGGATCACTTGATGTTTTTCAGAGTGGCTTTAGAGCTCCAATGGCTACTGGCACCCTTCCTATCTGATCTTAGAAGGAAGATGTAGGTGTCTGCAGCACTGAAGAGAGAAAGGATATGGAACATGGTATAAATTTTTTTTCTTTTCATCTTTTCTTTTCAGGACCTCCAAGAAAATCATTCACTTTTGGTTTGTACTAATTGTTCTTAGATGGTTAGTTTGTGTTAGATTGTATCTCTTCCTTATTTTTCCAAGTTTCTAACTTAGTCAAAGTCCAGAGATTGCATCTTAAAGAAATCTAAGTTTCACTCTTGCAGATCTCTTCTGTGTGTGCTTTAAAAAGAGAGAGAGAGAGAGAGTAGAGAGAGGACAGAGAGAGATTCTTACCCACAGAATTTAGAGTTAAATTTTGGGAAAAATCTGAAAAAATATATTTTGAGAATAATTAAAAAAAACAAAAACACTTAATACTTATGTGAGTCCAATAGTGATTTCTGGTTGAAGGGGGGGGGGCTTTCTTAACAGTCATAGTTCAAAAGTCTCTGGTAAACTCAAACTATTTGTTACATTTTTATAGAATTTTGCCGAATCCTTCCACCCTGTCTGCTCGGTTCTTCTGAAGCCTGATTTATTAGCTATTTATCTATATGGTCTTCGCTTTTGGGGGAGGTCTGGACAGAATTCCTATTGTTTTTTTTTGTTTTTTTTTAATAAAATCAAATAATTGCAAAATTATATCTGCACACACTTCCAGAAAATGATTATTTTTTTTATCCAACTGGGTTTACTTTTACTTCATTATTCAAGTCTATATTTGACATTTTTTCATTTCACGTAATTTATTCTTCCAGTTCGTCATGAAAATATTTCAATAATAGATGCGTAATTTGTCAGATTTGGTCAAAAGGGGAGATAATCTGAACAAAACAGGCATTGGAATAGTGTAGAAATGGGTATTGAACAACTGTCTCTAGACCTGTTTGATTTCCCAATTCGGTATTATTCCAATGCCTGTCTTGGGTAAGTTTCCAAGATAAAGATTGGATTATCTCCCCTTCTGATTAAATATGTTTACCCTGTTGTTCATACATGTGTGTGTGTGTGTGTGTGTGTGTGTATGTGAAAATGCATCTCTTACAATAATGCTTGGATGAATTTTTTTGTAAAAATTATTAGGAATACATTTTATTGCCACTAGTTAGTACATTTATTCTTTCATACTGAAAAAGACCATTGTAAGTAATTATATTTTTACCTATTAATGAGCAGAATAATTAATGTAACTATTTGCTTTTGCTGTCAAGGTTCAAGAGCAAGCAAAACAAATGGAGGACAAAGTTGCTGAGCTGCAGCTACTTCAGTCAAGTCAAACAGAATTGCTCAGGACGTTAGGAGATAGCCATACAAGAGCCAACAAATTAACAGAGTGGCACTCAAAACTTGAAGCTCTACGTCTTACTGAGCTGAAACAGAAACGCAACATTGTCAAATTGCAAGAAAAGGTAATAAATTGCATTCAGTATCTTTTGGCTTAATTGGAGTAAAGTTTTTAAAAATGAAAGGAATTACACAAACTGGAGTATGGCAGTATCAAAATCTGTGTGTGTGTATCTAGGATGATTAGTTGACAACTGAAACAGATAATCGAATCCCTTCTTCCCATCTCTGATGTTGTCAACCCACTCCTGACGATGTATTCTTCAGTCCTCATCAAGTGTATAATTATGTCTGTATATCATAGACCTCAATTTTTTTTTTTTGTGCCAGGAGAAAAAGGTTTGCTTCTTTTCTTGAATTATATACCTGGTGTGGGCTAAGGAATGGATTGACCAAAACGTGTTGACAGCATCAAAGTTTATAGAAAGAGATTTGATTGTCCGAAAAAAAGTTGAAATCCATTTTGTCGTTACCAGTAGACTTATGTTAGTGCAGCATTCTATTGTTTTGAGGTTCCCATTTAGAATTTTTCGAAGAATTCATAGGAGTTATATTTGGATTTTTCAAAAATGAAGCCACATTTATTTTGGAACTTTTGAATTAAAAATCTTTTTATAAAGAAAAAAGAGAAAAATAGCAGTGCAAACAACTGACATGACTTTCATATTTCTCTCAGTTTTCATAGAGATAAAAGCTGATTTACCCTCATATGCTTCTTGTTTGAAATTTCAGATTAGTTTCCTTGAGAAAACGAATAAACATCAAGAAATGACAATTAATGAACTTGAAACTAATTCTGTTCGGATTTCCAAGGTAAGCTGCTTAGTTGCCATGATCTATGATATTGGTTTTTATCAATTTCTGATTAAAATCTGTTGCATTTCATTTTCAGTATGGGGAAAAGGTACCCAAAGAATTTCAATTAAATTTTGTGAAAGTATTGGCAATGGGGTAAGGAAGAGTTTGTTAAATTTATGGGTGGATCAAGGATTTTGATGGACATATTTTTCCATACATTTATGCTTACGCTCAAGACTGTCCACACAATATCTCCAAAAGTTCTCAATGAATGTGGAAAACTTATTGTTAGGACAAATTCCCCTTGCACTCAGCAGCTAATTGAATTTTAGATTATCTAACAACAGAGATGATGAAGATTGTTTAAGATCTGGTCGTCTTGAAGATTTGACTGAATCAATTGTTGTATTCACCATCATTATCTAATCTGAAGAAATTACTAAATAACTATACTGCTTGACAAATAAACAAAGCTTTTGATGAAAATTTATGAATGCAGTTGTCAAAAGTCAAGCGTTCTTTGCTTACTACTACCAAGGAACTTATTGGAATAAGAATTTTATTCTATTTTTATAAGACAAAATATTGTAACCCAATATTGTATCAATTTTGACTAATTTCTTCCTACAATGGCAAATAAACTGCAGATTATGAATAAAGAGTAAGCTTTCAGTGGGATTCAAACTCACAGCCCTCTTCTGAGAATAATTATTTATTTCTTCCTGCTATTTACTTGCTGCTATGGAGTGAGAGTCCAAGTTGAGTTGTAATAAAAGCAACAAATT
>OY735229.1:25190822-25228322 GCA_963457665.1 Thysanoteuthis rhombus | reverse complement strand
ATGATGAAACAGTTGTTACGTGCCACTTTGCTGAAATTGCCAAATCTAACAGTTGAATTTTCAGGAGGTAACAAGTGGGGGTGCTGGTACAGTTGAGAGATAAAACTGTGGACATAAAATGCACAACATGAAAACATTGGTGTAATATGTCTTTTACTTTTGCTAGAAACTGAAATACTATGCATGAAAAATATATCTTTTGTTTCATCATGTTAACTGAGGGAGAGGACCTTATTTTCAAATCATGAAATTGTGCTGTGGTGAGCAGTCAGAAAATGCCCCTATGACAAGCCCCATTGGATGGATTTGTCACTCCATTTTTCTCCTCTCTTCTTCTCTGGTCTCTTCTGCCTAAATAAATAGCATTCCGTCTTTCTTTGTCCAGTCAATTGTACCAATCAGAGGCTGCAACAGACTCCAGGACATTCTGTCACCATCTAACCAATCAGAGGCCACAAAAGACTCCTCCGGCACATCCTGTTACCATCTGACCTTATACGACCAATTAAAAGCCATGAAAGACTCCTCTAGCACATCTTGTTACCATCTGACCTTATATGACCAATCAGAGACTATGAAAGACTCCTCCAGCTCATCTTGTTACCATCAAACCCTATCCAACCAATCAGAGGTCGCAATAGACTCTTCCAACACATCCTGTTACGAGACAACTTTATCTTATCAAAATCACCCCTTTACAAAGAAAATATATACTTATTTATATTTTATGTGTTATTTTATCTATATATCTATCAAAAATCCCATTTTGTATTTTCTTTTTATATAGTGAATAGGGGTCACCTCACAACCTACATTTTTGAACCCATAGATATCCATTCATTCATCAGATAAAACATGTAAAAACTTTCTTTATTCAGCTATTTTTTCTTCTTCTTTTTCTCTGATGCAAAAAACTTCACAACTGTGGCTTTGCCCAGCACCATCATTTCTTAGTTAATGTATGCACCATTTTCCTGCAACTAATCATGTTTGAATATGTTCTTGCTTGGCTGCTATTTGACCAACTTGAAAGTTGATAACAGCATATTCGGTCATAGTCATACTCGTATTGTTACCTGTCAGGTAATTAACTTTTTTATCTGTAAGTGTAGGTCTGGGCGTTATTACATTGAACAGCTTCCTATAGATAATAGAAGTTTCTGCTCACATGTCTATCAGCACCCTGTGCATGTGCTGTGTATCATTTTAATTGTGATCTTGCTCAGATTTCCCATAGCATGCATTCTAAGCTTCTGTAATCCTCCTGTCTGTCTGGTGACCCTCCTGTGCAAACAAAAAATGCTAGTTTCCCCGTAAACCTGATGCTGTCTTTTCATCTGCCCTTCATTAGTACATTTCCCACTGGTGATCAACAAATGTTTCAAAACTCTTTGGTTTGAAGGTTCATCCTTCATCTGCTTCCATGGCCCTATACCTAACAATTTACCTTTTCAATTTGTCTCTTATTTTGTTCCCTATTCCTATTGATTTTGCATATTCAGTCACTTTCACTTTATGGCAGCAACTAGACAGCGTAGATTGGAGATAAAAAGTAAGCTTATCCCTTTCAGCACGGGATATGATCGTGAACTCAAACATTGCTATCCAAACCTCTTATTCTGGTGTTAGTGGATCCTGTTTAATCACTCATCTTTGTATCTATAGGTTACTTGACCCCCTCCTTAATATGTTGACTTTTTTCGATTTGAAGGCTCTTATTTGATCGACTTTGGAAAGTTTGTCCCTGCAAAAAAATTACTTGTACTTTTCCAGATTTTCTCCCTCTTATTATTCTATATTCAGTAACTGTCTAAATGCTTCAGCTTCTCTGTAAGATCCATCAAGTATCTCTTGGCTCCAAAATGCACTGGGGACCAATTCCAGAAAATAAACTATGTATGTGTATGTGTTTGTGTGTGTGTGTATATATATATATATATATATATATGTATATATGTATAAGTGTGTGTATATATATATGTATACATTTATAAATCTGTGCATGAATATATATATATGTGTGTATATAGATACATATATATATATATAAGTGTGTGTATATATATGTATGTATGTATGTATAAGCGTGTGAGTGTTTATATATGTTTGTGTGTGTGTATATATATAAATATATATATATATATATACATTGATATAAGTGTGTATGTATATACATATAAGTATGTGTGTATATACGTCCAATGACATATGTTGAAAGACTGGCGATGATGATGGTGATATATATACGCATATATAGTGTGCATGTGTAAATACATTTATTAGTATGTATGTGTCTATATATATGTATATATATATATGTATATATATATATATATAAAAAACATATATGTAGTGCGTGTGTATATATAATATATGTATATATACATATATGTGTGTGTATGTGTGTATATAGATTTATATACGTATGTATATATACATATATAAGTGTGTATATGTTTGTGTTTGTATATATATGATGTTTGGTTTTCATTTAGTGTTTTAGTGATCCGGTTGGTGATAATTTTTGTGAACAGTTGATAAATGCCGCTGAGTAGGTTTATAGGCCTGTGGTTGTTGAGGTCTTTGGGGTTTCCTTTTTCATGTAGAAGCATTATGATATCCATGTTCCAGTCATTAGGGACTCTACTCAGTTTAAGACACAACTTAAACAGATTAGCTAGTTTTTTTGTAGACAATCTTACCAGCTTTTTTTAGTAGATCATTGGTGGTGTTATTTAGTCCAGGTGCCCTTCCCTTTTTTGTTTGTTTGATAGCTTGTTTTAGCTCCCATGGTGTAACTCTTGGGAAGTCCTCGAACTGATTGTCAGTGTCTCCTGGTCATTACTTAGTTACCCATGTCTTGAAGAGTAGAGTTCTTGGTCAAATTCTTGGGCTCGTTTGACAATTCTGTCTCCGTCGTTGTGTGTCTGTTTTCTTTGAGTATGCTAGTTATTAGTGTCTGTCCTATAGAGGGAGGTTTATTTATTGCTCTGAAGCTTTGCTGTTTTTCAGGAGTGTTTTTGATGATTGCTGTCCTGTACCTTCTTTTGTCTTTTCTTAGTTTCTTTTTGACTGTTTTGTTTAGTTTGGCCTCCTTTATTTTTTCCTTTGTTGTTATTAGTTGTTAGAGGTTTCTGCACTTCTCAATGAGTTTCCTGGTTTCATCCAAGATTTTTCTGATGGTCAGTGTGTTTTTTCGTTTAAACATATTGGCAGCTTCTACAAGAGAGGTTGTTATTTTGCTGTGGAGCTTGTTGATGTTGGTGTCATTTTCATTGGTAAGGATTTTAAATCTGTTTTCCAATTCTAAATTGAAGTGTTGGGTTGGGAACAGACTTGATTTAGAAGAAGCTACTCGACCATGGACCATCTCCATTCAATGAATCAGCTGAAAGAGAAAGCAGCAGAATACAGAATGCCACTTGCTGTAGCATTTATCGACTTAGAGAAGGCATTCGACTCTATAGAAATTCCCATGGTCATGAAGGCTATCACTCTACGAGGTGTAGACCCTGTATATATCAAAGTACTCCAAAATATATACAATCACAGCAACTCCTTTATCAGGCTACAGAAAGACTGTGAACCGTTTCAGCTCCAAAAAGGAGTAAGACAAGGTGATACCATCTTCACAACCTGCCTCAAGATGATCGTCTGTGACCTGAACAGGGAAAATAGATGAATCAAAATAGACGTTGAATATCTGAGCAACCTCAGATTTGCAGACATCATTCTTTTTACAGAGAACCTATATGACCTCCAACTAATGTGAGATGTACTAAACGAAGAAAACAAATATATATATATATGATGTCTGTGTAGATATATATATATATGATGTCTGTGTAGATATATATATATATGATGTCTGTGTAGATATATATATATATATATGATGTCTGTGTAGATATATATATATATATATGATGTCTGTGTAGATATATATATATATATATGATGTCTGTGTAGATATATATATATATATATGATGTCTGTGTAGATATATATATATATATGATGTCTGTGTAGATATATATATATATATGATGTCTGTGTAGATATATATATGATGTTTGTGTAGATATATATATGATGTCTGTGTAGATATATATATGTGTGTGTATATTTTTGATGTATATATATATATATATATATATATATATGATGTGTGTGCATATTTGTGATGTGTGTATATATATATATATGTGTGTGTGTGTGTATATATGTATATACGATGTGTGTGTGTGTCTGTATATATATATATATATATACATGATGTGTGTGTGTGTGTATATATATATATATATATATATCTTGCATGAACATATTGCATTCTTGTTCTAAAATTTTTTAAGGTGTTTATATATAATTTCAGTGTATGTGTTAGAGACATTTGTTTCTTTTATGTTTTGTATTACTTTTGATAAAATTAACAATGATTCATGTGTAAAAATAGAATAACATAAAAAAAGAAGATATATCCATTATGAAGACTTTGTTAGGACCACGATATAAAAAGTATGTGAAAATGCTTTTTAATAATGTATCAAATTATCAAATAAGTGAAGATTCAATCCCAATAAAATTGCAATTTATTTTTTGAATTGACTCTACAAGATACTTAAGAAAAACACTAGAGGCTATTTTAGGTTGTATCATCCCACTCTAGTCTAAATTGGACTTTGACTTTAACAACAAAAACTTTTTTAACAAGAACTGAAACAAGAAAAATCCTTGCCTAATATTACAGCCACCAAAGAATTTTTTTTTTCCAATTTTTTTTTATATGTGTGTGTATTTGAACATGTGAGTTGCAGCTCTCCTAGCCATCTGCTTTGTCTACAGACTTGGCATCAGTACTTCACTAAGCCTTTTCTAAAAAATTTATTCTTGGGTAAAAAAGCTTTCTCAGCCTCATTTTGATGTGTTTATTTATAACTAGTAAAAAAAAATATAAAACATAGAAACATCAAACACCAGTAGAAAATGCTAGTGATGTCATAGATCAAATTTATTCTGACCATATTTATTTTTTTTCACATGACTCTTTGTTGTCTCTTGTAGTTTGGTAAAACTATTGGGAAGATCCCTGATGCAAGTCAACCTGTGGCAGTTCAATTAGAACAGGCCATTTCCACCATTAAACAAAATATGAAAGTTATTTCTGATAGCCAAGCTGAAACCGAAGTATTAAAAAAAGTAAGAATTTATTACTTGTGATTTATTCATCTCATTTTTATTATTGAAAATTGTGAACATTATCAATTTTTGATTAGTATTTCTTTAATGATATTTTTATTACTTTTTATTGCAATTCCTTGATTGTCATTCTATGATAATTTAGCAGTGCAGACCTGAAATAAAGCAAGATTTGAATTCACATTCTTTATCCTTGGGAGCCTATCTATCTGTGACAAGTGCCTTACTGATTAGGCTACAAAGGCCAACCAGTGGAAGCCATTCAAATTTAGCTGTATGGTTATATTCTTTATTTTTGTGAACACCATTCACCACCATTAGATAGATGATAGTTTTAATCTTGCCCGAGGCTTATTTTTCATCTCCAATCTGCACTGTTTACTTGACAATCATAAAATCATGATATGTGTGTTATGATGAAATGCAAAAGACGATGAAAGAAATTTTTTCAAGGATTATTAATAATTGACAATGCTTCATTCAAGAAAATCAAATGCTATTACTTCTAAAGTTTAGTGATGTTTAATTCATACTTATGAAATGGTGCATCATTGCAACTTGAAGAGGCAATTGCCGCCTTTTCAGTTTTAAAATGGTTGCCATTCCAGATGCAGAATAGCAGATGCTGATGATGAATTTCAAATCAAAGAACCTAACTTCAACCCTAAAATTTGTTACTCCAACATGAATGGTGGCCATTTTAAAATGAGAAAGGTAAAAATTGCTGTGGAAAATTTGACTGATGTTTTTATCCTTCTTTTCAAACCCTTATCTAGTTACATTGAAAATCACTCCAATGCCAGTTTTGGGAAATACCCATAATCCATCTTTTGTCATTTGAAAATGATCAGAGAACATGCCAATTAAAATATTGTAAAAATTTTTTGTGAATTATTTTCACTTAACAGTTTCTAAGCTTTGTTTTTTCCCGTGTTTTTCTCTTCCTCAAAGAGTCAAAAAATCATGATTTTCATAGATATTTTATCCTAAACTGCTATTGAATTAAACCTATCAGATAGGACAACTTACATTTACCAATAAATTGATAGTAAATTCTATGATTAAATCAGTTTTGAGATATTTTTCTCTAATATTTCATATTGTTCCTTTTGTTTCTATTCGAAGATGCTTCAATTGTCTCATTTAATAAATTCTTTCGTAATTTACAAGAAGTAACAAAATTTCTCAACTTTTAATTGACAAAGTAAACCATTGTTATTTAAAAATTATCAATATTTTATTAAATATTTTATTTCATTTTGAAATATTAAACTTTACCATGAATTTTAATAAATTTTGTTTCGATTGATCACCCCAACACGGTATGCTGCCAAAAGATGTTGGTCATGTGATAGTTTCTGTTGAGTGACTAACCAGACCAGGTTATATCTCCTTTGTTATTGTTCAACATTTAACTTTTCTAAATTATAAATATTGAACTTGTTTTAATTCCTCTAATTATATTTCTCTCTTCCTATTAACTACTTCAGCAAACAGGAAAACTAGAATCTGCAGTTCGGGAAGCTGAAAAGGCTCTTATAGCAAAAGATAAGTTCATTTCTGAACTTCGTCTTCGTATGCCAGCTACAGCTGATCGTGATAGTATCATCCAGAGGGCAGCTGCGACAGCAGCACAAAGCATCAAACCAGTCTCAAACCATGATGACTCTAGCAATGAACAAGCAATGAAAGTTGCTCAGTGTGCAATTTCCAGTCTGAAGGTAATTTTCTGAAGCATATCTATGTTGTTCAACATTGTATAATCAATAAACCCCTTTGGAGATTTAGGTAACAGAATTTGAGAATATGGTTATAACTAAAACATCATTAAAACTTGTCATCACAGTCAATAATTGAACCATTGTAGCATCCAAATTTGGAGTCATGTAAATGAAATTTCATTGAAGAATAAATATGGTCATAATAAATTTTATTTCACTGGAAAACATCTAAAATTGAGTTAAAAAAACATGTAGATTTTGGAGAATCCAGATGTTATTAAATCTGTCGGAATAAGATCCTTCTTTTCCAAAAATCAGAATAAACATTTTTAGAAGTGGAATATTGATGCCAATCTTCAAGTCCATTGACAAAATGGTATGGCCAGTAGTGCTGGAATGCACAAACAACCAAACATACAAACATGTGTACATACGAGAAGAGGATAAAACTCTTTGCCACCTTTGATGGTTACAGTTGTTCAATCTTAGAATAAGTTGGTCATAATAAAAAATCGTGATATATTGGCTTATTTTGAACTTTAGTTCTGTACTTTTCCTTCATCAGGCTCGAATCCAACTGAAAGAAGAATCAATTCAAAAACTTCAGGACCTTTTAAAAGCAGCCCATGATGATATGGAGAGGATGAATTGCAAACATTTTGAAGAACTTCAAGAGATGCAATTAAAGATACATGCAAATACGGATAAATCTTTTCTCAACTTTAAAGAAGCTGCTCGAGAACTTGTCAACAAAACAAACAGTGCTACTGAGCCGTCTCATCAGGTCATTTGAGCTTTTTATCATCAATTCACTCTTATGATTGATCTTTGTTAGTTTTTTTCTTATATGCAGCCAAAATTTTACTTTCACTTTTATTAACATCATTAATGATGACTTATCACCAGACTTTGGAAGTACCAGACGATATCTGCTCATTGCAAATATCGGTCTTGTCCATTAGTGCACAAAGTGACTGATAGGCAGTAGACATGGCACTGCTTCATGACTTTTACTCCACATTCTTTGTTTACATTTGGTTAGGAAAGTATTTTACTAATTCGCTCCCCTGGATTTATTATGCTTTCTTTATGATAGCTTCCAAGCAAAAAGGTGGTGCCAGTATCACCAAATAACATGTGGTATTATCAGTAAATAAAATTAGTCTTACTTTCTTCATTCAAAATTATTTTATGTTCTCTTACAATGTTATTTATATCTACGAACTGTCTGTCATGCATTTGGGTAAGTTTCATGTTGGTTTGGTTTTTTTTTGCTATTTTGTTTTTTTTTTTTGTACACAATAGAGTAATACCAAGCAATCAGCTGTAACGAATATCAGCTCCCCCTGTAAGACCATCAATAAAAAGGTTTTACAATAAAACTGTTGATTGAGCTCATCTAAAAGTAAGGATTTTGAAAGCTGATTTTCGAATTATGCAAACCCTCCTTGCTCGGAAGATTGGCACAAAATATTCTTTCTACCTGCTTCCCCCTATATGATTTTGAGCCAGGCTAAAAATTTTCAAAAGTAACTACTTGTATTTATTTCTATTATTATTCGGACTATCCTCATCTTGGTTAGGAAAGTATTTAACCGACGGGGGTATATTGACCACACTCCCCTCTTAGCAGTAGTAGTATTTTCAAATTATTATTGTCTCACTCTGGGTTAAATAAAGGGTTTGGTTCGTTACTTCCCCACACCTACCAGATGATACCTGATGAAGGCCGTAGAGTACAACGGCCGAAATGTTGTATGAAAAACAACCAAGATGAGGATAGTCCGAATAATAATTGAAATAATAATAATACCTCATCTGAAAAATTCAGAGAAACACTAACTACTTATACTCATGCAGTATCATTTTTAGTACAACTATTGATTTTATAGAAAGCATATTTTCACACAAGACCAAGTGTAAAATTCATCAAATTTCAAATAATGCAGATGAACAAAGTTACAGTTCTTGAGGAATTGGTTGCTGAACATGAAGATGCTTTGAATGCCATGGTAGAACGATTAAAAGAAAAAGATGAAGAAATTTTGAGCCTATGGAAGAAGCTGCAGCAAACAACTGAACAAATGGATAAAGAAAAAGAAGAGTAAGTGAAAGTATTTAACATTTCTTATTTGGTTCTACTGTTCAATACTTTCTACTTCAAGTATAATAATATTCTATTACTGTAAGAAACTGTCAACATAGGTTTCTTCAGCTTTTAAGTTGGTCTGGTTGGCTATTTAGGTAAAAAAAAGACACTCCTCACTATGTCCAGAAAAAAAAACTTTCCTTTCAAACCCACTCCTCCAATTGTTTTTTTGTGGAGGATTCAATTTGCAATGTAATTTTTATGCTAAATTGGTCCTTATATTTGCATTTGGCAGCATTCATGTTAGTTTTTTTAAAAATTCAGACCTTTCTAGTAATCACTTTCACGTTGTGGAGCTAGTACTTTCTAAATTTCCAGCCTTGGTTGTGCATGTGATCTCTGGGGATCCACGTCATGAGCCACGATGTCCATCAGTTGTCTGCCATTCTTGCAACATGGCCAGCCCATTGCCATTTGATCTTTTTAATGGATTCTATGATGTCCCTGATTCCTGTCTTCTCCTGGATGTATTGTGCTGTCTTTTGGTCTCTCCATGTGAGGTTGAGCATAATTCTTTCATGTGTATGTTGCATGATTCTCAATTTTCAGGTCTGTCTCTTGATCAGGTTTCATGTTTCAGCTCCATAAGTGACTATCAGGAGGATAGATTGATTGTACACTCTTCTTTTCAGGATTATTGGGATCATCTTCTTTTTTAAGGTTGAGCTTGTTCTGCCAAAGGCTTGCCATCCTAGGGGGGTTCTTTGCTTGATTTCTTCTTCATTTGAGGGTCTCCTGGAGATTCATTGTCCTAGGTAGATGTAGTGGTCTACTTTCTCCAGTTCTGTGTCCCCGATTTTGATCTTAGTATTTGTATTTTTGACATGGTTGTTGCACATGATCTTTGTTTTGCTGAAGTTCATGTGTAGTCTGGCTTTCTTGCTCTCTTCATGTAGTTTGTCTAGCATTAGTTAAAGGTTGTGTAGGTTCTGTACAAAAAGGGCAATGTCATCTACAAATCTGAGGTTGTTCAGATATTCTCGATCATCTTGAGGAAGACTGAAGATTTTTGTCAAGCTGGTATCACCTTGTCTTACCCTTTTTGGGAGCTGAAATGGCTCCAAGTCTTTATGTAGCCTGATACAGGAGCTGCTGTGACTATATATGTTGCAGCTCTTTGATGTATATCGGATCTACACCTTGTAGAGTGATGGCCTCCATGACCTTGGGGATTTCCACTAAGTCAAGGCCTTTTTGAAGTTGATGAATGCTGCAGCAAGTTGTAGCTTATATTTTGCTGCTTTTTTTTCAGCTGATTTATTGAATGCAGCTGGTCAAGTAGCTTCTAAAGCCAGCTTGCTCTCATGGTTGGTTTTCAACTAGTGTTTTTGTGATTTGGTTTTAGATGATTTTTGTGAAAAGTAAATATACTTTGAGACAAACTAATGAATTTAGATGTAAGCAATTAAAGTATTTTTTCAATTTGGTGTACAAAAAAAAAAGAAGTTTTTCAGTGTAGGATTGAGATTTGTTCTTTGAACCTTCCTCCTCGAAAATTTTTAGTTTTTAGAAAATATGACTTTCAAAGGTTTTACAAGGTGGATGTCTATTTACAATATAAAGCTAAACTGGAAACTTTCCACTATTTTTATGCAGGATTGACTCATATGAATTACCTCCATTTCTTAATCATCCAAAACATCAAAATTCAATGAAAAAAAAGGAAACTTTCATATTTCACTTTACAGTCTTTAAATTTTGGTCATTGTTTTATCTTTTGATGTAGAATGCAGTGAGTGCAGGCTTTATAGGTAATGTATTTCTTAATAATTTCTAGAAACATCTTGATAAGTTTGGATATTTTCTGGCTCAATTTTGGATAATCTTTTAGATAATTTCTAGATATTCTTCTGCCCTTGTTTTCAACTTAATCATCTTATCATCTACACCAAGTTAAGAGTGTTTTCCTTTATTAATCTAATAAGTTAGCAATCTTTACAACTCAAAATGACAAAGTACAGATGATGTAGAAGTTGACAGAAAGTGTGAAAACTTGAATGTGGTACAGAATTTGAAATTAATTGAAAAATCCTCTTATTTTCAGCAGTTCCGATCTAAGGCTTGATGATTACGTGATTTTATTTGTAAATTTTATCAGCTTGTTTTGTTTTGTAATTCAATAAACTTATATTCTACATTATATTAAGGCTACTTTTGCTTTACAATATTTGAATTTGAAAAGAGTAAAAGAATGGCTTCTCTCTGGTGATATTCGATTTAACGTACATTCGTAATTGACAGATAATCGTCTGCCCCTTCTAGTTCATTAATCTGATTGTTGACTATATTTCAAATTTTTTTTTCAATGATGGCCATTTTAAAATAAAGATGGTGGCCACAGTTTTGTTCGGATTGTGTGCATCCCAGTTTTATATGAAAGAACATTAACAAAAATCTACCAGGACACAAGGTTTTACACTTTTTTTCATATTTTGAACAATCTTGGTTGAAATGTCAATTGATATATATTGCAGGTTTTTTCTTCAATGGCAGCCATTTTAAATCAAAGATGACAACTGTAGTTTTGGTCAGATCACGTGTATTTTGGTTTTGTATGAAAGGGCATAGAAAAAATCTACCAGTATGCGAGTTTTCATCTTTTTTTCCACATTTTGAACAATTCTGTTTGAAATATGATTGGATTTACAACAAAAAGTGCTCTCTACATACGACCTATAGAAACATATCCCCAAAGTGGATCGCGGTGGGTTTTTGGTATGTTTATCAATATAAAATTGCACTTCTAACAGTACTAAATGTGGGAAAACTTGCCTCGGCAGTTTTTTGTCTGAGGTTTCAATTTGTAACGTAAGTTTATGCAAAATTGGTCCCTTGGTTTGTGTCCAGCAGCATTTATGCATTTAGAAAAAAAAAAGACTTAAATGATAGTGATCACAGCCTCCCAAGAGATCTATTGATCACCCAATTTTTATCATTCAAACCATACTGGTAGCATCATGGTTGTTATAATTTTACTAGTATTTAATTTACTTGGTAAAAAGCAACATATATGGATGGTGGTGATTCATAATTTCCCTTGGAATGTTAGTTCTTGAGTTTTGTACCTATCTTCTAGCATTACTGGGATTTGCTGATTGACACAAACAACACAATGATGTATTATACTCAATGCATTAGCTTACTGTGATAATTATCATCAATGAACAATGTTATATTTCAAGTCATCATATTTGGGTATCACTATTATATGCACATCAGCTATATAACGTTCCAGTCGTGCTGGTATCATCTTAACATCACACTTTGATTTTTTTTCACATTATTAATCTGGTGAATGTATATGGAGCAATTTTGTTGGTCCAGCTTATTATCCAGTCAGTGAGTTATATCGTAATGTTGTGCTTTTTTGCTGACTCATTCGATACCATAAGTGCTCTGTTATGTTAGTGACAGGTTTTCTTCTTCTGGTTCTTCTAGGTGTGATGAATTAACTGAGGAAATGTTTCATTCATCCATTGGATCCAAGGATCACATTCTTTTTTTTCATGGGTAATAAGAAACTGTCAACATAAGTTTCTTCAGATTTTTAGTTAGTTCTATAGCCTGGCTATGTATGCATTATGTGTACTGGCCATACCAATGGAGCTAGAAGCCTGAAAATCCAAACAATTATTCCTTATGTCTAGATAAAACATTTTTTAGGAAGGGTGGTCAATTCGCATTTTAGGTTTATACTTAATTGATCCCTTAGTTTGTGTTCAGTTGCATTTATGCTTGTTTTTTTTTTTAAATTTGGACTTTTTTAGCAATCACTGCTCAAAAAGGCAAGAGAAGTAATTTATTCATTCATCAACCCTCTTTCTAATTTTTTAATTGATTACTTCTAACATGACATGCTGCCTAAATGCATTGGTGATGTGACGTGAGTGACTAACCTGACCTGTTTAATTCAGTTGTTTCTAAAGTTTGTGTTTACTTATAGTATTTTTCTTTTAAGTCTATTGAAACAGTATGGAGTTGATGTATCTAACAAAGATATAGAGAATGAAAAAATGGCTGAGAAAATAAAAGAACAAGAAAAAGAAATTGAGATACTGAAAGAAGAAATTTCTGTTGTGAAAGATGCTAATAGTCGAGCACCAAGCGCAAATATGAAAAGATTGGTGGAACAATTACGCAATCAGCTTTCATTAAAAGAGAGTCAAAATCAGGTAATCAAGAACTGCATTTGAGATAATTATTTCAGGCTTCAAATGTTTTTTTTATTGATCATTTTTTAGATTGAATGTTCAGAGAATAGATAATTAAGTCTTATAATTGTATATGCATGGATAAGCTTATCTTTGTATTATAAAAGAAATGATTGTCTTTTCTTATATTCATTTTTGTTGCCTTCTGATAATAAAAATTTCTCTAGCATTTAGAATATCAAATTTGTAATATCATGAGAGCATGTTGAGAAATTATGATATGCATGTTTATACATTGAAAATGTTATAAAAAGAATGACACTTAATCAGAGAACAAATATTTGTACCCCACATAAGAGAATCACCATAGCCTGCTGGTGTACTTAAACTAATTAACTAAAAAGTTGTTTGAAAAATATGTTGTGGTTTTAGTTGACAGTTTTTAATATGACTAAAATGATAGCCTGCATTAGTAGCTCAAGGATTATTTAAAAGATTATCTAAAGAAAATAGATATGTTATCTGAAATTATCTGGAAGATACCAGCACAAGATATGGGCATTGTTGGTAAAAATTACCCTGGAGAACCAAAAAAGCAATTTAAAAAGAAATGTTTTTAGATTATGCTTAATGGTGTAATGCAAATTTTCATGGTTATAGCCCCCAAAATATAACTAGGGACACCCAGAGACGCACTCAGAAATACATTCAAAGAGAGAAGAATCTTCACCCTACTTTAGCAGGTTGGTTAGACCATTTTGTAGGGCTATGGTGATTCCATATTCCATATTCATTCTACTTAAAAGTAGAAATAAAGTTTGTTTGATTTGTAGTTGGTGCTGTGATATCGAAGGATTTTTGATACAATATTTTGAAGATTGGGTGCTTTACTGGCATTTACGTTTTTGAGTTGTTTTGCCTGTTTAGATTATTATATGGCATATGAATTCTAAATTGAATTTAATTCACATTTTGAACAAAATTGTTCAAAAAGAATATTAGCAATTCAGAATTTTTTTCATGGTTTCAAAAATTGATTTAATTTCTTAAAACCGCATTTACTTCAAATGAATAATTTCACTTTGCTTCAGGCATTGGGTAAAGCCCTGTCAAAAATCCGTGCTGAAATGGTTGAACAGGCTGAAGAAACATTAAAGGTTCATCAAGAAGAAAAAAAACAAGAAATGAATTTGCAGAAGTTGGTTGAAAAACATTCAGAGGAACTCAATGTGAGTGTTACAAAAGGAATTACAAAACCTGATGATGTACTGTATAGATATTTATACTAATGTCATACTATGCTGAACAAGTGACCACTGTGTAAAAGGCATGGCAGGAAGATGGAAATTAATATAAAAAAATCTCACCTGAAAGTTACATTTTGACAAAACTTAGATACATTTGTTGTGAGTGTCAATGAGTGAAGAAGTATTAGTATTATTTATTGGTGCTACTAAGAATACATTTCTCTCTTTCCTATCACTTACATTAGCAATCTTTTTAGTGACAGATCAAAGGGATATGGGGGGAGCGTTGTGTTTCATTCACTGCTTACTGAAATGTTTCTGTCTAATTATTTTTTTTTTCAAAGCTGATGTAACCTGATTGGCCTCTGTAGTTTCAATTCTTCTGTGTTACTGAAAAACATGAACTAATAGATTGTGTTTTATTTCATCTGTAAAAGTTAATTTTTCATATAGAATTGCATATTTTACATAAAACACCTTCAAAATTTTATATTCATGAAACGAGTAATTTTGTCCCTCAAATATTTTCATGGATGAAAAATCTTTAATGCTGGTGCACATAAGTAAAACCTCATGTATGTTGACTATTATGAAAAACTGTAAATAATGCTCATTAAAAAAGTTGAGGGAGCAAAAATGTTGCGATTCTTTTAAAAGTGCCAATCTAACTTTCATTACTTACTTTCTTTTTTTTTATATAAATTATACATTTTCAAAGATGAAAGTAAAAACAAATTATTATACAAATTATTACATTTCATAGTGAATGTTTTCAGGAACGAATTGAGACCCTGCAGGTTCAGAATGAGAAATATAAAAATGATCTGAAGAAGAAGCGAGAGAAAGAGCAGGATCTTGAGTCACAGTTGGAAGAAGCTCAGGATGAAATTGGTAAGTCTCTCTCTTAAGTCATTCACCTTTATAGATATATACCATGATGAAACATTTTTATTACTTTTTAGGAGTTTGTGTAGCTTGAATTTCTGAGCATATCAATTTCACGGAGATAGAATAGATATGGTCGGAATAAATCCTATTTATGACATCATTAGCGTTTTCCCCCTTGAAAACATCTAAAATAGAGTAAAAAAAATATCTACATTCTGGAGGATCAAGATGTTAATAATAAACCCATCAAAATAAGGCCTGAAAAAGCATTTTTTCTAAAAATCAAAAAATATATTTTTAGAAAGGGGTTTTGTGGAATGCTGATGCCAATTTTCAAGTCTGAAAATAAAACGGTATGGCCAAGAGCACTAGAGCAAACAGACAAACAGACAAAATAAGGCCCCCAAAATTCAAAAAAGTTTTTCTTTCCAACAATAAAGAACATTTTTAGCAGTGGGTGGGGGGAGAACTGATGCCAGTTTTCAAATCTGTAGACAAAACTGCATGGCTGGGAACACTGAAACCACACATACACATAAACAAACACACACATAAAAAAGAATAGAACCTGTCAGCATCTTTGATGGCTATAGGTGTTCAATTTTTACCCAGGATTCTGATGATTTTTATTGCAAAACTATCAGGTATTTTAAATTATCTTTCAGATTTCATGTGTTATGGGTTTTAGCAAATTTATTGCAACATTATAGAAAAAAGTAAAAAAGGATTTTGCCTCTCATTGAAAAAATATTTTTCTCTTACTCATCATCTATTATGTATAACTAATGGCTAATGTGTTTTCAAAGAATTAAAAATTTACTTGATTTTTGGTACTTCTGGGATGACAACTTCACTGATCTAGAAGGCAGGTAATTCTTTGCAATATAAATACATTGTAATGGTTTAATGTTTTTTGACTGATATTGCATTAGTTTTGAACTGTTTATCTGGTTGAAAAGTCTTTATCTATTACCAATAAATGAATTTGAAAGATAACAGTTAGACATTGTTGACTAGTTGTTTCAGAGCCCACTGGAGCTTATAGAGGTAAATGTTGTTTGTAAAACTCTATGATCTCATGTGTTAACATTACATTATACAAAATAATGTGGTAAAAATCATTAAAAAAAATTTACATAGTTATCGTAGAAGATGATACATTTGGGTCAAAATTAGAATAACTATCCATACCTCACATTAATGAATCACTGTAGCCCGCACATGTACCAGAATTATTTATCTGAAAAATGATCTAAAATAATTGATCTTTTAAAAAATGACCATGGAAACCCAAAAAAGCGCTTTAAAAAAAAAGACGAAGAAAGCTTTTTTGAATGGAGATTAGTAGTATTTTCAAGGTTATAGCTCCAAAAATTGGACCAGGAGCACCTGGAGATAGAGACATACAGACAAGCAAAATGAAGAGAATCTCTAGCCTATTTGGCTGATTGATTGGTTGTTTGGGCCATTTGTGGGGCTATGGTTATTCATTATTCACCCCCAAAATATATTTCTAGGAGTGGGGTTCAGGTAACTATATAAGTAAATGCTAAATTGGTCACTAGTTTTTGCCAGGCAATCTTCACGCTTGGTTTTTGAAAATTTGTATTTTTTAAGTGATCACCACCCAACAAAAAGTAACATAACTTATTCATTGAACACCCCCAAGATAATATGCTGCCAAAAGACATTGATCATGTGATGGTTTCTATTGAGTATCTAACCAAACCTATTTGTTGTTTATTCATAATTCTTTATCTTTGCTTTCCACTGAAGGTTTGGATTCTGGCTGTAATTTTGTGATGAAATTCAATGTCAATATCAATGTTATTCTCAACATATAATTTTCTTGCTTTCGTATATTTTGAAGATATTTATTCCAGCCATTGATAACTTTATTTATACATAGCAAAGAAAAATAACACATTGCAAAAACTGAAGACTGAGAAACAAAAGCTCCAATTTCAAGTAGAAGAATTAGAAAAGAAAAATGGCCGTTTTAAATCGGCTTCCCAGGTAATAATTTATATTTTCATCTATTTTAACCTTTGAAATTTTTTTTTCCTGCACAAGTTTAAAAGTAAAATAACTGCTTCTATTATGTGGTGTACCTAAATGAGTATGGAGACATGGAATGAGTGAACATCATGATTAGAAACTGTCACCATAGGTTTTGTCAGTTTTTAAGTTGGTCTGTGTATGTCATGTGTACAGGCCACACTAATAGAGCTGGAGGGCTGAGAATTTAAACATTTACTTATCTTTAGAATTTTTTTTCTCTTTTTGAATTCCCTCTAAAAATAGGTTTCTAGTTGGGGTTTCAATTTGCAATGTAAGTTTATACTAATTTGATCCCTCAGTTTGTGTGTAGTAGTATTCACCCTTGTTTTTGTGAAAATTTGGACTTCTTTAGTGATCACTGCCCCAGAAAAGGCGAAAGAGAAACATTGATTGATCACCCCTAACATGGTATGCTGCCAAAAGACATTAGTCATGTGATAGTTTCTGTTGGGTGACTAACCAGACTTGTTTTTCTTAAATTTTACATTTAATGAAGCTGAACTCATTGATAGGAACTCAATTCACTATAAAAGCACAATTACTTCACATTGCCTTTTACTCTTGAAGCCTGTGAATTATCTGATTTTGAAAAAAGGTATATTGTTGGACAGTCTCAAAATAGCATCAAAATTACTTTCAACAGTCAATCATAAGATTGTACGATTCAATAACAAAAGAAAGGAAACTGTCTAATTCAGGTCAATCTGAACTATTAGAAAGGCTTTTTTTGTGTGAAATGAGAGATTGAAAAATTCCTGCCACCAGGCAGTAGTTATAATAGTGAGTGTCCAAATTCACCCATGATTAGTAGTATATCTTTATCACATAGATTATCATGGCAGTGCAGCCAGAAGGAAACCGCTTCTAAAACTAGAGAAAACAATAAACAACTGATGTGATGGAAAGACCGTTGGTTTTATGGTACACTGTCATCTCCTCAGATGAGTTCTCATTCATTCAATTTTTGAAGCACCAAATGAGTATATGTTTTGTCTAGCCAAGAATGTTGTTTGAATTGCTTGGCACACAATATTAAAGATAGTGGATTTTTGATTATTGCATTTGGAGCCCTGATCATTCAAAGCCTCTGGAGGGTGTGGACAATCTCAATTCAGCAAAATACTTGTCTGTTCTGAGGTGGGGGGCTCTCTATATTCACTGATAGTTGATTGGACAAAAGTACTGTTCATGATGATGGAACTCCATGCCATATAGCCAAAAAAGTTCAAGAATAATTGGTCCAAAATTGTATTATGTGATTTTCATTACATGAAATCTATTGAACATGTCTGGACCATATTGGATCGTTAAGTAAGGAAAATGCCAAGAAAACCAGTTTTGCATACATCCTAATTGGTTATCCAATTAGAAAAGATTGCAGATCTGATGAGTTTAGTGTTTGAAAAAGCAAAAAAAATGTTTTGATCTGCCAATGGCAAGTCCATCAAATAAAATATTCTTGAATGATTTACATAGTTGAATAAAAACCTGTTTGGGTGTAGAAGTGTTTATTTACTTCTGTCATATTTCTCTAAATTCAATGATTATAATGGCAGGCATATTTATGACCTGATTATGCAAAACAAAAGCCATAAAAACAACTATCACTATTTTAAAAAGTAAATTGCATTTTTTTGAATGGCAAGATTGACTAATTAAACAATGAGGGAAGGGAAGGGATAAATAGATGTACACAGCAGAGATCAAGTCATAATGATCTCTAACCATAAGATATTATACATGAAGTCTTTGTAAAAATGAGGTTTGATTGACATATGAAAATGAAAAACTATTTAAACACATTTTACCATAAATTTTGAACTTTGTAGATCATGTGATAAGATTAAAAAATGTCAAGCTGAATAGTTTGTCACTACAATAAAGTTAGTTTATACTGCTTTCAAAATATAAGCTTAGAATTTTTACCTGTCAGAGAATTAATTTACCAATATATTCTGCAATCTAGAATTTTCAGAATCATCACTACCACCATTTCTAACAGATACCCTAATTTTTAAATCTTTTATATTGGGTAGCCTAAAAAGATTTTGCTATCACATGGCATTTGGAGTGTTAAATTTTTATTAACTTCATTCAAATGGTCAGTTTTTATCGTATTGTGATTGCTGTTGATAGCAATCAGATCAAGACATTACTTGTGAATAGTCAAGATTATACAATGTGGAAGATTGCCAACATTGTCAAATATTTAAGTATTCAAGTGTTAGAAGTCATTTGCACCAACTTGGTTATGTAAGTTGCCTTGAAGTGTGTTTCCACCCGCAATTTGTTCCTTAAATGTAATGAAAATGTTCTGTTTTTGAGACAAATAATGAGGACAATGAAAAGTTGATACTTCACAACCATGTGGATTGTAAGAGATTCTGAGGAAGTAAAATCAACTCCTGTTAACCTTATCAAAGGTTGGTTTTCATCCAAAGAAGGTGATTCTGTGTATATAATGATATTGGTAGGGATTCCTTTACTATGAGCTCTTTCCACAGAGGCAAACTATTGATTCAAACAAGTGCTGTCTCTAATTAGACATTGAAGGCAGCAATTAGCAAAAAGTGTTTGGAATTAGTTCAGAGAAAGGGTATAATATTCCATCGAGATGTTGCTAAACTGCACATTCCTTATTTCTATTATTATTTGGACTATCCTCAACATTTTGGCTGTTGTACTCTACGGCCTTCATCAGGTATCATCTGGTAGGTGTGGGGAAGTAACAAACCGAACCCTTTATTTAACCGACGGGGGTATATAGACCACACTCCCCTCTTTGCAGTAGTAGTATTTTCGAATTATTGTTGTCTTACACTGGGATTGAACCTAGAACCATTAGATTACTTGCAGTAATTCTGTCTGATTCTCTATGTGTCCATGTGGACAACCGGTGCTAATTTGTAGTAGCCTTAAACCTAAGATGGCAGTTTTTGGTATTTGATGTAACTGTAATTATTAGAGGTTCCCATATGGTATCCATTTCAATGCTAGGATTACTGAGGCAGTATTTCTTGCCTAGCATATGGGCCGACTCTTTCAATTTTCGAATCTTCCAGTGTTCTTCCCGATCAATTATTTTAACCTCGTTCCACAGGGGTAGGTGGTCTCCCTTTTCCCTCCGTACGTGATCAGCTATACCCGATTTGTTAGTTTCACCTTTGCTCACCGCTTTTTGGTGTTCTTCCCCCTGAACCTTCAAGGGGCAACATGTTTCTCCTGACCACAGCTGCACGGTATTGAGTATACACAGTTCTTGGTGTTCGATAACTCAGTGGGTGGTTTGGTGTGGGAGAGGTAGCTGTATAGCGTTGATCTACTTCTGAATACAGCCCAGATATTATATGGGCCGCAGATCTTCTGGATCTTCTCAGACACATTCTTAAGGTAGGGGAGACAGACCGTAGTTGGTTTATGATTGTCATCCTCTTCCTCCGTCACTTTTTTTTCTCTAGTGGTGACATTTAAACCTTTGGGGTAACCATTGTTCTGGAGATCCGAATAATAATAGAAATAATGATAATACCTCATCTCAAAAATTCAGAGATGCACATTCTTTTAGTGATTGGGCAAATTTTCACCAATTATTGCACCTTCTTGATTGACATTTATTCTGGTTTTGACAGAATTCTCTTGATGAAAGAAATGTCAATTCCCTGGGATTCTGTGAAAGCTACCTGGTGTGGATCTTATGGTGGGGTAATCAATTATAAAGTTGCCTGAAAGTTGATAGAAAATGGTGGAAATGAGCAGTAAATATATTATTCATTAAAGTAATGTCGAAAATAAAAACATTGTCTTTAATTTTCATCTAATAAAAAATTTTCTAGACACCAAATATTATTATGCTGGGGGTAACATAGATAAATAATCTTTTATGGATTTAGTTTACTTTGCAAAATTATTTACTCCGTATTATTTATTTGTTTTGATCCTTCTGGCTTCTGATGTTTTTTTTTTTAGTTTTGTAAGTTGTGCAGATGTTGACACAGAAGATAGCATTGGTAGCTGTCATCTGCCCTGTCAAGTTCCTACCCAGCTTAATTTAGTTTTAGCTAAAAGTTGAATCCCATGTAATTTGAGCCCAAATCTAAGGGGTTAATTCAAGTTTAGTCCAATATTCGCCATATAAGTCATTTCCCCAACATAAGGCAGCAATGTGTCCATACTAGTAACAAGTTCATAGGATCTAAATAGACTAATATGATCCATTCGGGAAAATACTTGATGTTTTAAATGTCAATATTTATATATAGTATATCTCTCAACTCAAAATTACCAGACACCAATGACCAGGATGTAGTTGTCCAGGAGGCAAATGCACTTGTACTTTTCAGCATGTATATCAGTAGTTTTTTTTAACATTTTCTGCACATTTTACAAATACTGTGATAATACTGTGATAATTTTGGTCACGATAATTGTGATATGAAATTTTCATACCGTTTCCCATCTAGTCACATTTTTCCACGAGGAAAATAGTTTATTCCATAGTTTATACATTCACAATTCCATTTTTCTCAAAGCTGGGTATTACTAAAAAGGGACTTGATTTATTTCAATTAAGACAAATAATTACTATATTTTACAAGAAAAGCAGTTGTGATGATAAAGATCTGGAAAATTATCTATTTCAATTTCCTCCTGATTATCATATTGGTGTCCATTCCAGTAAGATCCTGTATAATAGCCTTTGGATTTGAAATACTTTACTCATTACCAAACATCATTAGGGGTGTACTTTTATCACAAATTTTTGCTCACTAAGAAAAATATCACAAACATTTTTTTTCAATGTTTTTGAATTTGTGTATATTTTTATTTTTTATTTTAAGAAAACCAGTGAAGGTGAGAGTCAGGAGCTGAATGAAATGCGGAGGCGTGTACGATTCCTGGAAGATGAAGTCAAGCGTAAACAAGAACAAGCTGAAAAGCCTTATGAACAAACAAAACTAGAAAAACCAAAAGTAAATAAAGTATTAGTTTATCATTTTCTTGTTCCTTGGAGACAGGCTATTAAATGAAGTTAAAGTATCATTGAAGTGTTATTTTTCTGGGAACAAAAGTTTCAAATTAGAAAATGCCTGCTGCAACACCAGTCTATGTCATTTACAAAGATATCATTCATGAACTATTGCAATTTGTGTGAGTAGTAGGTAAATTTTTCTTTTGAATATTTTCCCTTTTCTGATATGTTCTATATAATTCATTATAGAGCATTATTGACTATTGGGTGATTGTATCTTATTTGAATCACAGTTGGTAAATAATCCACCTCCTGTTCTGCTACTTGATACTTTCATGTTACATTAAGTGGCATGGGGGCAGCTGTATAAGTGTTACCAGAGTTGGCTTCTAAAAAACATAGTCTCTTGCTGATGTATGATAAAGGTTGTCAGAGCAGCAATTAATCTACTTATTGTTTTATGTTGAGCTATATGTGTGTATAATACTTTTCTTGAATTATTATAAAGCATTCTGACAGTATCAATTTAAATTTTGGTAGAATGTGGAACTTATCAAGTGGGAAGAACGTAAAAAATGGGAAAGAACTGTTGAAAAAATGAAAACAAAAATTAAGGAAAGAGAATCCGAAGTAGAAAGAAATGAAAAGGAAGTGAAACACTTGAGAATTGCATTGGAAAGGTGAGTTTTATATTTTGTTCATAAACATCATTTGACTGGTTATGATTAAGAAAGCAAAAACTGGAGTTTTTTCAGTTTTCAAGTTTGACTGGCTGGCTATATATGTATGTATCGTGTACATGCTGCCTTAATGGAGTCAGAGAGCTGAAAATTCAAACATTTATACCTTATGTTTAGAAAAAAATGTATTTTCTCTTAAATTCCCCACCCAAATAAGTTTTTAGTGGTGGTGGGGGTTCAATTTGTAGTGTAAGTTTATGCTAAAGTGATCCCTTAGTTTGTGTCCAGCAGTATTGACACTTGTTTTTTTGAAATTTGAACTTTTTTAGTGATCACTGCCTTACAAAAGGCAAGAAAAGCACTTATTCATTGATCATCCTTTTTCCCAATTATTCAATTGATTACTCCTAGCATGGCGTTCTGCCAAACGATATTAGTTACATGATGGTCTCTACTGAGTGACTAATATTAATATGACAATTGGTTTTGAGCTGAATTGTGCTTGTCTGATCTAAAAACATTCAATAGAAGAATATGTAGATGGTTTTTACTGTAAATTTGTTGCTACAATATTTGATTTGAAATAAGGATCTTTGTATTTGGTTTTTATTTTTAGCCTCATGTATTACAAATTTATTTATTGAATGAGTAAATTTTGTGTTATAGATCACAACGAGAGAAAGAAAGTCTTGAACCAAAAATGAAGACCCTGTCCAAGACTCATAATATTTCACCAGGTACAGCTGCCACAGGAACTGTCAGACCAGACTTTAAACTTAAACAAGAATTGCAAGATTTAAAAGATGTAAATTTTCAACAAACAGAAGAAGTAAGAATTTAATTCATAATTCTTTCCTTAATTTTTCATTTTAAGTGTGATTGATTTCATGAAATCTTTTGTCATTTCTATATTATATGGTTTTGTGAATAAGCTTGTAATGAATGTTTCTAATGCCATGTGGTGCTTCATTCATCATTATCATCGATCTTTCAACATCTGTTGTTGGACATAGACCTTCCCCAGGATTCGCCACGATTCTCTGTCATGGGCGTCGTGGAGCCAGTACTTTCTGAATTCGTCTAGCTCGTCTCTCCATCTAATACACTGCCGGCCTCGGTTCCACATGTGATCACAGGGGATCCATGTCATGAGTCGCGATATCCATCAGTTGTCCACCATTCTTGCAACATGGTCAGCCCACTGCATAGTTTTTAAATTGCGGAACTGTTCTTGATTAGGTTCCATGTTTCAGCTCCATAAGTGACTATTGGGAGGATGCATTAGCTGTACACCCTTCTTTTAAGGATTAATGGGATTTCTTGTTTTTGAAGGTTGAGCTTGCTCTGCCAAAGGTTTGCCATTCTTCAGAGGATTCTTTGCTTGAATTCTTCTTCTTTTGAGGGTCTCATGGAGATTCGTTGTTTAAAGTAGGTATAGTGATCTACTTTCTCCAGTTCTGTGTCCTCAATTCTGATTTTAGTGTTTTTATCTCCGATGTGGTTGTTGCACATGATCTTCGTCTTGCTGAAGTTCTTGTGTAGGCCAACTTTCTTGCTCTCTATAGTTCATCTAGCATTTGTTGGAGGTTGTGTAGGTTCTCTGCAAAAAAAGCAATGTCGTCTGCAAATCTGTGGTTGCTCAGATACTCACCATCTATTCTAATTTCTTTACTCTCCCAGCCTAGTCTTCTGAAGATCATCTCGAGGCAGGCTATGAAGAGTTTGGGTGAGCTGGTATCACCTTGTCTTATTCCTTTCTGGAGCTGACAGGGGTCCGAGTCTTTGTGTAGCCTGATAAATGAGCTGCTGTGATTGTATATACGTTTCAGCACTTCGACATATACTGGATCTGCACCTTGTCAAGTGATGGCCTCCATGACCTTAGGGATTTCTACTGAGTCCAACGCCTTTTTGAAGTCGATAAATGTTATCGTGAGTGGTAGTTTATATTCTGCTGCTTTTCTTTCAGCTGATTTATTGAATGCAGGTGGTCCATGGTCGAGTAGCTTCTTCTAAAGCCAGCTTACTCTCGTGGTTAGTTTTCATCAAGTGTTTTTGTGATTCTGTTTTAGATGATTTTTATGAAAAGTTCGTACATGCAGTTGAGTAGGTTTATAGGCCTATAGTTGTTGAGGTCTTTTGGGTTTCCTTTTTTATATAAAAGCATTATGATAGCAGTGTTCCAATCATCTGGGACCTTACTATGTTTTAGACACAAGTTGAAAAAGACGGCCAATTTCCTAGTGATGATTTTACCCGCTTTTCGGAGTAGGTCGATGGTGATGTTGTCTGGTCCAGGGGCCATTCCTTTCTTCGTCTATTTAATGGTTTGTTTCACCTCCCTCTGGGTTACTTTTGGGAAGTCCTCGAGTTGATTGTTCGTGTCTTGGGTATCCTGTTCATCGTTTTGTAGTCCTTGTTTGGATGAATAAAGTTTTTGGTAAAATTCTTTAGCATGTTCGACAATCCTGTCTCTGTCTGTTATTATGTTTCCGTTTTCCTCGACTATGCTAGTTATTTGCCTTTGTCCTGAGTTGAGGCCTTTGTTTATAGCTTTGAAGCCCTGACCTTTTTCAAGAGTCAATTCAATGACTGCCGTCGTGTATCTCCTTCTGTCTTCCCTTCGTTTTTTCTTGATTAATTTATTTAGTTCAGCCTCTTCAATTTTCTCCCTTGTTGTCAGTGGATATCTAATAGAATTGTACAGTGGGACCATATAGTTGAAAGTATTCTGATGAAAATTATGAAACAAAATCAATCTATAGATAAAAGATAATATATGCTGATTGCCAAAAAGTGGAACTTTCAACACAAGATAGTGAAAATTCTTATAAATAGAAAGGTTCTTTCTCTCCTGGGATATTCTAATTCTTAAATTCATACAAAGGGAATAGAATGTCAGTTCCAAGGGAAATAAATTCTGATTGAGATTGTCTCCCGTTGACCATTTGGTGAATTTTCCATTTTTTTTCCATTCAATTCACAAAAAAGTTCCACTCTTTTTTATGGTATTCATTCAAGAGTTCCACTGTAAATTACTGGCGACTTATGAATTGAAGAGTTGATAGATTAAAATTAATCATTATTTTTTGTGTTGATCATGACAGTCCATCTATCATTGGCCTTGAGAAAATTTGGTCTTTTTCTTTATTAATATTATTAAAATTTAAAAAAAATAATAAATTCTACCTTTTTATCTTTGCATTATCTTTTTCATTAGTTAGTAAAGATAATCAAGGAATGTAAATAATTTGAAATTTTCGTTTTTTCTTTTCAGTTGTCAAAACTAAAAAGGCAGTTAAGTAAAGACCAAGACCAAATAATGAAGGAACTTGCTGGCGAAAACAAATACCTTGTAAAAGAAGTAAAAGAAATGAAGAAAGCACTTAAAGCTAAATTTACCAAAGAAAAAGTAAATGCTTTCTTCAAATTATTTTTTTGCTTTCATATTACATTTTATAGTACAGTATATCATCATCAACTCTTCAAATATTTTCTCAATAATAACATAGATTTGAACTCAATCTTATACAAAGTGATTTAAATACTGAACCTTAAAGTCAAAGACCTCTTTTTATCTTTTTTTGAATTTTGTCTTAAATAGTAAGCTCATCGGATTAAGACCTGTGGCAAAGGAGCTGTTGTAGAACTTTTAACTGACTTTTATAAACTTATATATTCTGCATTTTGAGTTAGATGGGGTATCAGAATGAACACATCTAATCATAAGAAATGGGCAAACACTTTAATGATAAGGAACCGATGGGAAATTTGGAAAATAACCAGGTGTATTTAAAAGAAGATAATAACAAACAGTCACCTTTGGTTGAGCGCAGAAATTTTTTTGCTCACCTAATTTCCCAATCTGGATCTTGATAATTGAAAATTTAAGTAAAATGCATGTTATAAAAAAGGTATGTATCCTCACCTGCATTATCATAGGGTGTGAACTAGACTAGGCGTGTCTGTTGGGGATGGTAAAGTCTAATTAGTTATCCACTCAGGATCAGGTGGTGCAGGTTGCAAATATGTCCATTTATCAAGGTTAGCCTCAGATATAACAATTTAGCAGCTGGTCCTAAGGGTCTCCCTACACATCTTTTCTTGCTGCCACCAATATATATAAGTTAGTCTGAGCTGGACCAGCAGCATGAAAATACATTGAAGTTCAACTGGACTTTTCAATCCCCCCTTCGCCCTCCTGGTAGAGGGAGTTGGGAACTCTGATATAATTGTGAAAAAACTGATACCTAAAGAAAAAGAAATCTTGAAAGCCAATAATCAAGCCACATTCCTTTACCTCTTTGAATGAGCTAACAAATCATCACCCAACAACTAAATAGGCTAGGAATTATTAAAATTAAAATCTCTTGAACAGGATGGCTTCTGTAACTTGGGGGTGGGGCTTGATTGCATGCAATATTGAAAATTCAATTTGCAAGAAACTTGTTTCATTAATACCGGGACAGCATCAGATTCCAGTATACACTAGAAAGATCACAACCACAGGTCACTTCAGACGTTCATGAATTGATGATATACTTCTGCTTTGTTTCATATGTTTTTTTATAAATTTAATAAACGATATAACTAAATGAATTTCTGGAGATAATTCTCAGAATCACTCTTGATATTGATAAATCTTGAAAAACATTGAAATTTTTCAATTTATTGTGGCCTTTTTAGGAATCACAACAGTGTGTTGAGTATCAAGCAGTATTTGAAAAGAATCAAGAAATGCAAAAACAATTGTTACAGCTATCCAAGGAAAATATTGAAATTCATTTTGAAATGGAACAAGCCAAAAAGGATGTTCCTCGTTTGAAGGTAGGATTATGAAAATTTGGTGAAAATGTTATTTTTCAAAATTATCAAATTCGTGGATATTTTTGTTAAGAAAAATCATAGATTATAAAATATTATGTTTACATTTACATTTCTTGTCAAAACCAACCACATACAATCATAATGTTTACATATTTTTGATTGCTTGATTGAAATATTGTATTTTATGGCATTTAAGATGATTTTTTCTAAGTTCTGTCTCCAGAGGCAAACACTTTATCAGTTGTTTACTAATGTTACTGTGCTATACACACAATGTAAACAGCCAGTCACTGTGGGGATCAATAAAGGTTTGAATAGATAATAACCAAATAGAATAACCCAATAGTGTAGTGGACTATGAAGTTCAAGGGAAAAAGTGGTGTGTTTTTTTGGGTTTTTTGTTTTGTTTTTTCAAGAATGTGCCTGAAAAAATATGTTCCTTGCTAATGTAAATATTTTCAAGGTTTAGAAATTATCATTATTCATCATGTATTGGAATTTTGTAAATCCTCAGTTTAACAGACACCCATATAACGTTTTTTGGATTTAGCAGACATTTTAACCACATGTGCATGTGCACATGAGTATTTTAGTTTCCAGAAGCACATGGATGTACTGGCTGTTAAGATATAATAAGATTTATTGCACCAATATCCTTATTTTGTTATGAATGCAGACATTGAAAACGTTTTTTTTGAAATTATTGTTTCACCTGGGCTGAAAAACTGAAAATCTATTTGTGCCTATCAATTGGATGATGGCAGGCACATGTATTTAGTTGCAAAATGTTTCCCATTAAACAAATTTTGTTTTACTGCTGAAAAAAAACATTTTATTTTTGGAATAAATATCAGTCTTATTTCAATTTTCCTTCTTTTTTTTTTTTAATGTTTTAAATCTGTAGGGTTACAATGTTAGGTCAAGATGTGTTTTTTAACCTCGCTGTAAATATTGGAGAATTTTTTTTCTTTTCAATTATTGGTACTTTCAAGCCATTAGACCCTTGAACCTTCAGAAAGGTTAGTCTTTATAAAAAATGTATTCTAAAGATTTTTTGAAGATGGGTTCTATTTACAATGTAACTGTAAGTCTAAACTGGGCACTTATTTTCTGCCAGTTTCATGGAGGTTTGGCTTATATGAATTATTATCATTTTTTTTAATAACCATATCTCACTATAATTTGAGAAATCTCCATGTGTGTGTGTGTATATGCACTGAAATACCAACTAACTATTATTCGAAGTTGATATTCACCAGATCTGTTGGTCCATGCCCTGGATGTTGCAGTGTCAAGTTTGAAGTCTTTTGTATTTATGGCTCTTGATTATGGGTGCTCTATTTGCCATAAAAATCAATCTTGAAATGGATATGGTATTTTGCTTAAATACATCAACTACATTACCTGCATTCACGAGTGAGTTTATAGAAGAGTAATGTTTAGTAGTGAGTATGGAGATGGAGAGAGAGAGTGAGATGATAATTTTTTTTCTATTAAATTTTTCTGTAGAACAAGATTAAATTGAATTATAGCTAGATGACATAGTGGCAATTTAAAATAATTCTCTTCAGATTGTTGATTAACAACATCATAAACAAATTCTTTTGTTTTTCTTGTGTGGTATGCTGGGGTTTTTTTTCAGTAAAATAAAGATGCCTTTCTTTTTCCAATTGTATAGGCAAGAGTCGAGGATCTTCAGATTTATGTGGATGCTCTTAAAGAAGAGAATAATCGTTTGGATGGGGACAGATCTGGAATCAAAAAGGTAGGACATTTTTTTTTTCAATTTTCATTCCTTTTTATCATATGTAAGTTTTTTTTCTCAATTAAAATCTTTGACAGAGGATAGATCTAAATTACTGATAAGTATGATTAAATGCAGAAGAATAAAAGCAAATAAACTAGAACTGTAGGTACAAAGATGTGTCCTCTGGTATTCGTAGGAAGATGAGGATTGTTTGCCTGAAGGTCGGGACCAAGTTTCATATCAACCTAATATGATGAAGCTGAGAAAATTTATATTTAGCATCACTAGTTGAGGAAAAAACTGCAGGAGGATGAGGAGGAGAGACGGAGGTGAGAATGGTTCACCTAAAAGCCTTTATCAAGTCTCATATTAATCCAAAATGAGACAGTTGTGAAAATTGATATTCAACTTATTAGGGATCAACCATCCAAAAGGTATTTTATAGAGATCTCTTAATTCATAGACTTTATTTCTAAAAAGTACTTATAACATTAGAAATGACTTTCCATCAAAGTCTATAATTGAGCAACTGTAGTGTCAAAATTTGAAGTCATGTAAAAAAAAGTTCCATCAAAGAATAAATATGGTCAGAATAAATTTTTCTTATGACATTTTTCACTTGAAAACATCCAACATGGAGAATCTAGATGTTATTAATAAACTATACCCGATAAAATAAGGCCCAAAAAGTTTTTCTGGAGAAGGAAAAAAAAAAAGAAAAAACTTTTTTAGAAGTGGTCTAGTGGTGTACTGATGCCAATTTTCAAGTCTGTAGACAAAATAGTGTGACTATGGGTATTGGAACACACAAACACATATAAAAAAGGATAGAACTCTTCATCACCAAAGATGGCAATAGTTTTTGATCATTATGAGATGCACCAAATTTTTGTAAAGATAACAACTATTAAACTATCTTATGCAATTTTTATAAAAATTTAGACAAGCCTATGAAATATGAGATATGATTTAAAATCCTGCTGGAAGTACTGTATAATTCCAATCCATTATAATTTCTTCTTTACCTAAACCATCAACCCTCTAGTCAGGTTCACTGTGTATTTTCATGTGAAACTTTTGTAGATTAGCATTCCATTTTTGAATCTTCAGAGCGTACAAAATCCAAAAATTACTGTTGGCATTTGCACAGATACCTGCATGGCCAACATTACAGATTTTCAAAATCACTACCGTGAAATGCATATTTTTCTCTATTATCAGATTCACTTTGCATTTTCGTATAAAGATTTTGTAGATTAGATTAACCATACATTTTGCAATCTTCAGGACGTGAGGAATTTTTAAAAAAATCTTGGCATTTACATTTACATCATTACCATTCTGGATTTTCAAAATGGCTGCCATTAAATGTATATCTTACACTATGAGTCAGGTTAATTTTGTATTTTTGTTCAAAATATTTACAGATGAAGCAAATTATACATTTTTGGAATCTCCAGAGCATGGAGAATCAAAATAATAATGTTGGTGTTTGTGCATACATGTGCATGGCCCCCACTTGAGATATTTAAAATGGCTACCACAAAATGCGTATTTTGCACTATTAGTTATGGTATTTTGGTTGAAGGAGACAATGGTATCTTGGTTGAAGGAGACCCTCCATGGTTCAGGACATTGCTGTGATGCAGATCATCAATGCATTAGCCTTCATGGTCTCAATCTTCAAACTGCTTGTTGTGGTTGCCTCTTGTGCAGCCTCATGTGATGACTAACTTTTATGGGCCTGTGTTATTCTTGAGTATTGCTAGTGCAATGTATTCAGTTTGATCATTTTTCATATTTTTGTGAAATAGGAAGTGTCTCATTGATTTATTTTATCAACAATATGGCTCTGGATTGAATGTTTGCCTTGTGATTTCTCCCATGTTTTCTGTTTCAACAAGTCTGTTTTGTAGGTGTCAAAGACTAGAATAATTTGATCAAAATCTGCTGTCAACACAAGGAGCCTGTCATTGAAGGGTTGGCCAAGATTTTTAACTGTGATGGCTGTTCCAGGCTCCTTTGCCATCTGTTAGACGAGCATAGCAATTTCTTGAATCTCTTTATACAGTTTTTCGCAACTTTTGTTGACATTCAATATCTGTAGGACACTCTTCTGGGAAACATGCATGAGCCATAAAGTTTTTGTAGCTGATCGCTTTTATCATAACTCAGTATAGCAGCCTTTATTTTGTTGACAGCATCATGCTCTTTCATTATCTGATTGACTATCAAGGTACCGCAGACCCCCATTTCAAAACCATTGATTGGTAAATGAAATAGTGTGTAAAGTCTCCAATTAGCAATCAATGCATGTGCACTAGTCTTAATTATGTTCTAGAAAATACAACTAAGCTCCAGAATGATGTTAATGTTCTAAAAAACTTCACATTGGGCATGCTATGAAGAAAAGGTTTGAGGGCACAAACTTTGAGCCACAAAACGAAACTAAAAATTCTGTGGGATATATCCTGTTGGAAAGTTGACAGTTTGTGGTAATTATGGTTTTGAATAGTTGTAGTAATTCTCATTGAGGAATGAGTAGCGTGAAGATGTTGGAGACAAAGGATTTGCTTTCACGTGGTTTTGTGTTAGTAGCGACATCACTGGAGTTGTGGAAAGATGAAGAGAGATGTATAATAAACATGTGCGCCAAGTACAAGAATGGACGCAGATATTAAATGGAGCAAAAAGACACATACAAATATTTAGATGTGAAAAATGAGAGATCCATTTAATGCACAAATATAGAATATAAATGAAATGCATGGAATGGAAAAGTTAATACATTCGATTGTGTTAAGAAGAGTAGAAAAGTGAAGAGGCCTGTTAAGTTTAGGTTATTCATATGCATAAAAACGAAATATGGGAAAGAATAAGAATTTAGGGACACAAGGCATAAAGGGTCTAATGTTGTTTTGTCTATCCATCAAATGGAGCCTGATAAGTTGTGCCTGTTATAAAGAGTGGTATAATCAACCAAACAAGATTAGAAAAAGGCAGTTAATATGGATAGATGCTAGAAGGAGGTAGAGGGGTGAAAATAATGAACGCAATGTTTGCGTGGTTACCAAAAATAGTAGTTGCTGTGTTTGTATTTGATAGCTATGAAGTTCTTGCGAGTTCTCAAATCAAGAAAGATAAGTGGCAAGATAATTGATATATATATATATATATATATATATATATATATATATATATATATATATATATATATAGCCAGCCACATTCAATGAATAGACTACACCAGACGCAAGTTCAGAGAGGGGTAAATAAAGATAACCGGCTCGAGATGCTTGGCAGAAGTTAACTGGTTTGAAGACTGGGGCATAGAGGCATTCAACCACGTGTGTTCAGGGCTTTTATAGAGGGGGGTGTCAAAGGAAGTGATGTTTTAGATACCTAGCTAAAAGAAGGGTTTTGTATCTAATTCTTGACTAAAAATATAGGGGTCGCCACAGTTTGCAACTAGAATACACTAGTTATATGGCATTGACAATTGTGTGCCAATTTCTATTGCTCTATTTGATTATGATGTCTATACATGAGCATAAATGTACATAAATGGTGGATTGGCCTTGTAATCTAGAAAGATGGATGTTATGATCAAATTCATGCATCCTTGTAGCCCTAGGTGATCCCTGGATTGGCCTCTCAATGGATGATATTTCTGGGTCCCAGAAACAATTCTGATGTGTAAAATTGACACACCAACCAGTATTAGGAAAACAGTGGCATAAAGAAAATAAGTGATGTTATGTGATCTAATTTTAAATATTATGTTATGTGACACAAGTTAGATGAAATAATGTGAAAAGTTCTCAATTTTTATTAAATGTGTGTACAATTATGTTAATTTTATTCTATCATTGTGTTTATTGTCTTAAGTTTCAAATTAGGTTTTTAATTTGCATTAAATACATGTACACTGGTGTTAATTATGTTATAGAAGACCCAACTAAGTTTCAGATGATGTTAATGCAACAAAAAAATCATATTAGGCATGCTCAGAAAACCAGAAAATTGATAGTTTGATTGTTCATAATGGGAAAATGTCAAAGGTATGGATGTAATTATTCCAGGATCTACTTCTTGTACTACGTCCAAACTTTATAATTTGTTCAACAGAAGCATTTAGTTTCAGAAAACATTATAATTTTCTGGTTCTATTTGTACTTTCTAGGCTGGGGCTGAAATACTGTCCACTGGTCAGACTAGATTATTACCTTTGAACAAGAATACATAGTGAATGTGACAGTGCAAAATATGGATTTTATGTGATAAAGTCTCGTCAAAATTGTGAAGATAATGGTTTTAAATTACTTTTTCATCAACTTTCCATAATGTTGGATACTATTTTAAAGACTCAATTGGATTCTTTGGCCCATAGAAAGTAGAGATAGCCTAGTTAACTAAGTTTGTTGACTGAGCAAAAGCCAAATAGTGCAAATTATGTATTTTATGGCAGCCATGCAAATGGCAACATTTTTTTATTGATTCTGTATACTCTGAAGATTCCAAAAATATACAGTTTTGCTAATTTACAAAACATTTGTATAAAAATACATAGTGAAACCAACTAGTAGTGCAAAATATGCATTTTATGGTAGTCATTTTTGAAATCCTATATAGTGTCTGTGCAAATGCCATCATTGATTTTCGGATTCTCCATGCTCTGAAGATTCCAAAAATGTATAGTTTTGCTAATCTCCAAAGACTTTATAAAAAACCTTTTTTTTTAAACATAGTTAAATGGGCTACACAGTTTATACTTGTCTTTTTATTATTTGACCATATTAAATACATAGCATCATATAGTTTAAGTTGAATTACATTTAGGAAAAAACTTGTAAACTTTATATTTAGAATTTGTTTTGATTTACACTTTGCATTTTTTGCTTTCAAATCTCTTTTTAGATTAATAACTATTCATCATAATGGTTGAATGAAATATATCTGAAATTTTCAAAATTTCTCTTTTACGCATTTGTTACAATATTGGCATTTTATGGTTCAATTACCTTGAAATAGCCCATTGCATGAAGTCTTTTGGAATTGGAAGCAATACATCCCAGGTCTCTAACAAGTAAGCCCCTTCTTCCAACACTACACATTAAAATAGCTTCTCTTTTCGGTAGAGAGTCCCAGTTTGTGGTATTGGTAATATGATAAAAATTACTCTGCTCAGCAGAAAAAGTCTTTGTAAATAATAGTGTCTTTACCAACCAAACCACCTGAGTGCTAGATGGAAACCAACCACAAGAACAGGCTAGATTCAGAAAAAGCTACTCAAGCATTGACCATCTCCATTCGATGGACAAACTACACATGAAAGAAAGCAGCAGAATATGAAATGCCCCTTGCTGTAACATTTATCAACTTCAAGAAGGCTTCCGACACAGTGGAAACTCCCAAGATCATCGATGCTATCATAAAACAAGGTGTATATCCTATATATACCAGAGCCTTGCAAAATATATACTGACAGCAGTTCATTTATTAGGCTACATAAAGACTCAGAGCCTTTTCAGCTTGAAAAAGAAGTAAGGCAAGGTGATACCAGCTCACCTTAACTGTTCACAGCCTGCCTCAAGATAATCTTCCGAAACCTAGGTAGGGAAAATAAAGGAATTAGAATTGATGGTGAATACCTCAGATCTGGTGACAATAGACCCTCAAACTGATAACCATGCAACATAACTGGAAGGTAGGAGGTCATCAATTACCCATATGTTGACTCATCTATTTTAAAGTATTTTTGTAAGTATACCTCTGTGACAGACCACTGATGTCTTGTAGAATTATATGGATAGTGGAAAATCTCAAGGTTTCAAAGAAAGTGATCAAATGTTAAAAATTGTTTTTCTTTTCAGTCTTACATTTTGTTTTTTTAATCAGTTCCCTTTTTTGTAATCAATTTTTCTTGTAATTTTTTTTTCTTTTTTTCTCAGGTTGGGGAGAGTGGCAAGAGCCCGAAAGAACTTGAGAAAATCATTGCTCTGCTCAAGAAAGTAGTTGACCGTGTCCAAGCAGAAAATGAACAGTTGAAGAAATTAGCAGTTGTAGTTAGTGACAAGGAAGTAAGCAATTCTTTGCTATCTATGACAAGTGTAAAGTTCATCAAATAAGTCTAATAAGTTTGATAGTTCTTATTTAGTTTGAGGGGGAGTAGTAATGGCTATTGATGGTGTGTAGCAAGATGTTTGTGAAGACAAAGGGTTTTACCTCCACGTGGTTTGGTATTTAGCACCACACTCCAATGTCACTGGAGATGTTGGAAGAAAGGAAATGTATGGTTGCAATGACAGCATGGAAAGTATGAGCCCCAAGTATTATTCAAGATGCAGAGGTTAAACAGAGTAAAGAAGACACATACAAGTATTTAGATGTACAAATGATGCATAAACATTCATGACAATACTAGACTAAAAAGGGAATACATATAAGAAAACATTGATACAATCAATTGTGTAGAGCAGAGAAGATAAGAGATAACTTCCAAACAAAAGATGGGAGCTTTGTGCTGAGTAATAGTAGTTATCGTGTGTTAGTGAAGCTGAGATGACTGAAATGCTTTGAATCCATGCCTTGAGTGTACCAAGGAATGGTTATGGAGACTGGTTATCAGTATGTATGTCTAACTGCCAAGTTGTGGGTAATATATCTGGGGTTGAGTGTGAACAACTGGGGGGGGGGGATATTCTTAGACACTGGAAAACACATGATGGACAGACTAATTAAGACATAGGAAACATAATGCATTGCCATTTAATTCTCAAGAGATGGCGGTGTATACACGTTTTGAGAACACGGTTGAGTAGCTGTGCATATGAAAAATGTCTCTATGTCAGTGAAATAAAATGGGCCATGTTTAGTACAGTAATAAGTCATGGTTGACCGGGAGGCCAGCAAAATGATACTGATCCTCGAGAGAAAGAAAAAGAGAGAGTAACTTGCGAGAAGCGCCTGGGCACATGCGCGACTGAATGCATGTGTTCAGGGCTTTTATAGGGGGGGAGTCATCGGAGGTGACGTTCTAAATACGTCGCTAAAAGTAGAGTTTTGTACTTAAAAATAAATCTATGACTTGGGCAAGTGTACAGTTCATCATTAATTCATTTTTATGATTCAATAGATCAAAGATTAGCCAGATCTAACAATGTATATCTTTTTGCTTATCATTGTAAAAATCACAAGTTTTTTCCAATCTGATTATTCAACTTACTTTTTTCAGTATAAAAAAATGATCTAATGATTTTGTAGTAAATTCTGACTAATATAAAATTATTTGAACATTTCACAAATTCCTCAACATGAATATTTTTTTTTATTCAGGTGGAGCTCACCTATTGAAACAATTTTAAATTTGTAGATGATAACAAACCTTCATATATAAATTCATTAGGTTCGAATTCATATCATGAAATTATCATTGTCTAAAAAGAAAAATCCCAAACTCTTTATAATATTGAAAATGTGTCCATAGCAGTCTATGATTTTTGAGAAGCATTGTTGTTTATGTTCTAAAACACATTGTACAGTGGCAATACTATCTAACAATACAGTTGGGTGTCATCTTCCAATGGAGCTTCAAATATTTGTTATAAGGGGAAATAAATTATTTTTGTGCTCAATATCTGCATTTGAGCCCCATACAATAATAGGCTCTATATTATAGACAGAAACAAAAAATTTTCTCTTCTTATATATAACTAAAATAGTACCACAGGTATCTGTACCCTACAAAAATATGGTACCTCAAAAGATACAAGGACGCTTATGGTTCTATATTTTTTGTATATTGCATTAAATCCAAAACTAATAGATGTTTCTTATTTACAAGTTATATCACTTTCTGGAA
>OY735229.1:24982460-25172460 GCA_963457665.1 Thysanoteuthis rhombus | reverse complement strand
TCACATGTAGAAATTATAAGACAGCACATTACATTAAAAAGCAAACAGGGGTCAGAAATGTCATGAAAAACAATAGAAAGCTCAAGTGGCTCTGGTTAGGTTATGTTGCAAGGATGTCAACATGGATACTGCAAGATCATATGCAAAATTGAGATGGTGTGACATTCAGACAATTTCTAAAGGTATTGGCACCATGATCGTTAGGAGTGAGAGAATTGGCGAATTCACCTCTCTTGCATCTACTCTGATGTCGCTGCTAAACAGCATGTTGGAATGCAGCTGTCATGGTGAGAACAAAGTGGGTATATATATATATATATATATATATATATATATATATATATATATATATGGAAATTTGATTGAATATTGTGTATCCAACTTGGTTTGGTATGTGATAAAACGTTGTTCTTGGCAATTGATGGAGAAATTATGACATTTTCAAAGTAATATAGGTTTTACCATGAAGTTTGCTTGTGATTATGTCTCTATTGAGCTCTTGTAAAGGTCAAATTGTTTGGCTGCCCCGTCTTTGATAAAAAACCAAAGATCCAATTCAGTAGAATGAACAAATTGTCTTCATTCCATTATGAATGCTTATTGCAATATCAGATTACATTCTCATTCTGGTTGGATTCATATGTTAACATTTGGAAAGACAACAAATCAGGCCGTTGTTCATAGATTTCAGTAAAACAAAAACCCAATCGATAACCTGGTTCAATATTCGTCCTTTATAATATGCTGTAAAACTTGAAAATATTACATAATTGATCAATTTTCTTTGTATAATATAAGAAATTGTCAACATGGGTTTCTTCAGTGTTCAAATGAGTCTGGTTACAATGTAACTTTATACTAAATTGATCCCTTAGGTGGTGTCCAGCAGCATCCCTGCTTGTTTTTTTGAAATTCAGATTTGTTTTAGTGATCATTGATCAGCAAAAGGTGAGACAAGTAACTTCTTCACAGATCACTCCCTACTAATTTTTAATTGATCATCCCCAACACGGCATGCTGCCAAAAGATGTTGGTCACATGACAGTCTCTATTGACTGACTAACCAGACCTGTCTTCTATATTTCTTGATCTGAAAATTCTTTACCAAATAGTTCTAGCAGCAAATTCTGTTCTTATATGTGTAGTTCCTTACTACTTTACACATGAATTCTGGCAATAATCATTCTTGTGTTGTATCTTATATATCTAACCTATGTATTTGTGTTGTTCAGTTCTGAAAATTAAAGTATAAACATACACTTCCTTCACTCTAAGAGAATTGAAAATAATTCTTTAGAAAAAGTAACCATTTGTGTTTGCTTGTGAATTTTCATTAGATACATATGGTTATTCTAAAATTAATATTTTCAATTTAAAATAATCAATTTTGCTAAAATGTCACTATAATCTTGTTTTCATTGAAATGATGTCTTTACCACAGCGTAAACTTCTAGCAGATGTCAAAACATTGTTGAGAGAGTCTGCAGAGAGAGAACAGAGTCTTTTGCAAGAAAAACAGGAATTGTTGAAACAGGTATTCTACTTATCCTTTCCTCTTTGATAAGGATTTGAATTTTGCTACTTTCTTTGCTTATACTTCAGAATTTTAAGCAGAGAATTCTTGCAGTTGATGTTGTCTCAGCATAATAATAGTCATCAGTTGCTATTAGATATAAATACTTCATTTTTCTTTTCTCAATAAACTGTTGTTAACAGACAAAATTTACCATGTGAAAATGTGACCATTGGTCTATTCTAGAGTTTATTTTCTTGTTTTACATTTTTTTCTTTCTTCCTAGATATTTTGATTCCATTATTAATGGATTCTAATTGATAACTATTGTATTTTAGCTGTACTATCTTGAAAATATATTTACAAACATAAAGCTGAATTTACTTTTTTTCTTCTCAAGATTATTTAGTCCTAATTGACTTTTCTCTTTATTGATGTTTAAATAGTTGAAATGAGAATCAGCATCAGATTTTTCATCTAAGAGAGCTCAACTCTTCTTATCTTTTTTTTTTTTATAAATTTGATAAAGATATCACCTAAACCATCAAATACTTGGTTTTGATATTTCAGTTTCATTTCAAAGATGAAAAGATGACCTTTTCCACTTTCATAGATCATTTTTAAACATTTTTGTTCACACTAAGCTTATATCATTTTAGTAATTACAATTTTGTTATATTCTAAGAAAAAATCAGCTTTCATATCAACAATGATGTACAGAAAAAGTGCTTAGTATCTCATCTGTCATTTGATTATCTCTGATTCTAAACTTTGAATGTTTTTCTTTTCATGAATGAATTTAACTTCTGTGTCAGAAATTATACTGTTCTAGTCATAAGATTATGCACACCCTCCAAAAAGTTGAGTCTCAAGTATTTCAGGAGAAATAATAAGTTGTAATTAGATTTTTGATCTTGTCAGGGTCCATACCATCCCATCTCATCCCAATATTGTTCTAGTCCTTGAAGATCTGTGTGTTTTCTCTCATGTACCACCTTATTCAATATCCTCCACAGTGTTCCTATGATGTTGAGATCTGGAGACTGGGATGGCTGTTTTAATACTTTGATTTTTGATTACTTTAACAATTTTGAGTGGTTTTTGTTGTATGTTCAATATCATTAAAATCGTTGGAATAAGCGGAAATCAAATGGTTCAGTTATCATCAAGCCAAGGTCAGGACTACCAAGTAAATTAACACTCAAGACACTAAGCTTGATTGTACAAAAGGTCCAAAAGAACCCTAATGTTACATCAGGAATCTATATCACCAGCAGAACTATAAGATGCTGCTTAAACAAAGTTGGATAAGTTGGGAAAGTGGCAAGGAAGAAATATTTGAGACATAAACACAAAACTGATCACTTGAATTTTGATGATGACTACTGTAGCAAACCTACATTTTCAGATAAAATTATATGGTTTGATGAAATAAAAATCAAACTTTTGGGACCTAATTACAAACGTTATGTTTAGCGTATAGTAAACTAAGCACACATAGAAAAGTTTACCATCTGAACTAGAAAGCATGGAGGCAGATCATTGATATTTTGGGGATGCCTCAGTGCTAAAAGCTGTTGTAGCTTGTCAAGGTAAATGGCAAAATGAGTGCTGATCAATCAAATCTTCGAAGAAAATCTAAAATTGTCTGCAAGAAAATTGGGAATAAGCAGGTATTGAATATTCCAACAAGATAATGAACCAAACATGCAGCAGAAACTATGCAAAATTGTTAAAGGAATCAAAAATCAAAGTATTAGATTGGTCATCTCAGTCTCCAGATCTTATCATAGAACCTTTGTTGGGGATATTGAATAGGGTTGTTCATGAAAACACACAGATCTTCAAGAATTGGAACAACATTGCTATTGGATGAAATGGAACTTGGGAAGATCAAAAGTCTAATTACAACTTTTCCTAAAGGAGTGGAATTTGAAATATTTGCTCAAGGTGGAAATACAAAGGATTAGTTCAAGGTGTGCATAAACTTATATCTTTGTGTTCTATTATCAGTTTGATTTAAATATACTTTTAATGTTTATTTTTATTGCATATTACAAAGAAAATTTTCGATGTGTTGAAAATGATAAATAATAAAGTCAATTCTTTGGTGAAATAGACTTATTGATTCCCCCCAAATGCTTGAAATGCGACCTTTCAGACAGTGTGCATAAACTTATAACCAGAACTGTATAAATGTATGAGGTCAATTTCAACTATGAAAGATTCTATATCCTTCTAGAATAAAAAGTAAAAATTCATTTAACATAGCACGTGTAAAATGATCTATGCTGCCATAAAATATTGCTTCTATAGATTGACATATTGAAGAACTGCCCCACGGAATCCATAAACAGTGATGCTAAGTTGAGAAAAAGCTATCAACAAATCAGGTATGTCATAGTTATTAATGATTTATAAAGTTTTTATTTTGTACTTTATCTGATGGTTTCTAAGTTGCGTAGTAGTCCAGAAATCTCACAATAGCCTGCATGTTCCCTTATGCTTTGAATACTTCTAAATCTCCGTTTCAGTTTGGGGTTTGCTGCTCCTCTGGAATTCGGCCAAAATTATAGGCACCAAACAGTGATAGAAAGTCTGTAAGGTGCAAGAAGCTGCATGTATAATTTTGTCAACAAAATAGATGCACCATGAATATAGATCTTGACTTAATGTGGAAACCAGTACTTACAAAAACTTATTATAGTAATTAACAGAGATCATTGCAAGACCATTCTAAAGTATCAGCTCTATCTTTTAGGAACTCATTATTATTTCCTACAAAAGGGTAGGCTCTAGTCTCACCTCTTCACACTTTATCATTACTAATAGAAGATGATAATACTACTCAGCCCTGTGATGCTGTTGAGTTGTGATATTCTAGTTAAGATAAAGAAGAGGAAGAAAAAAGTACTGGTTGCAGTGTTCACCTGAAGAAGGATGAAGAGTATAATAGTTGGAATATTGTGCTCAAAACAATAAGAATGAAGACTTAGTTGGAAAAATGTGTGGATTAATTTTTAGTTGATTGTTAAAATTCTCTTTTTCCATGAAACCCTATGTAATATAAGAAATGTATATTACATGAATATTTTAAGATTATTTCTGTGCATGAATAAATTGAGACAATTGGTATAGAGAGGGTATAAAGTCAAGTATATTCTAGCCTTACTAATCTCTTTTTTTTTACTATCTAAATTAGTAATGATCTTTTGATTTAACAATAAACTACCCTCTAAATAGGATTTAGGGTTTTGATCTTGCTGAGTAAAGTAAAAATTTGGGTAGCATAAAGCAAGGTAAAGAATTCCTTCAAATTATACCACAATTGTCTCAAAAAACTGCTTAATTCAATGGAATTTGTCTGGGCGTTGAATTTTGAATATCAAAACATAAAAATTTAGTCACATTAGAGAATGAACTATTTCTATTCAGTTGCTGAGAAAATTCCCTTGTATATGCATGTATTCATTCATGATCATATTTTTTATTACCTACTGCAGATTGAAAATGAATCAACTAGAAAAAGAAAAGGAGCAACTTTTATCTGATGTGAAAATTTTGCAACAAAAAGTTCATGGGAAAACAACTGAGGTAAGCAAATTTTAGCAAAACTATCATCAGCCCCAGTTACTCACGCATAATGAATTTGAATTAAGATTATTGAAAAATTACTTTTATTGGAGAATTGAGGAATCTGATAGATAGAAATTTGATTTTTATTTACATTCAACCAGCTAATTATTTTACTTGAAAACAAAATGTAAATTTTGAGCAATTTTACATTAAATAATACCTTACATTCTTAGTTTACAGTTACTAGCTATGGTTTCCATTGCTAAATGAGTTTGAAAACAAACTAAATTATTTATTTCTTACAAAAATTTAATTATCTTGTGTCCAAGGGCACTAAATACAATCTATTCAACTATAGGCTGGCGTTTTATTTAAAGTAAAATTGCTCAAAATTTATATTGAACCAACCGTAACCATCAAAGGTGACAAAGAACTCCACATTTTTTATTTGTAGGTGTGTTTGTGCATTCCAGCACTCCTGGCCATACCATTTTGTCAACAGAATTGAAAATTGACTCCACTAGACCTCTTTAAAATTTTTTTTTTTTTTTCAATCTTGTGAGGAAAAAGCTTTTTTGTCCTTTCAGGGACCTTATTTTGACCAGTATAGTATATTAATAACATGTAGATTCTGATTCTTTTACCCTATTTTAGATGTTTTCCAGTGGAAAATACTATTCATGTCATAAATAGAATTTATTCTGACCATATTTATTCTCTGATGGAATTCTTTTACATGACTTCAAATTTTGTCCAATTATTGACTGTGATGGTGAGTCTATTTCATTTTTAAATGAAATGAAAAGTTGATCGTAAATTACTTTTTGTTTTTAATTAAAATTTTAGACAATTCTTGAATGTTCTACAATTTGATTCACTCTAAACAAACTTGAATATTTGAGTAAATCTAAATGAAGACCGTTGTTTGATTTTTTTAACATAAAGTTTTATTTACAATACAAAAATATTTTTTCAATAAAGTTACATTTACAGTTTTAAGGCTTTTTAAAGTTTCACTTTTCAATGATGATGAATCAATCAACAATTTAAGTTTGATTCATTCACTTTTTGATAATAGTTTCAAAAATAACCAACCTTCCTGATTGCAAAGTTTCACACCTTCAACTACTCAAATTTAAAAAAGTGCATGAATAAAAATAAAAGTAACAATTTACTCTATTTGAAACAATGATATGATCTAAATTGATGTAAATTATGTTTGATGTATCTCATCACTATATAATTTGATTTATTTACTCTTTGATAATAGTTTTTTAAATAGCTGACTTTCCCAATTATAAAGTTTCACACTTTCACCCTCTCAAATTTAAAGATGGTGCACAAATGAAAATGAAAATATTCAAAACATTATTAATATGATTTAAATTGATGTAATTTATGTTCAAAGAACAAATTATTTTTGATATAGCTTATCACCAAACAATTTGATTTATTCACTTTTTGATAGTTTTTGAAATAATTGACTTTCCCTCTGGTAAAGTTTCACAACCTTACCCACTCAATGTTGAAAACGATGCACAAGTAAAAAAATGAATTGAACAATTTGATTTACTAGACTAAGTATCTGCCTTAATGGTCAGGATAAATTGCTGCCTGATTCCCATTGATCTATCTATCTTACGAATTCCTTTTTGGACAACACATTACCCTGCCTGTTGATGAAGAAATGATTATGAAAATGATGGCAAATAAAATTTCATGACAGGTAATGAATGCCATGACTCTTTTGGTAAAGTAGTTCATGTTTGAGTTCAACCATAGGCAGTAAGTTCATACACGTTTGTACATGATATTTTTACCTTTTCTTTATTCTAATTTGAAATAATCTTCATACTGTTCTGAAGTTCTGGGATGAAGTATTGACAGTATTTGATGAACCATTAAAACTAGTATCCTCATCTTTGTTGTTTTGCAACATACACCTGAGAAAGGTTTGCGAGCCCGCTGTCCTAAAATTTGATCAAAACAATAAAGGTGAGTGTACTAATCAGAACAAGTTATCAAATAATCTTAATACTGTTTGCTATTTTTCAGTCTCCTAAAGATATGCTAGAGAAGGCCCGGGAGTATGAATCTTTAAAAGCTAACCATGTGGAACTGAAGTTGGAACTGAAAGATATGAAGTTGGAGAATGAAAAATCATTGACAGAAATTCAACATGTAAATACTTTAAATATCTCTTAGTCATGACCTTTCTTTCTCCTTTTATTTTTTTCCTACTAAATGAAGCTTCTAGAATTTAGATTATCTCTTGTAGAATCCTATTCATCCACCACCCTTACATCTAGACCATGGTACATTTGCTGCTTCAGTCCTATTTTATGCATTGCAATGCATTATTTAAAAAAAAGAAAAAATAATAGAAATTGAAAAGAAAATAGAAAAATTAATGTGAATTTTTTTTTTGAATCTAAAAAATAGAAAATTTTATGTAAATTATATAAAACTGTCAGAGAACTTGTGATCTCTACAGAGTGGCATGCCAAGTCTTGGGTTGGTGATTGCTGAAAAAAGAATTCATACCCCCAAATTTGCGTAAAATTCCTTTTCTCCTTTAATCCCAAACAATACGACAATTGCGCTTGATTTGCTTTTGTCCAGATCCATATCTTTTTAAAGATGGATTAACAGTTACCACTAAAGGGATCAACAAGGGATGATGTCTTTGTGAATTTAATTGCTGCACTGGATAAAATAGATGTTGACTGGGCACACACTGTGAGTCTCATTCCAGATGGAGCACCACAAATGATTGGTAGAAAACCTGTTGTGGCAATAAAATCAAAGCAAAAACTACTTGTGAGCTCAAACCATCAATTTTATAATGCACTTTGCATTATACATAGGGAAGTGTGGTGCAGTAAAATATTAAGGATGTATAATATCATGAAGACAGTGAACCTCATACATGCATAAGGCCTGAACCATGCACAATTCAACTGCTTATTGGAAGAAAGTCATAACAAATATGGATTACCGTATCACACCGATGTTCACTGGTTAAGTTTGGGAATCATACTGAATTTTATGAATAGTGATATGGAATGGAAATATTTGTGCAATAGAAAGGAAGGAATATGCAAGAACTGAAAGATAATGAACTAGTTAAAAACCCAGCTGTCATTGTAGATATTACAGAACCTTTGAATTACTTGAATTCAAAACTGCAAGAAGGATACAATAAATTGACAATAGATTTATATGACTCTATTCATGCCTTTCAGATATCCTTTTTGAATGTCAGTAATATTACACACTTTCCAACCTTGAAGTCTCTGCAGACTTGTGTGTATTTAATGCCGACATCAACACAGAAAAGTACTGCAAGTTAATGAGTTCCAGGAAAGATTTGCAGACTTTAAAAACCATGAGAATAATTTTTTTATTTTCCTTTCTCCCTTAGTATCAATATAGTATCAGAACATTTCTATTAAATGTTATCGAGCTCCAGTGTAATTTTGTGTTTTTCATGAGTTTTCAGTTGTCAATCTTGGCATATTTCATCAATATCTTGGGTCAAATTATCCCAGGATTAAATGTTTGGCCTAAAAGATTTTGTCAATGTTTGGTAACATATATGCCAGTGGACAATTATTTTCTCTGATGAACTTGAATAAATCTCGCTTGACCAGTCTCAGTTTATTGATACACATTTCAATTCAATATTGAAACTGGCTATAGATCAGTCTTGGTGTCAAACTAGTATGCACTGGATACCAAACCATCAGGTAGCAGTAGACGTAAGTAAGCTAAATAAACACTCGATTTTGTTTGCTTGTGAGAGCTTTGCGCTAGAATAAATCCACATTGTGTTTGCATGTATACTTGAGTTGCAACTAAAATGGCTCATTGAAATAAAAGTCAAATCAATTATAATAGGTCTCAACTCTCCTCAAATGAAATAAGTATTTCATTCTATGCATCACTTTCTTCAAGTACACAAAGGAATATTTTTATTCTCGATCAACAGGCGTCAAATTTTTGTTTTGATTTATTTACTCCTTCCTTCCAACCTGCTAATTACTGGGGGAAGTTTTTCATGAGTATTAATTCGCTTCATAATATTTTTTTGCTAACTTATATTTATCAAGATGTCATGATTTTTATGAAAAAATATCCATTTTCATCATGGAATGAATAAATCAATGGATGAATACTGGAAGATTTATTGAATTTCTTTAATTGGCTTAATTTCTGTTGATCTTTTCATTGCAAGCATATTTTGCACAAAAAAATTTTATGAGTTTTTCTACTGCTTTTTTTTTAGATATAAAAAAAACAAATAAGTCTATTTCTATGAAATTGAATATAGTAATATTTTTATTGTATTTTCCTCTAAATTTTCCTTATTTCATAGTATAAATGTTATAAAAATTGATTAACTCTTTTTATGTGATTGAGTAGTTTTTATTGTTAATTAGTATCAATTTTTGAGAAGTTCGTAGAAGTACTCATTGTTATGGAAAAGTAAATACAAAAAGAAGAAATTTAATATTTCAGTTATATTTAGTATGTCTTTGTGGTTTCCTGGATGAGTGAGTGATAATGTGGGTAAAAATGTTGGGGTTCACCATCCATCTGCATTATCAGGAACCTCGCTAAGTTATCTGGTCTGCATACTGTGCCCTCACATGAGAGAACAAAATAAGAATACACAATGGGAAAATTCTTGGATGGATCTAATAGAGGAGGGAACGAAACTGAAGGATGCTGACAGTGAAAATAAATGTAAATAATTTCAATAATTTGCTTTCATTTGTATATTATCAAGGATGTTGTAATTCTTAAGAGGCAAAATCAAAGCAATCATAAAATGCCACAAAGATGTGTGAGTTTTTGAATAGAAATTGGTTTTGGTAGAAAAGATACTTTTTTTAAGAGAGAAATGTCCTTGATTTGATATAAGAATTGATAGAGAGAGAGAGAGAGAGAAAAAAGAGTGGTCAGGCACTCATCACACCTCTAAACCTGCAAGAAGTACCAGAATAAAGAGGGTTAATTTTCACGCCTCTTTGATTTTATAATGGATTTCTGCCAGCACTAACAGGGTCAAAATAACCTGCAATAATTAGTCAAGGGCAGATAACTCATTTACTTACTAGAACATTTTAATTTAATACAATTTCAACTATCAGCGATCCCTACAGTACTCCCCTGCACAGAGATCAATGCAATGTCTCAATAAAATTTGTTATGCAACTGCGGAACACAGCTTTCATGACCATCAAATAGGATGCCTAGCTCGAGTAGTGATTTTTATAGGCTGTATCTGTGATGTTTGGATTGTTTGTGGTGTATGTTGTGTTTTTTTTTTTTGTGGGTTGGATTGTGTCTACATCCTTTTTTGTTGTTTCAATGGAAGCTTGTTTCAGCCTATCAATTGAGATGGTTTGTTTGTGATTGCTTATGGCAAAGGTGTAAAATTTTGTACGTTTTTTTCAAGACTTTGTATAAACCTTTGTAGGCTGGTTGTAACATATGTATTTTTTTATAAGGTCCTGTGTACAAGTGATTGGGGATATAGGTGTTTTTGTTTGACTTTCTGTCGGTGTAGGTGTAATATACGCCATTTCTAATATTAGTCTATCAAGGTACTACGTCATATCTGGTACTGTGACTAGGATGTTGTCCAGTTGTCCAGGAAAGAGTGTGTAGTGCCATAGACCAGCTCTGCTGATGAACAGTCCAAGTCTGTCTTTATAGCAGAATGTAGTCCCAGCAACACTAATGGCAGATGGTCCATCCAATGAATGTGGTCCTGTTGTGCTTTTAATGCACTTTTCAGGGAACAATGAAATCAATCAAACTGTTACATTCCTGATGGTTTACTGTTGTGTATACATCGTAGAGCTCTGGACAACAGTAAGTTTGTTGAAAAGGTTTTCAAATTGGCATCCTCTGTCTGTTGTTATAACAGACGGGACACCAAACCGGGCTATCCATCATAGCCATAGGTCATATATGACTGCTTCGGCTGTAATGTTTGTGATTGGTATGGCTACAGGTCAGTGGGTGAAAAAGTCAATGCACGGGTGTATATAGATGTTCCCATTGCTAGGTGGCAATTAGTCTGTAATTTCTGGTTGCGAGAAAACGCCTGTTGGGGCATGTGTGTGCCTATGTATTTTGAATTTCTGGTATGTGTTGCAAGCTTTTGCCCATTGTCAGAATCATTCTTGTATGTTGGAATACACAATTTTGGCAAAAAGTGGCTAAAATCAGGCCAAATACTCTGATGACTGAACAATGATGCTATGAATAAAAGATTTTGTAAAAAATGCTGGAAACTTTTACATCATTCTAATAAATTCATTCTTCATAATTATCAATCAAAAATTGAATCGATCTTTCCAAATAGTGAAAGCACTAGGGTTATATTAATATCAATATAAACTACTTCACTGAATTTTACATTTCATCTTTTAAAACCTACTTTCTTCAGAATATCTGCTTTTGAAACTTTACATTGTCATTAGGGAGAAAATTCTATCAAATGTGTTCAATAAATTCATTTTCTTATATATTTTTGCTAGAAAAATACGTTTTGAAAGATTATTCGAATTATTAATTTTAGTATCTGTTTTTGTTATTTTAGATGAAAAGAGAATTAGACAATTTTGGACCTGAATTCTTTGAAGAAATTGAAAATCTGAAATACAATTATAAAGAATCCATGAAGAAAAATGTACTGTATGAAGACCAGCTGAAATATTTGGGGCAAAAATTTGGAATTTCTGTTAATATTCCTGGCTGTGGAAAATAACCTCAAAATAAACTGAGATTTTATTATCACATTAAGGTAACAAAATAATTCTATATCTTTTATTTCCACAACTCATCAAACATGATTTACTGTCTTACCATTTCTTTTTTCTCATTAAATTATAACAATTCCCTTTTCATATTGTGGATATGATTCACAAGTGTCTCCCAAGAAGTGACTATATATCTTCTACCTAGAATATAAAAAATTGATTAAATATTCTTTGGTTTTATACCTTTACATATAGATTTTATGGAACTATTTTTTGCGTTCAATAATCAAAATACAAGTGAATATAAGTATCCAATTTTTTATTCTCCTCTCTAGATGTAATTCTCTTGTAATTCCTTATTTTTCCATAAAAGTATGAAATTAGTCATCCTACTGAACTCACTTTTATAGTATCAAAAAATTTTGGCATTTTCGTCATTTATCAGCATTAAAGGTTAGTTGATGTATGGGAAATGAAGCATGAAATTGAAATCATTTGTAAAACAATCATTTGTAAAAACTTTGTATCTTCTTGATAATTCTGATATTACATGAAGATACTAACTTGTTATTGGTCACAAAAAACTTTCTGCTTTTTATTACTTTATTTATTCTTAGTGCTTGCTGGCAGTCAATGCCTCTTGAGAGAAGATGGGAAATAATTCTCATTTATATCAAAGTAATTAAGTCATATTTCATCTTGCATGTTTGGTGTTTGCACTCAGGTAATTCCATTCATTGTATCATATTAAATGCTATTTTTCCTGAATTGTGAATTGTGAATTATTTTTTTAAATTTTATTGCTCATGTACAAGAATTTGAATAAATGTAATTATATAAAATTGTATTAAAAATTTTATATTTTTTCTATTCTATTTTTTCTTCATTTATTTATTTTTCATAGTTTCTATTTTTAAAAAGAACTCCTTTTGGTGTCTATTGCTGTTATCCATAGAATTTGATTTTTGTTTTGATTAAGAGAGTTCTGTTAAGACTATAGCAAATAGTAATCCAAAGATGCAATATCTGCTGAATAAGGCAGATGAGCGAAAACTCTCCAGTTAAGCTGTATCAATTTTCGCCTGGTCACCAAAGCAGCGTGGAGTCTAACGTTATCCTGACAGAATATTATGCCTTTTCTCCTAACTAATTCTTGATGCTTTTAGCTAATTGCTGCCTTCAATTGATCTTATTGGGAACAGTCTTTACTTGTTCAAATCTATCATCTGCTTTTCCTATAGGCGATCGTGACAGAGTACTCCCTTCCAAATCAGCCGTATACACAGTATGACCTTCTTTGAATGAAGGCTGGACTTTGGTTAGTGATGGTTCATTTCACTTGATCATCATCCCATGCATTTCATGGTGTTGTAAAATATCAACTTTTCAATTACTATCATAATTTGATTAAAAAACACATCATTTAAATTTGGTCCTGTGGGATATTTTTTGGCTTATGTGGAAGTTACACATAACCAACCTGGTGTAAGTGATTTCCTGTGCTTGATTTAGATATTTTTTGTCTGTTGGCTCTGTTCCTGTGTTGTATAATGTTTATCATTCTCAAGTAATGTCTTGATTTGATCATGATCAACCTCAACTGGTCTACCCAACCATCTTCAGCATGAAACTTTGGCTTGCTATAACTTAAGCAACCTCAGATTTGCAGACGACATCGTCCTTTTTGCAGAGAACCTTCACAACCTCCTACTAATGCTAGATGAACTGAATGGAGAGAGCAAGAAAGTTGGCCTTTCTTTGCAAAAGAAAGGTCATGGACATCACAACTCACATTGAATCACATGTAAAACTGAGGCCGGCAGAATTCAAGATGGAGAATGAACTAGACAAGTTCAGAAAGTATTGGCTCCACAACGCCCATGATAAAGAGATATAGTGAAGCACCATATCCAATGACAAATGATAAAAGACTGATGATGATATTTCATTGTACCCTCTCAATGGACTGAATGAACAATGGACTGTTTTGCATTTGAGTCACATTTTTAAATATCTTTCAATAGAAAGGCATTATATGTTGAAAATGTAGCTTATTTTCTTTCACCTTTAGTATTTATATCAATAAACAAAATTGCCACATTGATATGACAGCTATCATAACACAATCAAAAGTGATCTTCTTAAATGAAGTTAGTTTTCAACTGAGTGCTCTTAGTACCATCTAATGACAAAAACAGAAACTTTTTGGGCCACCCAGTCATAAAATTATGGAAGTATCAGGAGTGTGGGTGGATTTTCCGAAGAATACAATTATTACAAAAGGAAAGAGAAAGAAATAGTTGTTACAGAAAGAAGAATTTTATATAAGAATAATTTTTTTCATATTTAGAGTTATCCAAGTTCACTTGATTAATATCATTATTTACATAGTAGATAACCTAATTAATTTGGTCCTTAGATGAAAGATACATGCCAATTATTTCTTTATTAACGCGTGACATACCCTGGAAGAAAAAGTTGGAACCTTCTAAAACTATAAGGTCGTGCCAAATGGTGACTCTTTAAATCAGTTCAAATTAAAACTCAAGAAAGAAGTTAGAAAGTCTACCCTTGAGAAACAAACAATGACAGACAAATCAAACTTCTATAAAAACTTGTCAACTCTATCAACCCTTCAAGACACACCCTTTTTTAAGTTATCACCAAGTAAGAATGAACTCTACGACTCAAAATATCAATAAAACCTTATGTCTTCAAGAAATTACCAAGAACTGTTTTACAAATAAGTATCAACTAGAATCTTTCAAGTCATTCACATATCAAGAACCTTCCTTTTTTCTATGTTGAAAGGACTTGTAGACAGTTGTGAGAAAGACAAATTTACTTGCAATTGATTGTGAATACTTTTAAAATTCTGACAGGTTTAATAAATATCGTTGAGAAAAAGTCTTCTGTCATTTGTTTTTTTTTTTGTTTTTTTCGCATGTGTTCACTTTGAAAATTCTAATACATAATTTGCATGTAATATTTGTTGTGTGAAATAAATACTTTTTCCATCATTATTGATGTGTATACATATTTATGCTCATGTGATTATTTATACTTCAAGTTTTGGAAAAGTATTTGGTGTAAAATTGATTTTTATTTTTATTTCTTTTTAGTATTATTGATCTTAAAGAAGTTTGTTGTATCAGTTTTGACTTGTCAGTTGTGTGAGTCTCCAGCTGCTGATTAGTTGTCAGTGGACAGCATTTGTCTAATTCCCAAGACCTTGTCAGACAATCATTTTTCAGTGGCGCTAATAGGAAATCATTTGATAACCAAAACAGATGTTAATTCAGTTTTCACTTCAAGAGAAACCACACAAATCAAAAACTATATCATCAACATTGCCCTATGGTAAATAATTTTGATAATGTATTAATGTTCTTTGAAAATCAGAAAAAAATATCAAATCGTGAACAAACGAATAAAATTCAGTTAAGGATTTTTGTTTTCAAAAGCATCTATAATTATTTATTTACAGGTATTAATCAAATTGAAAAAATTAAACCCTGAAAATTCTTGAACATTTTTTCAATTAATTTTGTTTTTGAATGTGATACATATTGTCATCTCTTTTCTATGAGGTAAGCTTTAATAATATTTGAAAAATATTTAGTTTTTTCTACTTTAATGCAGTCGAACTTAAACAATTAATTCATACCAAGTCATTTTAATTATCTATTTAGAAAAAAAAAGAAAATATCAACCGTGTAGTGATTAATATAGACATAGAGCAATTAAGCATGCTGTGTTAGGGGTAATAATTAAAAAATTGGGAAAAGAGATGATCAGTGAATAAGTTACTACTCTTACCTTTTTTGGCAGTGATCGCTCGAAAAAGTCTGAAATTCACAAAACAAGCAGATCAATTTACCATAAATTTTGTTAAAACAGAATAGACCCCCCCCCCAATGTCTTTTGTAAACATAAAGTGTAAATTAAAAACTAAAGAAACCGATGTTGATTGTTTTGGTGACAGTTTTTTATGTACTACCAGCATATAACTCAATCAAAAATGGCAAGCACTGGTATTCAGGGATAGGAAATCAGTATCAGTCCATTACAGACAAATATAAGCAAAATGAAAAACCTATTAGAATACCATAAGAATTTAAAAGTTAGATGTATTGGTTTTATTTTTCAGGGAGATATTCACTGACATATTTGATTAAAGTTTTTTGTGGACTTGGAATTAATAGCAGTCAACCAAAATTGTCACCATAGTTTTCTTCAGTTTTTAAGCTAGGTTGGCTGGTTATGTATGTATCATATGTCTAGGAAACAGTTTGTTTTTTTCCAAATTCCTACCCTAAATAGTTGCAGTAATCATCTTCAGTTGGAATAGAGGTAAGAGTGGTGTTTGGCCCTGCAACAACCAGGCTTGACATAAATCACTGTAGTGTTACTTTTTTTTATTAAATTGATTTTTATTTCATTCTATTGAATTTAGTTTGTTTTTTTTTTTTTTTCAATGCAATACCAAACTACTAAGCTTTTTCGAAGTATAACCATTAAATTTTAAAATTCTGAATTTGAATCACAGTATATACTTGGAGCAATAGTTTGGGCTACTAAAATGTCAGGTGAGTTAACTAGTACTTTACTACTGATTTATAGGGTGTGACAATTGAGAACAGTATGATGGGGCAAATGAGATCAACCTCACAAATAGATTAACAACTATTTTTTTTCACAGGATGGTGAGGAACTATAAAAAGAAATTCCTTCTACTGATGTGGTCAGCCATACAAGATTTCGGGGAACAGGGACAAAGCATGGAAAGGAAGAGAAACTCACGAATCCTTTGTTTATGATGTTATCATTGGAGAGAAACATTTGTTCACTAGCATCACATTTGTATTATGGACACCAAAATGTGTAAACACCACAAACAATCATCCAACACTTTGATATTACTGACCCTACTCAAAAGGAAGATATTAGCTGCAGTTAAATCATTGTTCTCAAATATTTCTTAGTTTGAATATCTTATGATGATTTCAAATAATCTGTGTCTCTGTTCTCAATTGCTCTAATTATTGGGCAATTTGGAACAGATTTTTGTGTAGATACCATATTTTTCCTATCAACTTTGTAAAATATTTTACATGATTGAATATGTTAAAAAACAAATTAATTTGTAAGCTTGCTGAAAATAAAGATTTCCCAACATTAACTTTACTTCTTGTAAACCTGAAAAGTAGCCTAAATTCATTCTCAGTTACCCAATTCTACTGTACACATCATTTCTTTTTATGTTGATTTTATTTTAGTAGATCAACTTTTACCCTCAAAGAGATTATTCAAAAAATTATGACAAAGAATAAATACTCTATTTCTATGAGCAGACCACTATAGCAATAAATTTCTATTCATAACAGAATATTAGCTATTTTAATCTGCAAATGAATGCTATTTTCTGTCTTGTAAACTAGTCGATACTTCATCTGATTATGTTGCTAGAAACAAAATTTTTTATTGTTAGTTGCTATGCAGTTTTATTTCATTTCTCCTCAATCCAACTGTCGCTGACATTTCATCACCCAAGTATGCCAATACTAGATATAATGCATGGAGAAAAAGAGAACTATATATCTATGAAATCTTAACTTAACACTAAGTAATTATATGAAATAGTTACAATAACTTTCATTAGCATTCTGTACAGTTTTCCTTGTAAAACCTTGAATCAATAAGAAAGTTTAATCACCTTATATAGAATAAATTGAAGATAAAACATTATCACAAAAACAATGAGAGTGAAAACATTTGGTTGGAGCTATGATTTCCTATTGGGTGTAACTATATACTCCAAACTGTTAGATTAACTAACAGATAACATTTTATAGCGTATAAAAAGTGGAGAAATTGACCAAAAGTACTGACAAAACTCTTTCACTTCAACCATGTTGTGTTGGTCAGTGCCTATAGTATTGTTTTTGTTGGTTATCCAATCTATTGGCAGTAACACCAAAGATCATTCAATAATAAGCACTATTGTAGTTCCTGATGAAACTGGCTGTGATGTTGTGGATGCAGTGGTTAACATTATTACCAGAAATTGCATCTTTCCAGATGACCAATTCTTCCTCCGGCGTCTGGCCATGGTAGAATCTACAGATGGCAGTGATATTAAATTTCAAACTTCAGAAAAATACCACGGTGGTATATGGAAGGTAAGAGCTCCAATGCATTCTAGACATTATTATAAATAAAAAAAATGAACCATCATGTAAAACTAAAAACTTGTTTTTTTTGTATTTTTTCTAAGGATGATATTTGGGAATAATTTTGGATATCAAAGCAATTTGAAACTAAACAACTGAGTAATTTTATTATGTTGAGTAAAGTGATTGCATTTAGTAGGGTATTAACTCATATATCAGAAATGAACTTTTTAAAAGTGAACATGGATGAAATAGAAGGGCAAAGAGTAAAATGAAAATAGTCAATTATTAAAATTGAAAAAATGACAACATGAATTTTGAAAGAGAAAATGAGATGGTTTGTTAAAGAAAAGAGTAGCCCACTTTTTGTTGTTTCGGGGTCTTGCCAAATTGTTGTTGACAGTAACTATTGTCTTTTAACATCAATTTTCCTCAATGTGAGAATCCAGAAGAACTTTATGGCCATTCAATGCAAACAGTGCAATTGAAATAATTATATCTTTTTTGCCCCTTTCTAGTGACTCAGCACAAACACTGCATTTTATTCAGTTATCACTTCAACCCTTTTAGCTCCTTGCGCCTATAACTGAACCCAACTTATTAAATACTAAAATGTAAACTTGAATCCATCTTCACAAACTTCAAGAGCTGTTATGTGAAAAATAGTTTTGTTATCACACACTAAAAATCACTATTTCTCTTCCCCCACTTGCAACAGAATAAGAAGAAATGCAATTGTTAGCAGTTTTCTGAGAGAGATAAACCTTGTGAAAGTTAACAACCGGACATAGTTCTGGGTGTATAAGTGTACTAACTATATATATATATATATATATATATATATATATATATATATATATATATATATATGTGTGTGTGTGTGAAGTGTACTAAAAGTTAGTGTTGTCATAAGGAAAATGGTCAGTCCTTTGTGATCAGGATTCTTCATAAAAAGACCCTTTTGCCAAACTATTGTATTTAGTCTGTTAAAAGCTGAGGTATATTTTATAGTGAATTTTCAGATCAGCGATTTTACATCAGAATATAGATTTAATTATTCAGAATTATTTGATAAATGCATAAATAGAATCATCTAACCAAGAAATGTAATATTTATCTTGAATTTACTTTTATTACTTGTGAAAGAACTAAGATTTATTGGGAAAGTTATGTTGGGCAGTCAGCAGTTTACTAAAGTATGTTGTGTTCATTTTATAATAGTTGGATAAAGATAGATTTCAACAAACAAAATCTTTGTGGCCTGTGCTTAGACCAGCTCATGAACTAATAAGGAAAAATCTAAATATCAACTGGGATCAAGTTGGATGGTCTGATCTGAGAAAACCTCTATACTCTGGACTGGCTGCAGCCCTTTATATATTGTTGAACACTGGCAAAAGAGGAATACCGTCTGGGATTTCTGAACAAGCTTTATTATGGAAGAGTATTTATCAACCAAAAGCTCCAACTTCCATCTTCTTGGAAAAGATCAGCAAATTAAAATTAGGTAAGTAATTTTTCAAAATATCTTTTTTTTCACTGATGAGTTTAATGTTCTAAGTATAATAAAATTTACAAAAGAAATTTAAACATTCTTAGCTGCATGACTTTGGATCTAATTCTATGCATTTAAAAGGTGCAATAAAACACTGTGCATTATCATTCAAGAAATATTGCCATCTCTGCCCTCAAAATGAATCATGGTAACCTAGTTGTTTCATTTTTGACATGACATGACACGACACAACATGACATGACATGACATAGATATACATATATAGGTAAGAAAGAAAGGAAAAAAAACCAACACAGCAGCCTCATCCCCATACCCCAACTCTGTAAGCCTATCTCTCCGTCACACTAAACTTTACTAACCTACCTACCCCCATCCAAAACTTTGAACAGTGATACATGGTTACATCGAGCACTACATTGGCTCGGTGGGATCAAGGGTACCAACATGCGACTGGCATTGTCTATTCCATATGGGAATGGGTGCTGCAGAACAAGTAAGACAAATAAGGATGAAATTTTTATTTTAAAAAATTAAACCATGTACGCACTCTCTCTTTCTCAATCGAAGCAAACTGTTCCTCAAATGCCTTCGTCACAGCATTGACAAGAAAAATGTGTCCATTTTACGATGGAACATTATTTTAGATTGAGCATCCCCCTAAAAACAAGAAACAAAGTTGCTATATTAAAAGAATGAAAACTGATTTTAGAAGGTGGCTACGAGAGTATACACATGAATGTTCTAGGTTTAATGTAAAAAAATATGACTCAAGAGCACTGACACGGACAGACAGATGAGTAAAAAAGGATGAGTACCATGTTACTTGATTGATCAGTTGTGGGGCCACACAATGGGCTACGGTGATTCTTTATAAAAATTAATGACCTTCATATAATTGTTAAATCATCTAATATCTTTCAACGATTGGATTGTTAGCTTTGGAAAAAGTGAATGATTGGTCTTCCGACATTTGTCAATAATTCTATTGATACAATATTGTTGGCCAAGTGTGCCTCAAATATTTGCTAGATCACTTAAGATAAAAATACTGATATTTTCACTTCTGATGCAGATTACCATCATGGAAGGTTCAAAGATGTTATTGTGAAAAGTATTTTATCAATAATTATCTATAATTACGTAAACATGTAAGTGCCATGTTACATACCATGCCATAATCAGTATCCTTGTCCCTTCATATATAACTCCATTAGCAGGCAAATATTAGAGAAACCATTTAACCTTGGATATTCTGACAAGACCTTACATTCCCCAGAACCTACTTACTTCGTTCACCATGTTATATCATCCAACTGTTGTCTATTGGTTAATTTGAACCCATTTCCTTTTTTTTTTTTGCAATGGTTAAGCTGTACTCTCTGGACTTCCTTGAGTGTCTACTGTATTTTGAAATGTTGAACCTTGATTCAAAGAGGCATGCAGGAGGGTTCAGTTGTCAAAAGATTATGATAATAGATCAAAAACAGGAAAATTACTCTGAACAAACCAGTATATAATGATCACAGCATCAAATCTAAAAAAATTCAGACCAAAAAAAATATATCATTCAACTGGAGATGAACAGCCAATTTAACTAAGAAAATCAGTCAGATTTAACCTAATATTTTGTTCATCATTCAACTCAAATCTACTCTAACCATGTACATGGATGTCCATGGCCACTATTCCCTGGTGGTCAGGTGCGAAATGATATATTTTCTGGGCGGCTGGGTGCAAAAAGATACATTTGGCGAAGGTTTACTCCCTCTTTCCACAAGATCTACACTATCTAACGATTGCTTGTGTCATCATCATCATCATCATCATCATCAGTCTTTTAACGTCCATTGTTGGACATAGACCATCCCCAGGATTTGCCACAATTCTCTATCATGGGCATCATGGAGCCAGTATTTCCTAAATCTATCAAGTTTATCTCTCCATCTTGGGTTCTGTCGGCTTTGGTTTCTTATGTGATCTCTGGGGATCCATATTGTGTGACGTGGCGTCCATCGGTTGTCTTTCATTCTTGCAACATAGCCTGCCCATTGCCATTTGAGTTTTTTGATAGTTTCTATGATGTCACGGACGCCCGTTTTCTTCCTTATATACTGTACTGTCTTGTGATCTCTCAACTTAAGATTGAGCATGATTCTCTCATGCACACGTTGCATACTTCTCAGCTTGCAGGTCTGTCTCTTGGTTAAGTTTCATGTTTCAGCTCCATAAGTGACTATCAGAAGAATGCATTGGTTGTATACTCTTCTTTTTAGGATTATTGGGATCATCTGGTTCTTGAAAGTTGAGCTTCCTCTGCCAAAGGCTTGCCATCCTAAAGTGATTCTTTGGTTGATTTCCTCCTCTTTTGAGGGTCTCATGGAGATTCGTTGTCCTAGGTAGATGTAGTGGTCTACCTTGCCGAGTTTTGCATCTTCTATTCTCAACATGATTATAGCACATGATTTTCATGAGTAGGCCGACTATTTTGCTTTCTTTGTTTAGATCATCTAGCATTAGTTGGAGGTCATGTATGTTCTCTGCGAAAAGGATGATGTTGTCTGCAAATCTCAGATTGCTCAGATATTCGCCATCTATTTTGATTCCTCTATTTTCCCAGTCCATGTTCCGGAAGATCATCTCAAGGTAGGCTGTAAAGAGTTTTTGTGAGCTGGTATCACCTTGTCTTACTCCTTTCTGGATCTGAAACGGTTCAGTGTCCTTATGTAGCCTAATGAAGGAGTTGCTGTGGTTGTATATATGTTGCAGTACTTTAACGTATACAGGGTCTACACCTTGTAGGGTGACGGCCCTCATGACCATGGGAATTTCTACGGGGTCGAATGCCTTCTTGAAGTCTATAAATACTACCACTAGTGGCATTTTGTATTCTGCTGCCTTCTCTTTCAGCTGATATATTCAATGAAGATGGTCCATGATCGAGTAATTTCTTCTAAATCCAGCCTGTTCTCGTGGTTAGTTCTTGTCTAATGTTTTAGCAATCCGGTTGGTGATGGTTTTTGTGAAAAGTTGAGCAGGCTTATAGGTCTGTAGTTGTTGAGGTCTTTGGGGTTACCTTTTTTATGTAGAAGCATTATAATAGCAGTGTTCCAGTCTTTTGGGACTTCACTCTGTTTCAGACACAAGTTGAATAGAATAGCTAGCTTTCTGTTGACTCTCTTACCAGCTTTTTTGAGTAGATCGATGGTGATGTTATCTGGTCCAGGGGCTTTTCTTTTTTTCGTTTGTTTGATGGCTTGCTTTACTTCCCATGGTGTAACTTCGGGGAAGTCTTTGAACTGATTGTCGGCATCTTGTATATTCTGGTCGTTGTTGTATTATCCCTGTTTTGAAGAGTAGAGTTCGTGGTAAAATTCTTGGGCGCGTTATGTTATGTCTCTGTTTGCTTCAAGAATGCTAGTTATCTGCTTCTTTCCTGTACTGAGAGCTTTGTTTATTGCTTTAAATTCTTGATGTTTTTTGAGGTTAGTCTCGATGATGGCTGCCATATACCTTCTTTTATCTTCTCTTAGTTTCTTTTTTATTGTTTTGTTCAGTTCGATTTCTTCTATTTTCTCCCTTGTGGTTGTTGGTGGTTTGAGGTTTCTGCATTTTTCAATCAGTTTCCTGGTTTCATATGAGATTTTGCTAATGGTAGCTGTGTTTCTTGGTTTGAATACATTGGCTGCTTCTAATAGAGAGGTTGTTATTTTGCTGTGGAGTTCGTTGACATTGGTGTCATTTTTGTCGGCAAGGATATCAAATCAGTTTTTCAATTCTAGCTTGAAGACTGGGGTAAGTTCATTTGGTACGTTCAGTGGCTGTGGCCTAGTGTGGAACATTTTCCTGCGTTCTTTATTTGTGTTTATTTGCATCTTACATTTTACCTTTCTATGGTCGCTCCCTACATTCACTTGGTTTAGGATTTGGATGTCTTTGATGGTGTCGCTTTTGTCCGTCAGGATGTAGTCTATTTTGTTTTTGGTTTCATGGTTGGGGCTCTTCCAAGTCCATTTTCTATTGGGTTTCTTTTTGAAGAATGTGTTCATAATTTTGAAGTTGTTTGCCGTTGCAAAATTTACCAGGTTTTCACCTCTCTCATTTTGTCTATTGCATCCAAATTCTCCGACGCAGCTTTCGTTTCCTTGTCCTACTTGTGCGTTGAAATCTCCCATGATGACATTGAAGTATCTTTTGGTATCTTGTCGTAGGGAGTTCAAGTCATAGTAGAAGTTTATTTCTTCTTCGGTTGATTGCAAAGTGGGATCGTAGACTTGGATGATATTTAGCTTGTACCTCTTCAAGAATTGTGTGGTAACACTAGCCATGCGGTCTGAGATAGCTTTAAAGCCTACCACGTTGTCTTTGAGGTCTTTATTGATGAGAAAGCCAACTCCACTCTGTTTCACCTTCTCTCTTCTGTAATTGTAGAGAAGATGTTTGCTTTTCAATTTTATTAGTTCTTCTCCTGGTCTTCTCATTTTGCTAAAACCTATGATGTCCCATTTGATGTCTCTGATTTTGTTTTCTTGATGGGTCAGGTGAGAGTCTGTTGAGAGTGTCCTGACATTGTAAGTGCTGATGTATAGCATTGTCCACTTGTTGAGGGTTTTGGGGTTTTGTTTGGGTGGTCGCTGTTGTGACGCATCACTCCCACTCAAGGCAAGAGATGCAGCTGGGCCTTTCGGGACCATTGGCCCAGGAGGAACAGGCGTTCTCCTGGTGTAGTGTTTGGGTAGTCGCATTTGGAACACATCACCCCCACATGGAGAAGGAAAGAGAGTGGAAGAGTAGCCGGCCGCGAGGGCCGCAGCCAGTTAGGAATACTGGCGCCAAGGAGCATTGGGCCAGGGAGAAGGAGAGAGAAAATGACCGGCCGCAGAGGCTGGGGCTAGAGTATTGGACCATGTGCATCCAGGGGTTTTATAGGGGTCGTCAGAGGAAGTGACGTTTTGGATATTAAGTTGAAAGGAGAATTTCGTACTAAATTCCTAATTAAAATTATAGGGGGCTCTACAGTAGTATGAGTTTTTGGTCTACCTGCTTTACAAGTATATTTTAGTGAGGTTCATATATTTTACTTATCAGGATTTTTTTTTGTTTAGCTCCAATAACTTTTCTGCTTTTCTCCGCTTGCCTTTTAAAGTTCACAGTACATGATCACCTCTTACAAGCAAGAACATGTCAGAACAGATGAATAACCTAAACCCAGCAACAGTGATTGAACCAATCTGTTGTGGGTGGTGGTGATTAAAGATATTTACACACATACTCTAATGAATGCTTACAGTTTTGCTCAATGAAACCATGTGTTGAAATCATTTTCATTAGTTATTCAATGGTTTCCTTCAGAAGCTAAAATGAAAAAGTAAAATAAATAGTATTTGTAATTACTTTTTCTTTCAGGTTCCAGCCTTTTGGGCAAACATAACCAAACATTTCTGTGTGGAAAGCACAACAGAAGTATTAGCAACATTGAGGTAAGGAAATTGCCATCAGTTGTTGGTATCCAATAGAAATCACTTCAGACCCTGCTGACTGGAAACTAAATGAGGTTCTTGAGTTGATGTAACTCAAGTATTTTCTGTTTTGGGTAGTCAGTGTATTCACATGCTTGTAAAATTATTATGAGACATTACACTCAGTATATTTGTTTGTGAATGAAATCATATTAGCATCAATCATTTTCACTGACTAACTACAGGGTGGGTGAGAATTCGCTCCCTATTCAAAATTATATGTAACTTTTAACCCGGACCTTATGGCCCATGACTTTTTCCTGTAAGTGTGGACAAAGGATGCACCAAATCACAAACCCTGGATTAACTGGAGAAGTGTATTTGATGGCACTGGACTTTCTGCAAAGGAACTAAAATGTTTACAAGCTAGTTTAATTATAATTGACTGATAAATAACTAGGCACCCACAACTTCAGCTCCACCTTATTGTGGTAGTATCGCTGCTTGTGAAATCAATAGGCAATAAAAATCAGGTTTTATTCACAACACAATTAGCTTATTCTCCTGATCACTCACAAGAACAGAGTGTCATACAAGATCAGTTTAATGTGGGGATAACACACAAACAAACGTGTAAGTAGGCTATCAGCAAATATTCTCTTTGGTCCTCGCAACTATTGGTGCAAGAGCCTAAGAGTGCTGATGTTTAGATCTCAGGATGAATGCTGAGTCTTTCGGACCTGACTACACTGAGTCGTATCAGGCCTCATGGGGCAAAATCCCACATTGTCCATGGTACCACATCTGCATCCCTATGGTCTGAAATAGTCATGTGAATAATACAATAAACTAAATTACATAGTAACAACACCATTTATATCAAAGCGGTGGGGTCAACTGGTTTGGATAAATTCAATTTCTAGTACCCATGATGAATTTTTTTCAATTATCTCCGTACACTCAAATATTCTAATGTAATTGGAGCCAGTTTAGACTGTTTTAAAGGTTTCGCACTTGAAATAGTGAGGGATCAATTTTCTAAGCAGGAACAGCTAAACCCATTGTCAGCATAAGGGTGTCTTTTATAATTTGATGTATACATAAGTTGTGCCTTGATCCACAACTCTGCAGTATCAAATTTTAGCTCAATCTGACAATGTACATGGTAACTTCATTGGAAGAAACTGCAAATGGTGCAGATCTGCCTGCTAAATGAATTCTATGAGAACATCCACACTTTACTCCAATAATGAAGTTATTATCAATTTTCAATTGGCAGTTTCTTTTCACCCACCCTGTATATCTGCTAGCTGCTCTGATCAGATGAAATATGATGTCTAAAAATCTAAGGAATTCCCATTGATTTCAATTATAGTCTATGAGCCTTTCCCATACCTTATTGAAATCAATTAGGGAACAAAGCAAGACATATCTCTGAATTTTTGAGATGAGGTATTATCATTATTTCTATTGATATTCGGACCATCCTCATTTTGGTTTTTTATCATACAACGTTTCGACCGTTGCACTCTACGACCTTCGTCAGGTATCATCTGGTAGGTATGGGGAAGTAACAAACCAAACCCTTTATTTATCCGACAGGGGTATATTGACCATACTCCCCTCTTAGCATTAGTAGTATTGTTATATTATACCATAAGGGAACCTCTAATAATAAAAGACAGAAAACAATAACATCAAAAAACATCAAAGCTGTCACCTAAAAATTAGCACCTGTTGTCAACATGGACACATAGCACAGTGGTTACAGCATCATTGTAAAGTAATCTGATGGTTCTAGGTTCAATCCTAGTGTAATGCAATATAACAATACTACTAATGCAGGAACACTAACTGTTGTTTGGGGCTGTGAGAAATTTGGCATATTTGTATGGCAGTAATTTAAAAACTGAAAATTCTCTATCATCATTCAGGCAGACCATCACCATATATCTTACAATGGGGCAGCAATTGCAAAGCTTTTATATAAGTATATATATCTCTAGACATTTCAACCGAGCTGATGTATTGTCAATTAAGCCATTACAAATTGATGAACAAAGATGCTAGAAACAATCAAAAGGCATCTACAATACCTGTTCAGCGACATGACAAAACATATGTTCATCTTGTTAATAATGTGAAGAAAATTCTTAGCTATGAACTGAAGAGATATGTTGATATTGAGTTGGACCTCTTCATTGTTGATGAGGATGATGACCACAGAGTAAATATGGATCTTTATAAGAATAGTGAAAAGGTAGATGAATAGAATGTGGTCTTTCAACAGCCTTGTCAATCAATCAGAGATTGACGTCCACCATTGCAATTTAATGACTATGGCAAAATGGTATTATTCAATCTCCATCATGTCTCATGGGATTGATGAAATTTGTTGTTTTAGCATGTTAATGTACATTCCTGTTCTGATAGTGATCTGACTATTATGATAGTAGTAAATCAAATTGAAATTTAGCTACAGGAGTTTTAGCCTATCACCTTTTCTTCACTGCCAAATGATATTGGAAGAAAAAGTTGTGAGTTTAAAGGCAACTAATAAATAAAATGAAGATAAAAAGTAATCATAATAATTAAATCTAATGAACAATAGCTCAAGTTGGCAAATAGAATCATACATTTCTTTGATATTCTATTTATTTGTGTTAAAGAATATAGATATTATACAATTCGAAATCTGATGGAATTCTTGAATGATGTTACTAATTGGTCTAATGAAAGATGCATGCAGGACAATGTTTTGTCTTCACTTGTGTGTTCAACTTCTTCAGATGCTCAAATGTTAAAAAACTTTGTGAGAAAAATTGTTGTTGAAAAAATTATATGAGAAATAAATATGAGTGAAAATTTACCCGCATATGTCAAATTTTGACATTCGACCACAAAAATGTGCTTTGTTAATTTCTATTCTCATTTAACAAATATTTTATAAATACAAGCTGTGATAGCCCATAAAGAAAGAAAAATTAGATAAAAATATTTTTAATTATATGTTTTCTAAGTTGATTTAAAACAACTATCAAAATTTATCATCTTTTAAATTTCAATATTCGATCGCCTAATTAGGTTTTTAACTAGCCACTTATTAAAATTTAGCAACTTTCATAAATACAAGCTGTGACAGCCAACAAAGATATTTGAATTATTTTATTTTATTCAATTTCGAAATAAAACATAATTTTAGGATCAATTGTCAAAATTTAAAATATGATATTAACTACGTGCATGAACGTGTATATTTTTCAAAATTTAAAGTAAGATGGATACAGACGACATTATCAGAATTTTGCTATGAAAAAATTCCGAAAAATTGGCATTTGATAAATTATATATAAGTAATTCTGTTAAATGTTAATGTTTTGATTTCTTATGTTTATGCATGTATATATGTATATGTATGGTATGCATGTTTGTGTGAATTTTACATAACTGATGAAAAGTGGTAATGGGATCCCTGCTCCCTGCCATCATTCTCTTCATCTCTAATTCTATTCCCTCTTTCATCTTTCAACAATGGATTGCCCTGGTGCAGGGGTTCCCAACCTTTTTCATCCCATTTACTCCTGGCAACATGTCAAAAGTAAATTTATTGTATTTTGTTCAGTAATTAGAGTTTATACCTCTAACATAATGAAGCAACTGACAAAGAGGAAATTTCAAAATAGTGTTTTGAACATTTTTATTATTTAAAGATGAAATAACGGTAATTATAGCTCATAACCATGTTATTACATGTATCTATTTTCACTTATTTTTTTAGTGATAATTTTAAAAAATGTACAAATCTATAATCAGCAAATTTACCCCTAGGTGTTAAATTTACCTCAGGTTAAGAATCCCTGTCTGTGTGCATTTGATTCATGTGATTAAACTTGTAAAATATTACATTTTTTGAGCTATGGCAGTTTTGTTTACCATGAATTTTTGGAACTTTTCTACCTATATTGTCTTGAGAACTCTTGTTACTCTTCAAGAATTTTTCTACCCATAATGTCATACAATAACTATTTTGCACTTCAATATACTAAAGATTAAAAAAGGGTTTAAAAACTAAGTACAAGTTCAACTGAACAATTGTATACCCAAGTGCAAAATTTTTTTTTTAAATCTTGAAAAATATAAGAGAAACTGTAAAGTTTTAAATAAATTGAAAATATTTTTGGTCAAATTAAATTAGATTAAATTTAGCCTTTGTTTGCGACTGATGCTAAATGATATATTATCCACCCTCAATTTTTTGTTTAGAAAGTGGTGGAAAGTCAATGTTGAATTTTCCATTATAATTACATCGTAAATAGAAACTCCATAGCAAAAGGAAACAATTTTTTCATTGAATTTTTTAAAAACTTTGTGGTGTAGTAAAAATATGTTCCCTGTCTGGATTTGGGATGGATTGATAAAGATTACTGCCTGGGGACATGTGTACGCACGAATAGATTAACTATCTGCTGAACTTTTTTCACCCATGCTTCGTACTTGATCAAGAAGCTTCATAAATTTTGCAGTGAAAAATTTGTGCTCAGAGGAAACTTGGAATTTCTTGAGCCCTGATTTGTTATCCATTCACTGTGATCAATGACACTATACAACACAACTATACATAAGTATCAATGTTAAGCCTCATGCATTGTTTGGCTTCACCGTTAGGTTGTAATTTGGTAACCCTGCTATGGCCTCAAGAAGAGAAAGAGGGAGTTGAGAGGGAAATGGGGGAAAGTTGGGTACCCTAAGAATTAAAATATGAAATTGTCATATGAAAAATTAGCAATATCGATGGTAGTATTAAAAAAATAATAGCTGCAAAAAAATTATGGTATTTTTTTTCACTATCCAAGAATGGTTTGGCTGACTTTAATGGACTCCTTAGTGATGCTTGCTTCAAGTGGCACCCAGGGCATATGCCCTGCCCTACCCTAATAACACCTCTGATTGATTTAATTAGCATTAGCAGCTATAGCAGAGAAGTTTGAGCCTAGGATTATTAATTGAGAAATCTTCAATTCTATTCTTGATGCAGGGTAGATGATGTTTACTATCACATGTTCACTTCAAAGAAAGACAACGTTGATTTCAAATCAGGATAAAATGCTGTAAGGATCTCTGACAGTTGAGAATTTATTAAATTGAATTGTAGTATTAAGACGAGTTATCAGCCCTTGTCTTCTTTCTTCTGGTCATCTTCAATATCAAGAAATAAATGAGTCTATGTTCATGAGTTGGAAAAAAAATTGATGTCAGTTGTGAGACTGAAACCTAATTTAACCAGTCAACAAATTAGAAATAAATTACAGTATTGACCATTTAATGATAATTTTCCATTTTCCATAGGAGAATTTTATATCTAAATCAAATTTACTAACAAGATATAAGAAGACACCATTGCTGCTTTTCCAGATACATATCTCAGATGGCACCTATTTTGTAAGCTTCTCAGGCAAACTGACTGCTGACTTATTATTAATAAATTGTACTTTGAAGCTAATAGATATTAAGGAAATGTAGATTAAAGTAATATGTGTTGAATCAAAACATGTACTGTTATCTTTGTCAGAGGGAATGATTTGATTCCTTTCAACTCTCTGGATAAGTGAATCACCATTTTTAGATAATGCATAGTGGTGTAGTCATAAAAATTTTCAAGGTTGTAGTCAAGACATACACACTCGCATAGATGAGCACAGACAAAGACACTCCAAAAAAGAAGAATCTGTAGCCCACTTGGCTGGTTGGTCAGGCCATTTATGGGGCTACAGTGATTTAATAGGGTAATTGAAAGAAGATAATTTTGCAACACAATATAATTCTTGTTATATTATGATTCTTTTCATGATTATTCCCTCTATTCTAAGGCGGATTCCAAGCATAAAACGGTGCATATTGGGGACACAAAAGACTCTTGGAAACCATCTAAAACTCTTTCACTTCATGTCAATACAATTCTAGGGAGAGTGGAGGTCAATGAACATGGCCAAAATCAACTCCTCAATAAAAGCTATCAAGAAGGTAAACTTTAGTTTCATTAATTTCATTCCTCAATTACATTCAAATTTTTCTCTTTATATAACTTTTCTATATAATCTAAGGGTAACATTTGTGATAATGTACTGGGATAACTGCCATTTTTGATATGATAATTTTGAATGGCTAAAAGTGGCTAGGCTTTTTTTTATATGGCTAAAATTGGGTAAATTAGTAGTTGTAGTATAAATATATGTACATAAAATAAATATTTCTGTATAAACATAAAGAACAGTATCTTTAGATTGAGAATAATGTTTTTGAATTGATCAACACATTGTACATCTATACTTTTTGGTACTTTTTTAATGAGGTTTTAGAATGTATACAGATTTCTGGATATGAAATCTATTCAATTTTAGCTATTTGAAATAAATTCTAGCCCCTTTTAGCCATTCATGGTTACCAAATAAAAAATAACTGTTCTCCCAGTGCATTTTTACAAAGATCCCAAAATAATCCTGTACACTATCTAAGCATGGGTTTTCAAGATTCTTTTCCAGCAATTATTGCTAGATTTGATTAACAGACTTAAGCAAACACAATAAATCTAATTTGCATGGTTTGTGTTTGTATCAGAGAGTATATATTTGATAAAAATGTGTCCAAATTACTCATTACAATGGACTTGTTTGAGTATAGTATAACATATGGCACATGGTTTAATGCTAAATTTGAACATATACCATTATCATATATCTATTTGTTGTTAATTCATGAACACATTTTGAATGTATAATGCAATTTTCTTTGACAAAAAGGTAAATTTGCATGTTGATCCAAAGACTAATTGAATTTTGATTTTATATTTATACTATATTCTTTTTATCTATAGGAATTCTGAATAATCTTTGTACCAAAAGGGCAGTGAAAGAGCAAAGAAAGTTTGCACATCCATCTGACAGAAAGAAGTTCATAATATGCAGTGCTTTTAGTAAATATTCTATCAGGAATTGTTATGATGGAAAATATTTTAGTGATTCACAGCAAGTATGTACTCAGTCTAATTGTGAAATACCAAATTGGGTTAATCAGAAGGAAACTACACCTCTTGATAAAAGCTATCCTAATCCTTGTACGATAGATACTGACCGTGAATGCAATTATGTATATGTCTCACATAAATATGATCCAACAAAATTCATTCAATGTGATAAAATGGGACTTGCAACTCTAAAGACTTGTCCAATAGATTGGATATGGGATGATCAAACTGAAAAATGCTTTTACAGGCCTGAAAAGTTAACAACATTAAAAAGATGCATAATACCAATATGGGATAATCCAGATGAAATAGGAACTGAATTGCCAGATTTTTATTCCAATCCATGTACAATTGATTCGGCTAGAGTTTGTGATTATGTATATATACAATATATGCTTGATAATCATAAATTCATTAGATGTGATAAACTAGGAAAAGCTTTATTAAAAACCTGTCCAACCTCTTCAAATTGGGATACTAAATTAAACAAATGTGAAACTGTTGATATAATAACAACCCCAACTCCAGTTGTAACAACCCCTAAACCAAACTGTTCAAATCCGGTTTGGGATAATCCAGATGAAATAGGAACTGAATTGCCAGATTTTTATTCCAATCCATGTACAATTGATTCGGCTAGAGTTTGTGATTATGTATATATACAATATATGCTTGATAATCATAAATTCATTAGATGTGATAAACTAGGAAAAGCTTTATTAAAAACCTGTCCAACCTCTTCAAATTGGGATACTAAATTAAACAAATGTGAAACTGTTGATATAATAACAACCCCAACTCCAGTTGTAACAACCCCTAAACCAAACTGTTCAAATCCGGTTTGGGATAATCCAGATGAAATAGGAACTGAATTGCCAGATTTTTATTCCAATCCATGTACAATTGATTCGGCTAGAGTTTGTGATTATGTATATATACAATATATACTTGATAATCATAAATTCATTAGATGTGATAAACTAGGAAAAGCTTTATTAAAAACCTGTCCAACCTCTTCAAACTGGGATACTAAATTAAACAAATGTGAAACTGTTGATATAATAACAACCCCAACTCCAGTTGTAACAACCCCTAAACCAAACTGTTCAAATCCGGTTTGGGATAATCCAGATGAAATAGGAACTGAATTGCCAGATTTTTATTCCAATCCATGTACAATTGATTCGGCTAGAGTTTGTGATTATGTATATATACAATATATACTTGATAATCATAAATTCATTAGATGTGATAAACTAGGAAAAGCTTTATTAAAAACCTGTCCAACCTCTTCAAACTGGGATACTAAATTAAACAAATGTGAAACTGTTGATATAATAACAACCCCAACTCCAGTTGTAACAACCCCTAAACTAAACTGTTCAAATCCGGTTTGGGATAATCCAGATGAAATAGGAACTGAATTGCCAGATTTTTATTCCAATCCATGTACAATTGATTCGGCTAGAGTTTGTGATTATGTATATATACAATATATACTTGATAATCATAAATTCATTAGATGTGATAAACTAGGAAAAGCTTTATTAAAAACCTGTCCAACCTCTTCAAATTGGGATACTAAATTAAACAAATGTGAAACTGTTGATATAATAACAACCCCAACTCCAGTTGTAACAACCCCTAAACCAAACTGTTCAAATCCGGTTTGGGATAATCCAGATGAAATAGGAACTGAATTGCCAGATTTTTATTCCAATCCATGTACAATTGATTCGACTAGAGTTTGTGATTATGTATATATACAATATATACTTGATAATCATAAATTCATTAGATGTGATAAACTAGGAAAAGCTTTATTAAAAACCTGTCCAACCTCTTCAAACTGGGATACTAAATTAAACAAATGTGAAACTGTTGATATAATAACAACCCCAACTCCAGTTGTAACAACCCCTAAACCAAACTGTTCAAATCCGGTTTGGGATAATCCAAATGAAATAGGAACTGCATTGCCAGATTTTTATTCCAATCCATGTACAATTGATTCGGCTAGAGTTTGTGATTATGTATATATACAATATATGCTTGATAATCATAAATTCATTAGATGTGATAAACTAGGAAAAGCTTTATTAAAAACCTGTCCAACCTCTTCAAACTGGGATACTAAATTAAACAAATGTGAAACTGTTGACATAATAACAACCCCAACCCCAGTTGTAACAACCCCTAAACCAAACTGTCCAAATCCAGTTTGGGATAATCCAAATGAAGTAGGAACTGCATTGCCAGATTTCTATCCAAATCCATGTACAATTGATTCAGCAAGAGCTTGTGATAATATATATGTGATCTACATAATTGACCATCATAAATTCATCATGTGTAATAAATTAGGACAGGCTTTGATAAAAACCTGTCCAACCTCTTTAAACTGGAATACTGCATTAAATAAGTGTGCAACTGTTGCCACAACAAGAACCTCAATTCCAGTTATAACAACCCCCAAACCCACATGTTCCATTCCTGTTTGGGATAATCCAAATGAAATAGGAACGGCATTGCCAGATTTTTATCCAAATCCGTGTACAATTGATTTGGCTAGAGCCTGTAATTACAAGTACATAAATTATATCCTTGATGATAATAAATTCATCAGATGTGATAAATTAGGACAGGCTTTATTAAAAAGCTGTCCAACATCTTCAAACTGGGATACTGCATTGGATAAATGTGCAACTGTTGCCATCTCCAAGGTGCCATTACCCAAGTCCTGATTGGGATAATCCCAAGGAAGCTGGTACTTCATTACTTACATTAATCTTTAATAGATTCTTTACAACAATGCCAGTTTATTTAAGCAGATTTTTACTTGAATAATCATAAATTAATTCAATATGATTGCAATGGTAAAGCTCTTATCAAAACTTGTCTTTAAACTTCTTACTCATGAGATTCTACTAAGAAACAACATTGAAATTTATTCTTATGGTTTTTTCAAAAAATAGGGTGACTTCATATTATAATTATTTTGTCAATCATATTTTTGAAATCACAGATAATCATGTACAATTCAGTTGCCATCTATACTGCATTTTGTAATTTTTAAAATACATTTTTAGCATTTTTATTTTTTTCATTCACATTGACTATAATAGCATTTATAAAGAATTTTTAAAAGATCTAATATCAAGACTACATAAAGATAAATGATCCTTGGAAATATTTTTAATAATGCTAACTATTCAACGTAAAGCATAGAATATCAATATAAGCTACAATGTAAAGAATTTTAAACAATGGATAGAAGGAAATGTTTCTTTAGAGTTGTTAAAATTTTATATCAGTTTATATGAAAGAATAACTGATCTTATTTTGAATATTTATGAGAAATCGACTATCTATTTCAATGGCATTTGCACAAACAGAAATATTCTGCCCAGTTTTCCAAGTGAAATACTGTCATAAGTTGATAATAAACATTTTTTATCAACACTTTTACCATGAAATATCTACAGAATACATAAATACAAATGAAACATGTAACCAATATTGTAGAGATATTTCTGATGATTAAGATATTTTATTTTGTGTATTTTGATCCTTTCATTATACATATCTCTGCATTTGTGCGTAATCATAATTTTATCTACTCAAAGATTTCCACAAATGCTTTTATACAATTCATGCCTGTTGCAATTATGAGAATAACCATCAAAATGAATAGCTACCATTACAAAAAACTATTAAAAACCAATAACTTATCCTTTCTTATTTTTTAGATTTCATGTCTAAATGTTTTTGATTTTTTTAAAAGTTTTTATTCATTTATTTTTATTAAGCAACCAGATATTCTTAAAAAGTGGTTGGCTTACATTTCATGCAGATAGTTTGAATGAAAGCATTATAGCATAATTCAAGTAGACAGATAGACAGTATTTTAGTATGCATTTGTTATCATTATACTTGAGATTTCAAAGCAAATTTCAATTCCATTCACTCATAAATACTCATTTGAAACATTACCCCTTTACTCCTGGATTATCAACGTCAGATTTGTAGGCCTATTCAATAATAAGATAGAAGAAAGATGGAAAGACAGATAGACAGAGAAAATGAAAATAGGAATAGTTGTGTTAAAAAAGAGGTAGAAAAGATATTCTTGAGCAACATAATTTTTACATATATAACTGAACCTTGGTGATATTTTCCTGCTCTTAAAATGTGTAGAAATATGGATAGATTAAATTTATTGTTGCCAATAGGTATACATAAATACATCGATGAATCAATAATACATGCTAGTATTATTGTTTTAGAAATTACAGTTTTATTTTCTATAGTCATAAAAACTGCTTTCACTTTTTTTAGCTTTTCCTTTTTTCTGCTGATTTTTATCTGACTGATATTTGCTTAGCATGCACAAACCTATAATTTGTATAAAAAGCACTCCGAAGTCATTTTTTTGGAAGCATAAAATAAAACAAAATCCAATAAATCTTATTGCTTTATCTCTTACTAGTATAGCGTGGGGGAAAAATGACTTCAAATATAAGAACAATGTTTGTCCTAAAGCCCACTGGAAAAAAATTGGAGAAAATAGAAGTTTGCCCTCAGTTTTGTCTTCTAAAAATGAAAGAAAATTTTCCCCCAGATTCTGACCCCCTGAAGTGGAAAGAAATCTCCCTATTCAATTTTAATGCCCCTCCCTTGATTTTAATCCCCAAAAGTGGAAAAAAACGTTACCCTAGAATTTGACCCATTTGGAAAAAAAATATACCCCTTAATTTTGACTCTGAAAACAAAAAAAAAACGACCTTGGATTTCGATCCCTAAAAGTGAAAGAGAAAATTTTTTCCTAGACTTTGACCCATAAAAGTGAAAAAAAAATCCCCCCCCCCCTGATTTTGACCACAAAAATGAACGAAAATATTCCCCTTAGAATTTGGTCCCTAAAAATCGATGGAAAAAATTCCACTGAATGAATGTTGGCAGAATAATTGTTCCAAAGTGACATATTCACGACATAAGTGGCATTTTCACTTGGATCACACAAACTGGGGGTTTAGTTCAGCATTATAAGGAAAAGGCAAAAATAGTTACTAACTTTCACACTATAAGTATACTAGCTATAATACCCAACGTTGCCTTGGGGGGAATTGTTTTAGACCCCTATGTAACTGCAAATAATTGTGTTTTAGACTCCTGAAAAAAATAGACGTAAAATAAATTCCCGCTCAAATTTGATCCCTGAAAATGAAAAACAATTTTTTGACCCCTAAAGTAAAATTTTTTTTTACCCTTGATTTTCATCAAGTGAAAAAATTCCTTCTCAATCTTAATCCCTTAATGAGAAAAAGTTTCCCCAATGCAATTTTGACCTCTAAAAGTGATAAAGAACATTCCCCTAAATTATAATCCCTAAGAGTGAAAAAAAGTTCATTTAAGGACTACCTTAATCATCTCTGGCTGTGATGCATTGTTTGAGAAGAGATAGGGAACATAGATACGAAATTTCACAAAGATACATAAAAAAAAGTCCATTTGTAGGTGACAGCTGTCTACAAAAACCACATGATGTAACCCCATGAAATTTCTAGTGTGTACCAATATGACAAAGCATAAGGTTTTTAGCAAATTACTTTTTCACCCCCCCCCCACGTTTTAGAGCGGGTATTTAATCTATTAATAACAATTCAGATTAAATAAACAGTTATGTCATGAAAACATTTTTTAAATGCTATCTTGGTGGTATCAACTTTATGAAACAAATAAATATGGGTGCCAAAAGATTTTTAATCGGAATACAAATGTAAAATCTCAATTTATTTTCATTTTCTCCCTGAAGGTGCATCAATGCAAATAAAGTGACAGTCAATTTGAGAATAATTGCAATTAGAAGAACATACCAATTATTAATGAAACAATTATCAATATAAACAAGAACATAATTATGTTCTCAAAAGAATATATTTTATAATATGTAACACATGCTCTTTTTTATGTAGATAAAGTTAAAAGATGTGAATTGTTTGTGTTGTCTCATTGATTTTTCCATGTGTATGTTTGTGTTTATTTTCTTGATCTATGTTTTGGGGGCTGCTAATTTCTGAAAAAACTGATTACTACACATCTGCAGAAGCACAAAACAGTTGAGGTATTCTGTTTTTTCAAATATTTTTGTAGTGTAACTCAGTCTTTTACATATTTAGACAGATTGCTCCTCCAGATAAAGCTTAGTTTGATGATCTACAAAACGGGTGAGCATGATTTTTATATGATAATTAAAAGTTCAGTAACTTTTCATGTGCAAGATTATGGTGCAGTAATTAGTAATTTAGTTTTTAATTCACTATTTACTCTCAGAAACATTAACGTAGCTTCAATACCCCCTCAATCAGAACGTGTTTGATCAACCATTATTAATTAGCTAATCATGATCGCCGTATCATGTGTATATCAATCGACATAGCTGCCTCCTGGGAAGACACTAGCGAATCCTGCATTTCATCACATACATATATGTGGGAAATATCATTGATTATTTCACATTGGCAAAAATTAGTTTTGTCCACAACACTTTCATCTAATGTTGCAAATGCATAATTTATCTTTCATATAATCTAGTATGGTAAGGGATCATGCCTCTAATTTTTCAACAATGATTTTTATTCGGTGGATGACCTATATCTGCTCGATATGCACCTTTCAATACGGACAATTATGTTATAATTGTTTGCTTTGAAAGGGGCAAACAGAGCATATATTGACAATGAATGAACAAAATGAGTACATATATACATATATATCTTCGTTTGTTTGTATTCTAGATGGGAAGTGATACAACAGAATCTAGATGAAAATTACAATTGGACGGTGAAAAGAAAAACTTAAGAGAAAGCAAGTGCTACATCTTAAAATTTTTTTGTCCCTCATTGACATGTTTTGATGCATTATGATGGGTGCTAGCAAATTTTTTCCAGGGAAAATTTTGCAGCAGTTCACAAAAGACTTTGCTGTTAAAATGTTTAAAGTTGAGGAAAGACATGAGGATATTTCTGTGTTGTTTAGTAGGAGGGGAGAGGGTTGGGACTAGATGGTCTATTTTCAGGAAGGCGGGCACTTTTCTATTCTTTAATTATAGAATGGGTAGATGGTGTCCACTTTCTGACCATTTTAGTCCCTACACTCTCCTCTCACTACCTCTTTTTTTTTTTTAAAGAGAAACCCAACACTCACAGAGAAAGGAAACACTCACCCTCTGTCCCTGCCTCTCACAAACCCTTATCATTTCAAACCAAACGACTTTCACAGTTACAAACACCCTCCCTCTAGCTCCTACTAAACAACCAAATAACACAGCAACATCCTCAAACATGTAAATAGCAACATTTTCTGGCACCTGTCAAAATGAATCAAAACATGCCCAAAGAATAATTTTTTTTTAAATTGAGATGTAACCCATGCTTTCTCTTCCATTTTTTTCTTCACCAACCAATTGTCACTTTGTTAATTGGGAATGAAATAAGTTAAACTTAATGAATGTAGGCTCGTTGGTTTGGGTGCTAGTAAGGTTCAATTAAACCACCATTTTAATATGGCAGTTGTTTCATGCACAATATTTACACTTGTGAAAAAGAATATATTGTTCTGGGATCTATAGGCTTCTGTTTGCACCTCTTTTTTCTCCCACCCTAAATGTAGGTCCCTGAATCAATATTCTAAAGGGATATTGATGTCTAGGTCCATGGCCTAATTGTGATAAATTGTACTTTATTCAGGAATAATCATTATAATAATGAAATAGGACAATCTTTTTCACATATTAGTGTTGTAATGTAGATGCGAAATAATATACTTCTCTCACTTTTGGGTGGGTAAAATTTTTTAAAAATTCCAATTTTCAAAAATTAGCATGAATGCTGTCGGACATAAACTTGGGGATCAATTCAACACTAACTTGCAAATTGAACTCTCCTCAAAAAATCTGGAGTGGGGGTCAAGAAACAGAAAAACAATCTTCTAGACAGAGTAAAGCCTTTTAGTTCTATCGTATTGCATAGTATATACATAAGTGTTCAGACTGACTTGAAAACCAAAGAAATCTATGTTAACAGTTCATGATAAATGCTAAAAGATTATTAAGTTCTAATTATGTATGGGATTGTAAATTCCTATATTGTGTGCTGGAGAGTAGTAATGGTTTCTTTGTTGCGTGAAGATGGTTGTTGCTGAGGACAAAAGATTCTATCCCCACGTGCTTTGAGTTTACTGCCACATACTGTGACGTCTGGTGTGTGTTGAGGGAGGAGGATGAGCTAGATGCCATGACAGTTCCTTATCAGAAGGGAGAATCTACGTGAGCCATGTATGAATGTGGAGATTAAACATTGTTCATAATAGCAATAAAGACAAATACAAATGTTTAGACAAACAAATAGGATGTACATTTAATTATTTGACAAATGAGACATTTATAACAATACATATTAAGCTGAAAAAAAAAATGCATGTTAACATAAGATCGATCGTGATTGAGGAGGCCAGTTAAGAATAGATTATTGCGTAGCATCTTTATAGAAAAGGATTCTATTTGTCTACTGTCCCACCACAGCAAAATATGACACAAGGTCGAGCTTAACGTGGGAATAGGTAACCCCTTCCAAAAATGGCTCCAGCCGACGCGGCTTTGGTTTGCTAAGCAACCAAAGCAACCTCTGCCACGAAAGCGTCCACCAGGGGACCTGCTCCGTTGAGTGCAATGGAGCAGTGCTGCTCCGGGGAAACTGACCCCCTGCAGCTGGGCCGAGTAATAATTGGAGAGCCGAAGGACGCGTTGGTTATGGAGCCTGATCAGTGATGCCTTCAACAATGAGGGGTATGTTTGACCAGGCTAAATTAACAAAAGGTGATTGGTTCAATTTTAGGCTAAAAGGGGCAAAGTGATAAGTGAATTAAATGCAGTGTTTGCATTGAGTCGCCAGAAAGTTTTCATGGATTCTCACATCGAGAAAGATTGTCAACAAAAGACAATACATTATAGTTACAGTCAAAGAATGAAAAACCGCTGACCAGGAGGTTAGAGCGAAGGAAAAATACTAACTATGAAAGTTGAGGCAAATGAGTGTTGGTACATGTAGGTCCAGGCCTTTTATGAACAGTATATAAAGGAAGTGATATGTTGCATATGTGGCTAGTATAGGATGTAGAGTCTTTTTGTGTTGAAATCTACACTAGTTTTCGCGCGTAGAGTCTATTGTCGAATCCGAACAGCGATGGATTGTTGAGAGACGAGGATTTTGGATTCTCGTGTGTGATGTGTAGTGCACCGGCCTGTAGCTGGGTAAGGAAAAGAATGCTGTACGAAGAGAAGGGAATAGAATGCGCGCCAAGTATGAAGTTGGACCCGCATTGAAATAAAGAGGAAAGAACACATACAAGAATTATGGCCAGACAAGAGACGTACGTTTAATACAAGAATAAAAATGAGATACATGTACGGGTAACGTTAATACGATCAATCGTGAGAAGTAATGTTAGGAGAAGAGATAGTAAAAAGTGGGAGTTCTCTTGTCTTGATAGTGCTGGCATCGGAGTTGTAGCGGAGTTGTCTGAATGCGTGGATTCTGTATGGTTGGATTGCTCCCAGATACGTGGAAACCGGGTTCAGTGTGTGAGCCTTACTGCCAAGTAAGTGAGTTAACTTGGGAGCTATTCTCAGATGCTGTTAGACTCACGACGAACAGATTATGAAAGACATAGATCATGAGAGGAGCAAAGAGAGTGGAAGAGTAGCCGGCCGCAAGGACCGTGGCCAGTTAGGAATAACTGGCGCCAAGGAGCATTGGGCCAGTGAGAAGGAGGGTGAGAGATTGGCCGGCCGCAGAGGCCTGGGCTAGAAGAATACCCAGCCAGGGATGCTGGAGCTAATGAGCATTGGACTATATGCGTCCAGGGGTTTTATAGGAGTCGTCAGAGGAAGTGACGTTTTGGATATTAAGCTAAAAGGAGAGTTTCGTACTAAATTCCAAACTAAAAGTACAGGGAGCACTACACTAGATTTGACGTTTCATATCTAAAGCTAATACTTATTTTATTTTTGTATTTAATTTTAACTAAAAATGAAGGAGTAACTATACGTGTAACAGTCAAACTGTAGAATAGATTGCACCGCTTGAATTGAACTAGCAGAAAAGATTCGTTTTCAAAAGAAAGGTATATCAATAATGAATGTAGAAATTGTGCATATGATGATGATCAGTGAGAGCTACCATATGAAAATTAGATTAATTAATTTTTGTTGAATGCAATATGTTGTGTTAAATATGACTGTATAAATCAATTCTTATTGAATGTAATATGTAATGTGAAACATGACTGTATAAACAAGGAAAATGTATTATCTGATTGTAAATGCAGATTAATTGTTGAAAAGACTACAACAAATACTTTAAACATGCAAATAACCTTTACTGATAATGAAATATGTGATTCTCATTTGAATTTCTCTTGTGCTATGCACGCAATGACTTATCCGTTTGCTACTCCTCACCAATAGACAGACTTTGACTGATTTGCTATTGTGTGATTTCATAATGGATTTATCGAAGTTGGTCATCCTCTGAAGTGATAAAAGTTGTGAGGAGAATCTCTCTTCAGTATTCCAAACATTCAGAATAAAATCATGGTCACTTAGTTCTTTCACCTCAATATCAACAGTTTTCTGGATTTTAAATTGAGTACACAATTCTTTCTTCCTTACCAAGAATTCATTTAAAAAATATGGAATTTTCATCAATCTCTTTACCTCTGCCAACAAAGTTGGAGTAGTACTTATATGTATTCAATCGCATCTTTCTGTCTGTCCACACAATATCTCCAAAATTTACTCAATTAGTTTCAATTAAATTTTGTGGAACGTTAGACATTGGGGGTAAGGAAGAAGTGATTAAATTATTAGTCAGATCCAGGAATCTGTTTTTTATTGAGAGCTATTATCACATTTTTTACACTTGAGTATTTGCTCATAACTGTCCATACGATATCTCCAAAAGTTATCAACGAATTTCAATAAAATTTTGTGGAAGGATGGGAAAGAAGTAATTGAATTTCTGGCCAGTACTTATATGTCCACACCACGTAACATTGTCAAATGTTCAAGACTGTTCACACAAAATCTCCAAAAGTTCAAAATGAATTTCAGTGAAATTTTGTGGAAGGCTATAAAAAAAGGAAACCTGAAAGACCTAAACAACTACAGACCTAGAAGCCTACTCAAATGCATCAACAAACTTTTTACAAAAATCATCACTAACAAAATCACAAAAGCTCTAGATGTACACCAACCATGCAAACCAGTTGGTTTTAGAAGGAACTACTTGATTATGGACCATCTCTGCTCAATAAATCAGCTGAAAGAAAAAGCAAAAGAATACAAAATACCACTTGCTGTAGTATTTATAGACTTCTTAATGGCTTTTGACTCTGTGGAAATTCCCATGGTCATGAAGGCCATTACTCTACAACAAGTTGACCCTGTATATGTCAGAGTACTGCAACATATATACAGTCAGAACAGCTCCTTTACCAAGCTACATAAAGAAGATGCAGAATTGGAGAAAGTGGACCACTACATTTACCTAAGACAATGAATCTCCATAAAACCTTCAAAAAAAGAAGAAATCAAACAAAGAATCACTCTAGGATGGCAAGCTTTCAGTAGAGCAAGCTCAACCTTCAGAAACACGAAGATCCCATTAATCTTAACAAGAAAAGTATACAACCAATGCATCCTCCTGATAGTCACCTATGAGACTGAAACATGGAATCTAACCAAGAGACAGACCTGTAAACTGAGAATCATGCAACGTGCACATGAAAGAATCATGCTCATGGAGAGATCACAAGACAGCATAATATATCTGGGAGAGAACATAGTTTTATCCATGCATGTTTCCAGAAGTAAAGAGAATTAGGACAGATCTTTGTGACTGTCGGATAGTAAAAAGCATTGCCATTTCATTCATGAGAGTGAGGGGTGTATATGCATTTGGAGGACACGGTTGAGTAGCTGTGCGTGTGAGAGATGTCTCAACATCGGTGAAGTGAAATGGGCAAAGTTTGTATAGAGATAGGTCACGGTGGAAAAATGGTTAAGATCGGAACAGCTGGGAGGTCGGAGAAATGATAATGATCTGAGGGAGAAGGAAAGAGAAAGAGTAGCCGGCAACAAGTGCTGGGGCCAGAAGTGTAACCAGCTAGAAGTGCTGGCGCCAATGAGTATTGGACCTTGTGCGTCCAGGGCTTTTATAGGGGTTGTCGTAGGAAGTGACTTTTTCAATATCTAGTAAAAAGAAGGATTTCATATTTAATTCCCAACTAAAATAATAGGGGGCGATACACTATTTTCTGTCCTGTCTTTAGTAACCAAAAGTACTAAAACCACTAAGCTAATACTATTACTAACAATAGAAATGGACAACAGGAAAGGTGCTCATAACCCCCAGACTGGTAGGTTTGTTTCCCTAAAATTTTTCATTCTAGACTTGGCTTGTTTACTTCTTCGAAGTTCAAGTCATAACATTTATCGACGACTAAACTATATTATATAATTGACGACTACGTCATAACATCAATTGGTGAATATTTTTTTATCTTAGTTTCTCTGTTATTATACTTGACACTATGCCTGTGATCGATCGTTTAGACTCATTGGACGAATAGCTGGAAAATTTAGAAAACTTTTCTGACCAGGTTGATTTGTCTTTTGTAGCTAGAAATATGGGAGAGGATAAGAAGGTCGTTGCTTTCCTCTCATTATCAAGTTCTGAATTATATCTATTGGTGCTGAGCCTGGTTTCAAACCTGAAGCCATTCTCATATACGAACGTTTCAAGTTTTTTCAAATGGAAGCAGGAAGCGAACAAGACTGTTTGTGACCGGTATTAACACTGGTGACTCTGGACCCTTTCTCAAAAATGCACTGAAGGACAAATTTGTGTACGAATTGCATGACCATTTGTGGTGATTAACAATATTCGATAGTGTTCACTGCATGACATCGCTTCCCCTGAAATCCCTGCCTAGTCCCTGGAAAATACTGTGACATCACTTCCTCGAAAACCCAACTATAAGAGGACCGTCTCCCTTCGTTCTCCCTCTCTTCCTCGGTTACTAGTCACGTTGGTGAAAAAAGATAGTAAACTATGGCTGCGCTTTGACAGTGAGTACCCTATCTTTTTTTTTTCTTTTTCTCGGTGATATGAAATTTGACCGTTAAGAGAGAAGCCTATGTGGACTTGCAAAGGCTGTTCACCAAAATGCGTTTTTTGTATGAAAATAAAATATTGATTTTTCTTAATGCGTTACAGGGTTGTTTTTGATTGTTTAAGCATTAATACGATGCCCCACAGTCTACCAAGTAGCCAAATACTAATACTTTCATTCACAAAACCCTACGTATAACAAAAACTGGATTTATCTTTTATACGTGCTTTACAATTATACATCTCAAAAGGAGCAGCATCGAAAGTTAGCTGGGACATGAGTTATCGCCCTTCTACCAATGTCAGCCATATATCGCGTCAAACTCTGAGCAAAAGTAAATCCATGTTCTGGTTGTAGAGAATTGCTTTGGGGGAGTGACTGTCCGTTCAAAGACGCAGAATGTCACAAGTGTAAAAAGAAAGAGCATACAAAGAAAGTGAGTTTTTCAAATAGTGACGAAAACTACAAAAAAAAAAAAAAAAAATGCTTTTTCTTACCAGAACGCCAAAGCATTGAATTTGCCTCTGTATATTCTAAGATACTCACTTTTTCCTAATACGACCGGACATGACATTCAGATAAACCTATATCATTTCAAATTCTCTTGAACAGCACCTCCACTGACATGGAGCTATACACAAGTGCTATACGGTCGCTGATCTGCAATCATTTCTAACGGACGCTTAGGTCTCCTAGACAGCGCCCGGAACTACACGTGCTCTGATAAGTTAGGAGTATACGATTTTTCACATTTACCTATTCTCAGTGAAGTGCACCTGGACTTGAGTCTTGAAATGGCCGAGGAGACAAAAAATATTGTTCTAATTGTGATTGATAAACGTGACCCTATTCTGCAAGGCAGAGTTACCCTAAAAAAATTCAATCTGCTAAAATTTCCTATCCCTAATGAATGGACCAATCCAGTCTATTTTTTGGAGAGTTCTCCTGTTAATGCGCCTTAAAGATCTTATTCTCTCTGAAGTGTTCAAATATTGTGAATTTGGTAGGCCTATTTCTATCTGTGATCTGGATCGTAAAAGAAATAAGATTTCTACTCAAAATGGTTGTCTACCATAGGGTTGTCGGGTGATAGTTCCTTCTGTCGACCGCCAAACTCTACTTGATAAACTCCAGGACCAGGATTGGGGCATGTTGGTGCGTCCCAAATGAAAGCGATGGAACGCAGCTACATTTGGTAGCCACTTTTGGACAGAGATCTGGATCCCTTGTAAAACATTGTCCCCAGTGCCTGAAGCATGGCAAAAATCCAACTGAAGCAGAATTACATCATTGGGAATGGTCTAGTCAATCCTGGTACAGCTAAAAGTGGATGAATATTTTCCCCACCACAGGTACTAGTGCTAAGGAAAAAATCAAAATCGTCGAATGGGTTTCCCCGTTCCTATTGTATCAATTGTCATTATTGACAATGGTTCTAGCTCCACCAGTAATGAGTTTAAACAATTTCTTGAAAAAAAAAAACCAATTGTACTTGGCACATTACCTCGTTGTGATGCCAATTTGATGAAAAATGTGTCTATAAGAGAAATATTGTATAAACATGAAAATATAACCAAATTAAATATCTTAATAAAAAATACCATAAAACACATACACACCCTCTCTTTCTTTGTCTCTCACTCTCTTTCTCTCATTTGCCTGAAAAGACAATAACTAAATTTGGAAACAAGACACCTGAGAATTCGCAGAAGGCCTAAAACTCCAAGAAAATAAAAACCCACATCTATTCAGGGAAAGCCAAGAGATAACAGGACAGTCCGGAAAAAATCTTTTGACAAACAACCGGTGTATATAACAACGCAAGGTAATTACAAGCTAAGCACCTTGATTACAGAGTTGTACTTTACACCTTGAAAAGACTTTACACTCACTACGCATTGCACAAAATCATTTCTCTGATAAGTTTATCATTCATGTACATAGATATAAATAGTGTAGCATTTTTATATGAGAAAACTTCGTCGTTTATTCCTGCGTGGTTTGTCTCTCTTTAACTTACAAGCCTTTTCCCCGCTTCTTAGTTGAGTGATATACACACGCTCCCTTCTAAGTAGTAGTAAGCACGCACCTAATTTTATCCGAGGGAACCTTTTAATATTATACTATTATTCCATCTTAATGGAGTCAGTGACAAAATTAAACATATAGAAAGGGGGTTTTGAATGTTTTATTTTATCGTTGACTCCATTAGGATATGATTAATACATTAGTGACTTGGACATTCTTCGGGGAGCCTCAGCAACTTCATCAAGCGACCGCCAGAACATTATCATATCAAAACACCCACAAGATCTGCTGCGTATGAACCATCTACTAACAGTTTGGTTGAGAGAATGGCACGAACATACAATAGTGTTTTGAATAATAACCCAGAACCTTTACTGGATAAATTCATCTTCAAATACTGGATGGATAACTCAATATCCTACTGGTACTTCACCATTGGAAATGCTTTTCAGGCGTCGTCTCTGCTATCGTCTTATTTATCATTTAGTCTGTAGTCGCATAGCTAATCAGATAATACAACAAGAAAATCAGAAGAGAAACTACTCTACTTCGCCGAAAATTTTTAGTCCGTAACCTAATGTGCGAGGGAATCAAATCATCACAAGGTCTTCTCCACCTTTAGGGAAAAAAAAACCCGTATGAATCTGATTAACCTATTGCTACTTCCCACATTGGCCCTGAACTGGAAATCACAAGCCTAGAACAAACTTCCCCTTTTCTATGTAACTCCTACAGGAATAGTTCTTTTGCCAAGATCTTTGGGGCTTCTGACAAACCAAATCACTAAGCAACGCGCTTAAGAAACTAAGGGGGTTTAAAACCACGAGGCAACAAATGATTTGAATCAATCCCTTGCTTGTCCAGGCGTGTTGACCTTTTAACGCCTTCGACCTGAAGTACGTACTGTACTCAGCAACGAGGATTTACCACGCTTCCGTGTAAATCACAGGTCAAATCCTCCTCGACCAAACGGGTCACTACTGAAGTGCCTTATATTCAATGTAGACTTGGCTTCTTTATTTCTTCGAAATACAACTCATAATGTTTATCGACGACGAAGCTATAATAATTGACGACTACGTCAGAACATCGGCCTTTTTCTTTTTCATCGAAGAGGGTAGTGGGTTGATAGCAGTAATATGCTTGTGAACAAGGACTAAACAGGCTGCAGAGAATTAAAAAAGTAAGACCAAATAATCTATGTGTAATTTTTTTCTTCTGTCTCTTTAGTATATATTTCAATTTCAATGTTTTCTTTTTTCCCACCTTTTATTTTTGATGCTTCAAACTTTGGTGGTTTGTGTATTTGAAAAGATGGGTTGGGTTAGGATTTATCACGATAGTCTGTCTTGTTTACATTACACCCATTTTAATATTGCCAAATGTAGAGTCGTTGTTTGCATTTTTGTTTGATTCCTTCCCTGACACCCTTAAATAACTCTATCATTAGTGACTTAAACTTGGTTCTGGCTAAATTAAAAGCTATATTTTCGGTCTCCAGATTATACCTTGCAATCACCCCCAATTTTCGTTCTAATCTAGAATAGGGTATAGGTAGGTTCATCACCTGAAAAGGCACTTTCTCTGTTAGCAATGACATCAGTACCAATGATTTATCGTTCCCCAGAAGGGTTACATAGCCAAATGGATTATGATAATGTCTCAGCTTAGCCATAAGGTCAGCGGGCAAACTAAGATGATGAGGTAGTTCGTCCTAAATTTCAAATAAAGGTCCTGGGGATGGGCAGGTGTCACTATACTTGGTGACGAATGCCCTAAAGAGAGCATGCTCCAAACACAACAGTAACGATTGTGAGGTCTGCTATACTCCATCCATTACTACCAGCAACTGCAGATATTGCTATACATCCCTCGCCCCAGCTCTTTAAACTGGGTCGAGGCAGCCTCGGTCACATTATCCAATTCTCTGATAGCCTGAACATTTTTAATTAGCCAATTAATACTCGGTCTGTTTTTGGTTAAGGTAATTTGTTATATGTGAAACCGATATGCTGCTTCTTAGCATCTGTTCCAAAGTCTTGGGATCTTTTCCTAGGGTCATTAGTTTCTTTTTATAATAGTGTTGGATCTCAATAGTTCTCGGGTTCACCAGTTACACGTGGCTCCTACAGTGTGTGAGGAGAGAGTAGTAATTGCTGTTGGTTTCTATATGTGCAGTTAGAGAGGACAAAGGATTTTGCCACCACGTGGTTTGAAGGAGAAGGGAAACGACAGAAACTATGACAGACTGATGAGTGTGGACGCAGTGATTAAACAAAGTATTGATAATTGCAATGAAGACACATACAAGTATTTTGACGTACAGATAAAAGTATATTTAATGAATTGACATAGATAACAATATAGGACTGAAAAGAAATACATGTAAGGAAACATTAATACGATCGTGAAGAGAAGAGGTCTGTTTAGTCTGGGAGATTGGATAGACAGGCACAGTAGAAATGTAGAAAAATAAAGATAGAAGATAGCTACTAAGCGAAAGGTAAAAGCTCTGTGTCAAGTGACTGAATGGTTTGAATTCATAAGGCTTGGAGAAGACCTGGGAATTGTTATGGAGGCCGGGCGTGAGGGTTTACCAAACGGTTGAGTTGTGGGCGACGTATTTGTGATCACGATCGAGGTGAATACGCGTTTTAAGTTAGAGAAGTGGACACCATTGAATAGCTGAGCGTATGAGAGATGCCTCAATATCTGTGAAATAAAATCGACAATGTTTAGAAGAAATGATATAGTTAGGATCGGTTGGGAGGCTGATGAAATGATATTGAGCCTAAGAAGAAGAAAAGAGAGAGAGAGAGAGTAACAAGCAAACAGAGCCGGGGCAAATGAGCGAGTGATCACGTGCGTTCAGGTCTTTTATAGAGAGTCGGAGGAGGAAGCGACGTTTTATATATTTAGCTAAAATCAAGGTTTCGTGGTGTTGTGCCCTCTATATTTTAGTCAAGAATCGATACGAAACCCTTCTTTTAGCGAAGTATCTAGAACGTCATTTCCTACGATGACTCCCTATAAAGGTCCTGAACACATGTGATCAAACACCTTCGTTGCCCCAGTCTTCCAGCTGGTTAACTTTTACCTTTCCATCTCTCTAAACTTGAGGACAGCGTATTTTCTATTTCTTGACCGTGACTAATATATTGTCTTGTCACTTATCTTCCCTGATGTTCAAATTTGCAAGAACTCCATAACTATCAAATGCAAATACTGCAACGACTATTTTTAGCGATAACGCAAACGCTGCACTTACTGTTTCGCCCCTTTTAGCTCTTTCTTGCACCTAACCTGAACTAAACGCATTTTTATAATCTAGCCTGGTTAATTATACCACTCATTATAACAGGTACCACTAATAAGGCTCCATCGATAAACTAAACGACATTAGACCCTTTATGCCACGTATCCTCTACATTCTTAGTCTTTCCTATATTTCACTTTTACGTACAGGAATAACCTAAACTAAACAATTCTCTTCTCTTTACACGATCGATCATATTAATGTTTCCATTACATGAATTCTATTTCATTCTTTATTTATCAAAAATTTTATGAATTAAATATACCTTTCATTTGCTCATTTACATACTTGTCGGTGTCTTTTTTACTCTGGGTAATATCTGCGTCCACATTCATACTTGGCGCGCATGTTCTCCGTACATCTCCCTTCCCTCATCAACACTTCAAGTGACATCCACGTCAGCCCGCTGTATTCTTCCGTGAAAACACTATAGAACCATAATCTCTACAAAGTGTTGACCTTCCAACATGAACAGATTCTACAATAGCTAAAGCTAATATCTAATTATTTTCCAAAGGGATTTCAACTAAACATAAAGGTGCCGCAGCACTTTTAATCATTCTCTTGTCCCCCTCTGCTATAATTTAAAAAAACAAAACAAAAAAAATTAAGCACTTTCCACGCAGTGGGGAGTACTGCCCTCTTTTCTTTCCCCCACAGTAACTTCAAATCTTGTTGTTGTTGTTGTTGTTGTTGTTGTTGTTGTTGTCGTCGTCGTCGTCGTCGTCATCATCATCATCATCATCATCATCTTTCCACTGTGCTTCTAATATTGTATTCCCAAGCCCGAGGGGATACAATAATTGTCGCTATCCCTCCTCTTTAGGGTCTAGGTTATTTTGGGCAATCATTTCCTTGGTCACCCTGGCTTCTACTACATTATCTCCTCAACTCTTCAGTAATAAGCTATAGAGTTTTAAATCGATCATGAAGTTCACTGACCATTTTAACCGGGTTATGATTATCTCACAGGACTTACAGAAAATGGTATCCCCATCCTGCTAACAAGAAGTTACTCGATGTTTTGGAAAAGTTCAATTCTTTTTCATTATTTTATCCTCCCAATCGTCTATTTTTAACAACTTTAGATATCAATTTTCCTTAATCCTTCTGACCTTAAACTGGTCGTTCAAAGCACCCGAAATTAATCACAAATATCTTTTGACTTTCCCCGGTCATCTTTTTGACCTTATACCGGTCATTTAAATATCCCGAAATTCTCCACAAATTTTTTTTGACCATTCTCGTCATTGATACTTCCGAAAATTCTTTACGAACTTATTCTGATTTTTCTCAGTCATTCTTCTACCCCCCCCCCTGGCCATTCATGCCTTTATGTATTCTTCCTAACTTTTTGACACATCTATTTCCTTAATCAAATGTCCAAGCAGCGAGAGGGAAGCAAATTGATCGCACCCATAGACACCCATTCAGCTCAGCGCAATGGATCCTTTCTGCACATTACCAACCACCATGCCTACACAAACATTCGACCCAACGCATTTCCATATCCGTCATTAAGACACATAGTGATGTCTTCTCTCAGTTGTAACCCTTTTTGCTTCATGCATCGAGGTAGTCAGACCTACTCCTACCGACACTCTTCTGGTCCAACCGAGTTTGAATCGTCCTTATTTCTCACTGCTCCTATGAAGTTTCTCTTCGTCATTTTCTGACTACTGATCCCATCTCTCGGGTAATCTCTGAACATCCATTCCATGAACTTGGACCACCCTTTCTCTTGCTTTCTTCAGAGCTGCCTTCCCTTATTCCCTTGATTCTAAGTTCTCACTAGGGTTTCTCATGCTCCCGTGGATTGTTCACATTTATCTCTTTCTGGGTATAGGCAATGCTTCCCTCTATGCCTCTACCACATTTACCACACTTGGGGATGAACCTTCATGTGTTTGCCTTGTGACCGACTTGTCCCAGCTGACCAGATCATACGAACCGTGGATTTTTATTGAACCCCTTCAAAACAGAAAAGGCTCTCCTTCTATCGGCCGTTACCCCCTTCTCCAAATTTTCTTCTTCCTTGGGGCAATTCCCCTCCCTAACCCCATTTTTCCGCAAAAACCCTGCGCCCCCCCCCCCAATTCTCAAGTTTTCTTTACCATTGTCAAGGCGTCATTCTAGATGAAGACGGCCTTCCTAACTGTGACTCATCCGTTATAGCATTTACAAATATCTCTCTCTCTCTCTCTCTCTCTCTCTCTCTCTCTCTCTCTCTCTTTCTTTCTTTCTTTCTTTCTTTCTTTCTCAGCTTGGAAGGAAAAACTGGTGAATCATTTATATTTTCCGAGTATCAATTCCGAATTTGTTTTTCTCAAATACTTTTTCAGGGCTGAAATTAGGACTTCGATCAGAAAAATCCAGATAGCCACTTTGCCCAATATCTTAGGAGTGTAGGTACAGCCAAATTGTCCCCTGGCGAATATAGATCGATAGAGATCACATGATCAATCACCGTCAGTCCAAACCCGTACGCGAACAACTAATTTCTCAAAGGCTTCTCAAAACAGCAAGTAAAAAAAAAAAATGCTAGGAATTTCCCCAGATCTGGCTAGTTTAAGGAGAAAAAAATTCTATATAAATTTTTGCAAAATTTGATGTAAACCTTTGTCAACTTGTAAAATACTGGTAATATTTTCTAGTCGTTTTGTAAAATTTTGTTTTTGACAGTATTGCATACATATGGAGACGAACAAGGGGGTTAACTGTGAAATTTTTTCTGGATCCAACTCAAAATTTAAACATCGTTTCCTTAGACCATTTGTTACGATTCCACAAAATTTAATTGCGAACTTTTGGAGATATGCAGAGGAGGCGACTAAAAATGCCTAGATTCGTCGAAAATTTAAACCGATTCCTTCGCTCATGTTCCACCCTTCGTAAAATTTCACTGAAATTCATTGAAAACTTTTGGAGATATTGTGTTGTATACATACATCAACGATGTAGGGAAGTTGATAATGAAAGATTCCTGGATCCATCCCAATTTGTAAATACTTCTTCCTATTCTCATTGCCCACCCTCCTACAAACTTTCATGTATTGATACTGCGATATTGTGTTGCGGACATTTTACGATCGTACAGGGGACGTAACTGGGGGAAAATTCCTGGGTATGATCCCTTATGCAAACTCTTCCTTCTTAGCCATTGCCAACCCTCCTGAAAACTTTCATAGAAATTAATTCAGAAATTTTAGAGATATCGTGTGTTACAGAAAGTTTCGCATCATGATTGTATAGTAGATAGCCCTCACCATATATCGCGTGAAAACCACCTCGAATTGTCTTATTCTCCAAGTTAAACCTGAAGGTGTGGGTCTAAAATATTCTCTGCACAATGCTGTTTTTGCTGAGATATGGTTGAATACATTTATGATTACATAAAGAAAAACTATTATTATTATCATTATTATCATCATCATCATCATCATCATCATCATTATTATTATTATTTGCAATCTCACACCAGTTGCCTGGTGGTAACCGCTGGAGTTTGAGTGACAGCAAGTCTCCTCAAGTCTCCAGCCCTTCTCTCCTATTTCTCATAGGCCACAGTAATACTGCAGTTTACAGTTTCGCACCGGTTGCCCAGTGGTCATTGCTGAAGGCTGAGTGACAATAAGTCTCCTCAGGTCTTCAGCCATTATTATTATTATTATTATTATTATTATTATTATTATTATTATTATTATTATTATTATTATTATTATTATTATTATTATTACTTGTTTAAAAGTCGTCTTTGCCGGTCAAGTGATTTCCTTCGTATAACTGTGTTGTAATGAGGGACACAAATCACGTTATAATTAACCGCGTTAGAACGTACCAATATCATACATGTGTACAATATGCAGTATATATATATACAAAGTAAACAGATCCTTGTTCCCAAAATAAAATGAAGTAAAAATAAGTAATTGAAATACTTCAGAGCCAAAATTTGGCACGATGGGTTGGAAGAGGGGGCTCAATTCTGCATCATACTTACATCATATTAGCCTTCTGGCCCTGCAAAGAATACGTGTTTTGGAATAATGCTTCCCCAATTGAATCACGGGAACTAATCACAATACTTTGAAAATGTTGTTACGTACGATGGACGGAAAGAGAGGGTCCCATTGAGCAGTATATATATATATATATATATATATATATATATTACAAATCAGGTTTGCAATATAGTATAATATAATATAAAGCAATGTCTGATATGTGATGGATTTATTTAGTAGGGTGCTCCATATATTCTATTTAAAACTCCAAGAGTCAAGTTGGTTTAGAGTAGTGCTGGAAATAAGGTAGAAAGTTGATTCGCTATATAGACAAATTTATATTTCTACCCTCTTTGGGGCTCCTACTTTCTAACATATATATATCGTAAATAGAACCATCATAAAAAAAATTGAGAAATATCTCTTCAATGTAGTTCATTTCAACGAAAATACTTTGAAATTGACAGTGAAAAATTCCTTCATCCGCTCTCAAATGTAAACATTACATACCCATCCTATTCCATTGCACACCTTTCCAAAAGAAATTCATTCACATCCATTGCGAACATTCGGACCTATTGTGCAGTGACTGAAAAGCTCCTCGATCTGTCCCCAAATTTAAACACTTCTTCCTCAATCCATTGTATACCCTTCCATAAAATTTCACTATAATTTGATTGAGAACTTTAGGAGATATTGTGTTGTGTACACATAGGTGGGATGCAGGGGGTAACTGTGAAATGAAAACAGATCTTCCCTAGCTGATTACCTTGGTTTCCACAAATTGCAAGAAGAGAAGCAGCGCCGAAATCGGAATAAAATAAATAAACAAAAATACACTGAACAACAATAGTTTCGTTCAGTAAACTGCAATAAGAATAATGATAATATATGAAGCCAGGTAAAGAAAAAAAAAACTCCCTTAAAAGCGTTCGAAGAACCTAAAATTCCAAAAGAATGTGTGATCAGAAAGAAAAAAATTACCTGATGATGTCATGGAAATCCCAATTTCAAGTTTCGCGTATGTTGTCTTTTGTTGAATCCGAACAGCGATGGATTGTTGAGGGGGCGATGAGAGTGATTTGACTGTAGCGCACGTGCGGCCCTGTAGATATGGAAGGAAGGATGCTGTGCGAAGAGAATGGAATGCGCGCCAGGTATGAAGTTGGACGCGCATTGATGAAACCAAGTGGAATGAAGATATACACATATTTTTGACCAGTGAAAAGACGTACGTTTAATTGAAGAATGAAGATGAGGTACATGTAAGGATAACATAAATACGATTGATCAAGAGAAGTAATGTTAGGAGAAGAGAAGGAGAAGAAGAGATGGCGAAAGGTGGGAGCTTTTTTGTCTTGATAGTGCTAGCGTCGGAGCTGGAGTGGAGTTGTGTGAATGCTTGGATTCCATATGGTTAGATAGCTCCAAGGTAATACGTGGAAACCGGGTAAGTAAGTGAGTTAACTTGGGGGCTATTCTTTGACGCTTTTAGACTCTCGACGAACAGATCATGAAAGACAGAGAGTATGGAGTTTTATCCATGCTTGTTCCCCAAAGTAAAGAAGTTTAGGAAAGATTATCGTGACTATTGGATAGTAAAAGGACTTTGCCGTTTCGTTCAAGAGAGTGAGAGGTGATACGCGTTTGTAGCACGTGGTGAAGACACGGATGCGGATGTGAGGCTCGATATGGGTGAAGTGAAATGGGCAAAGTTAGTACAGAGATAGGTCACGGAGAAAGAATAGTTTAGATCGGATCGGCCAGTGGGTCGGCAATGATAAATGATAACGATCTTATGGAGAAAGAAAGAGAGTGGCCGGCCTCAAAAGCCGGGGCCAGAGGCAAGACCAGCAAAGGGTCCTGGCGCCAATGAGCTTTCGATCAGAGAGAATCACTGGCCGCAGATGCCGGGGCTAGAAGCGTAACCAGCTAGGGGTGCTGGAGCTGTTGAGCATTGGACCATGTGCGTCCAGGGGTTTTATAAGGATCGTGCGAGGAAGTGACGTTTTGGATATATAGTATAGGGGGCACTACACAAGTAATAATTCATATTACATAAACTGAGGGCACAGTTCCCATTGTAACGGTATATTGAGCCCGCTATCAAAAAATGATATAATGGTTGTAAACTAAATTATTTTATTCTTAAAATATTATGCGCTGTTTTTGCTAGGCTACGGTTAAATACATACTTACGATTTCCTTTGCATCGACGTTAATTTTGAATTTTAAAAATGACCAATAAAAATCATCTAAAGATCACATTTATAATGCGTACGTGAATTTTTTCATCTCATTTGATCTAATCAACGGTAAAGATCAAGCTACTTTTAGCCACTTAAAATAAATGGCCTACAGCAAAATTGCTACATGATGCGTCTTTGCGAAATTGCCCCTAAAAACCTTATCTTGGGCCCTAAATTATTTTATAGTCTATGGTGTTGATCTATGAAAATCAATATATCAGTTTTATATGACGGCGTTCCTGTGCATGACGTCACATGATATCACAATATGGCAGCCTTTCTAAGAAATGATTCAGACAACATTCCTGACGTCGATTTTTCCTTGAAGGTGACAGTTCAACCCTACATGAACAAACCGAATTTTAGTTGAGGCACTGAGCCAGATGGAAATCCTCTTTCAATCAAGCCTACCGATAGTTGCAAGAGTGAAGAGTTTCCAAAGAAATTTTCATTCGAAATTTCAGGAAAAAAAGTGGGCATTGTCTACTTGTTTTCATGTTTATATAGTAAATATTATCGCCTCTAAAACCCTGAAAATAAAATTCTTTCCCAAACTGACAAATTCCCTGAGGAGAGGAAAATCTTATGGGTCAAAAGCCCCCCCCCTCCAGTATTCGCAAAAAAAAATCTGATTGCAAATATTACTGCCATTTTCTTGTTTAGGTAAAAATAACTTTTGACGCTAATAATTTCATGAAAAATATCAAGTTCTACAGAGTTCAGTCATGGGAAAGTAACAGTATATTTTCCCAATCTTCAAAAAATGAACATTTAGAAAAATCGAGAATATAATTGTTTACACTTTTATGATTTTCCAAAAATGACGTGTCCATTTCACGGTGCAACTTTTTGCTTATATGTACCTGTCGTGCACACGTTTTCAAAGGTGCTTTGTATCGTTGAGTTGTTTTGATGGAGGCTCGGGTTCAGAAGTTAACTTTGACTCACTGACAGATTTCAACAGGGTATGATAAAATATTGAAGGGACAGCAACTTCCTTCAACGTAATCTTGTAAAATCCCACTGGCGGCACTTTTTAAAATTTCTTCAATTGATGTTAAAATTTGTGGTCCACGTCAAACACGCATTCCTCCCTTCACATCCCAATTCGGAGCGGTGAACAACACCTTGATTGCTGGCTTACTATGATTCATTACGTTACGTATATAAACACGGTCTTCTGCTTTAGCTGGGACTGGAAATTGTCGATCGTGACACCACAGGGTATCCTCGTAAAGGGACGTAAGTGATATGTACTCTTACGTACAGACGTACACTTCAATTGATTTTTTAGCTATAGGTGAGGATACGCCGAGAAAAAAAATGAATGCGATTTTCAATATATTCTGGTCATTAAATGCGTGTCATCTGGAAAGAAGTGATTTTTTTGTGTTTTAGTTGACCTTAAGGTTTCTAAGGCTAAACATACAAGATAACATCAGAAAACCTTCTCCTTGGTAGAAGAAACGTAATAAAGACCACTTATTATGTTTAAAACCGCTTGGCAAAAAAGGTTACGTGTTTTATTTTCAGAATAACTCCCTTGCTTGTCAAGACAAGTTGACCTTTCGACGCCTTCGCCCCCTTAGTATGTACCGAACTCAGTGTCTAGGATTTACTGCACTTTCGTTCAAATCCCAGAGTTTAAATCCTCCTAGGCACAACGGGTCACTACTAAAATGCCTCCTAGCTATATGCACGTCCAAAGAGAGAAATTCCATCATTCACTATTACTCCTATAACCTATTTCACTTCTATACCATTTTTTCTCCTATCTACTCATAATAATAGTGCTTAAATACTATGCTAATACTATTACTTACAACAGAAACGGACAACAGAAAAGGAACTCATAAACTTCCAGACGTTCACTTGTCAGATAAACAGATAGGTTTGTTTCCCTAATAACGTTCATTCTAGACTTAGTTTCTTTTCTTCTCCAATGTGCAAGTCATAACGTTCATCAGCGCAGTGTTGACCAAGCCCCTGCCATTTTATTAATCAAAACAATAACGAACGTGAATGAATTCGGCTTGTAAAAAATCACTATCGGGGAAGCTTTGATTGATGCGTATTGGATGCTGAAGTCCGTAGGTATACATGAAGAAATGATACAGTTACTTATGTTAACGCTTGTGAATAACCATAACAATTAAGTTTATTGTTGTTATTTCAAGATTAGATTAACAGTCAGTTTTTGGTTTGGCTGTTATGATCACTATCCGATCGGTCTTCATTATAGGGTTAAGCATAGTTCGAGGAGCTTGAGGTTGACGAAACCTGAAGGAATTGCGGGCGTTCCAAGGGGAAGTGACTGTTAAATTGAGAATCCCCTTTACATCCTTCTACACGGGATCCCGTCACAGCGAAACTGATTGGGTAGAAAAAAGTTCATTTTTAAGGCAAGTTCTGATTGATCAGAGTAATAGTACGCAAGAACAAGCAAATCCCATTAGTTTTTTAAAAATTTTCTAAGAAGGGTATAGAGTCAATGCATCTTCCCCATAGTCACCTGCGGAGTGGAAACATGGAACCTAACCAAGAAACTGACCCGTAAAACTGAAAACCATGCAAGGTGCACGTAAGAGAATCATGCTCAACATCACATGGAGATACCACAAAACAACACAGAATAATAAGGAAAAGACAGACGTCTGAGAAGTCCGTAGAATCCATTAGAAAACTCAGATGGCAACGGATTGGTCATATTGGAGACAACCGATGGATATCACGACTCATAACATTGATCCCCAAAGATCGAGTGTGAACCGAGGCCGGCAGAATATGAGATGGCGAGACGAATTGGACAGGTTCAGAAAATATTGGCTCCGCAACGTTCACGATAGAGAGGTGTGGTGAATCCAACGATGGATGATGATGGTCTGATGATAATGACGACAAAGATCCACTTTGGGCGATAAAACTATTTTTGATTTGGGCCTTTGTAACTTTCAAAGTGAATGCAAATGAAATAATAATAATTATCGTGCATACAATTTTATCTATTTCATTGAAAAGTTGCATGCAGTTTTATTCATTCTATTATGCACTTATGTCCCCCATTTTTTCGTTGACTAACGAGCACTAAAGCTTCTAACCATACGAAGGAACATACAACTGAAACGAAAAAACAAACCACATAAGGGAAACAGGTAGATTCGCCTTATATTTTCCCAGACTTCCTGACTTTTGTCGAAGTTATTACATTTATTTTCGACACAGATATTTCTTTTGTCTCAGTTTCTTCGTAGTTTAAATTGGTATTATGACTATAATTGATCGTATTGACACCTTTAAAGAAGGTAGATTTTGAAACCTATTCTGATAAAGCAGATTTGTTTTTTGCGGCTAAGATAGCAGAAAATAAGAAGTTTGCTACCATTTTCTTTCTTGTTAAGTCCAAAATTGTATTAATCGGTGCAGAATCTCGTTTCTCCTACAAAACCTGTAGACTGTGCTTATGAAGAGCTATTCAGTGGGTTAAAAGCACATATCAAAACTATAGTTTTCGTGAGATACATGTCAAGGGTGAACTGGGATACATCCTCGGTGATGATATGAACCTGGGGTCATGAGAGGTTTCGGGTCTCCCAACATCAGACCTCCTCGTGTAAGCGACCCAGCCAAGGTTGATCAGATTCCAACTTTCATCCCGCAGTAATACACAACCAATTCGACTGGTAAACTCTCTAGACACTGCTCCTTATACGACTCACTCCCAAATATGACGTATCGAACAACGAATGGGAGGCTTATATAAGACAGGATGGTGTCCATTTATTCCTACATGACCTCCTGCAGTGAAACCAGTGATGTTAGATGGATCCATTTTTTCGGTAAGTCCTTCACGACGAACAAAAATGATTGTTCTAGCCGGGGTTGATGAACTCAGCCCTACTCTGCTAGCCAGAGATATCCCAAAAAATTAAATCTTCTAAAATATCCCATTTTATCTATTCCTGCCGACCGGTCTAATTTTGGAAAAGACGCCACAGAAATGTTTCCAACACTATTTTCTCCTGGTCTAGCTTGCTACAAAGGAGAGAAATTCCACGTACTATGAACAAGGAAGTACCTCCTGTTTATTGTAAAGCAAAACCTATTCTTCACGCTGTGAGGGTTAAAGTAGAGCAGGAATTTAACAGACGCTGATGAGGGAATAATTTCTCCTGTCACCCATTCTAAGTCAGCTGCGGCAGTAGTGATAATACCATTCTTCCATGTGAAGAATATAAATTAAATGCACATAAACCAGTAAAGTTGGACAAATATCCAATTCTGAAATTTGAAGACTTGTTCACTAGTTTGTCTAGTAGCAATTGTTTTTCATTATTAGACTTGTCCCAGGCGTATACACAACTGGAACTGAATGATGGATCCAAGCAACACACACTGATAAATACCAGCAAAAATTTGTTTCAGTAAATTTTCAGAGCCGCATTACAGCATCTTCAGGGTGTGCCTGGAGTGCTTTGTTATTAGGACGATATCCTGACTTGTAGTGCAACAGAGACTGATCACTTTCAAAGAAACAAAGTTACAGGATGCTGGGTTAAGATAGCGTGCAGATAAGTGTGCACTTATGTAACCAAGGTTGCATACCTAGGTTATCAAATTGACGGCAATAGTATACATCCTGTGAAAGATAAGATCAAAAGCATAGTTGAAGCCCCAGCACCCACAAACATTGAACAACTCCAATCTTACCTTGGAATGTTTAATTTTTATAGACATTTTGTGCCAAAGCATCCTATGTGTTAGAGCCTCTCAACAGACTTTTGAGAGGAGATACTTCATGGAGGTGGGGTATAGATCAAGATTTTAATTTTCTACAGTTAGGTTTTAGTGCATTAGTACATTGTGACAATAATCGGCCGATCACTGATGATGCCAATCGCAGCATACGGGATAAGTTCAGTGTTAAACCATAACATAAATGTTCAGAAATTTTCCATTATTTTGGCTTCGATAACGCTCACTAACCCCCCCCCCCCAAAATACTCACAACTTAAAAAATAGGCCCTGGCTATTGTTTTTGCTCTTGAAAAATTTCACTAGTACTTGTGGAGTCAGTCTTTATTTACTTTCGTCACTAACCATGGAATCTTCTCCCTTAAAAAGCTCATCTTCTTGATGGCCTATGGTGGCTTATAAATTTAAGCTTCTTCATCGTTTTGGTGCAGTCCACAGCACTGCATATGCTCTTAGCAGATTGCCTCTTCCTGTAACTGTTGAAATTATCCCCATTCCTGCTGAGTGGATTAATTTAGTCTATTTTTGGAAAGTTTATTCTTTCCTGAGTGTTCAAATATTGCAAACTTGGTGGGCCTACTTCTATTTTTGATTCTCCATCTTCTTCCTTTCTTTCGTAAAATTAACGAAAGTTTCACACAAAATGGTTGTTTACTATGGGGTTACAGGATGCCCCCCCCTCTTCCCATCGCTAAACTTTACTTGCTGAACTCCATGGGGGTTAGAATTTTGGGCAAAAACGCGCTCCAGCCGACCGGAACAAACGAATAAATGAAACAAAACAACGACTTGAGTTGGAAACACATTTCAATAACTCGAAAATAATAGATGGAGAAGAGAGAATTCATTGCAAGATGTTTCTGTTTTCCTGTCACGAACATTCTGAAGGCAAAGATTTTACCGTGAGATGAAACTTATTGTTCTTTATATGCAACCTGCATGTTGAATTTTTTTGTCTTTGACCGACCGAGAATATTTCCTGTGTGGTAGTTGATTTCTTCTGTAGAGTTATTTTCAGCAAGAGCTTTGTATAAAGCCCTGATGGTAGGGATTGATTCAGGTTGTTTTCAGACGGTCATGTTATCTGACTCTCAACAGGCAGTCCCACTGGGCCAACTCTGCAACTGATGTTTTCGGGCCGAGACCCCAAAAGCAAAACAGGCGATCCCGCAGCTATGGTTTCGAGGAGTTTTTTTCTGGTGTTTTCATTGGCTGTATTTTAGCCAATGAGGAAATAGGGAGTTTTACCCCGAATATATTTTTGAGACACCCGACTTTCCTCGTTTAGTTCATCTAGCATTAGTTGGAGGTCGTGTAGGTTCTCTGCAAAATGGACAATATCGTCTGCACATCTTAGGTTGTTTAGATATTCGCTGTCTAATTCCTCTATTTTCACAGTCCAGGTTTCGGAAGATCATCTCGAGGCTCGAGTTTGGGTGAGCTGGTATCACCTTATCTCATTCATTTTCGGAGCTGGAATGGTTCAAAGTCTTTCTGTAGCCTGATGAAGGAGTTGCTGTTTATATGTTTTAGTACTTCGTCGCATACAGGGTCTACACCTTTTGTATTCTGCTGCTTTCTCTTTCAGCTGATTTATTGAATGGAGATGGTCCATGGTCGAGTAGCTTCCTCTAAATCTAGCTTGTACCTGTGGTTGGCTTTAATCTAGTGTTTTAGTGATCTGGTTGGTGATGACATTTATGAAAAGTTTATAGATGCAGTTCAGTAGGCTTATATGCCTGTAGTTGTTGAGGTCTTTGGGGATTCCTTTCCATTAGTAGAATCTCAGACGAAAGCAGGATCTCATTGGAAAGCGCAGAAACCTCAAATCACCACTAACAACAAAGGAAAAAATAAAGGAGACTAAACTAAAGAAAACAATAAAAAAGAAACCAAGAAGAGACAAATATCAGCAAATATCGAAACCACTCACGAAAAACGTCGGGGCTTTAAAGCAATAAAAAAAGCAGCATAGGACAGAAACAAATAACTCGAAAATAATAGATGGAGAAGAGAGAATTCATTGCAAGATGTTTCTGTTTTCCTGTCACGAACATTCTGAAGGCAAAGATTTTACCGTGATATGAAAGTATTTTTAATACTCGAAGAAAACAGAGACATAACAAAAGACAGAGATAGAATTGTCGAAAACGCCCAAGAATTCTACCAAGAACTCTACTTCTCAGGACACTGATAACAAAACAACGACCAGGATATGCAAGACGCTGACAATCAGTTCGAGGACTTCCCAGAAGTTACATCATGAGAGGTTAAACAAGCCATCAAACAAAAAAAAAAAAAAAGGAAAATCCCCTGGAACAGATAACATCACCATCGATCTACTAAAAAAAAAAAAAAAGCTGGAAAATCATCAACAAAAAACTAGCTTATCTATTCAACAAGTCTAAAACAGAGTAAAGTCCCGAAAGACTGGGATACGGCAATCATGATGCTTCTACATAAAAAGGAACCCCCAAAGTGGTTTACAACAACTGTTTCTCATCCAACAAAGAACTTCTCTTCTTGCACGCAACTTAGGTCTAATAGATTTACTATTACTGATAACTGCTTCCATGACCTTTCAACTTACCTACTGTTTTCTAAGGTTTACAGCTAGTTGGTAAGGAAAACCAATCCAACAAAGAACTTGGTTTCTTGCATGCAAGTTAGGTCTATTAGAACTACAATTACTGATACTTCAACCAGGGAATAACCAGTAATAAAATTTTGACTTAATATTAGTGATCGAGTACTTGAGGCCAAAGACACAACAACCTCAGAACAATCTTCATCAAAAGAGCCAGCACAAGAACAACAGCCACAACAAACACTCCAGACACAGCCAATAAAAGTCACGACACGTTTTGGACAACAGGTGCAATGGCCTAAACTCCTTATCACCACATATATGTACTAATTTTTTATTTTATTTTTTGAGATTTCACAATCTCTCTGAGAGGGGGTACTTGTAGCGCCCACCTTTTTCAGCTGAAGAAAATCATGCGTATACGGAGTTATCTGCTCTTGGCAGGGATCTACTTGCTAACCGTTACATCTCTGTAAAAATGGTAGATTCCTTGTCGCTTCCTCTTTGACGTCACACAGAGTTACCAATAAGATAGCTGATTGTTATCTTTACGATATTTAAACTGTGGCGGTAAATCTCTCTCTCTTTTTCTATGTTCGGACGGCCTCAAGCTAAGCTCGTCTCCCCCACCCCCTCTCTCTCTTTAGTTAAGATAATTAGTATAGTTTTTATACACACTTTCTTTCTACACACGCATAATCACATATTCATCTCGAGAACACATCTTATCTAAGTTAAGCATTCTCATCGTAGTTAGGTCGGACTTCCTAAGATAATTTCATAGTGGCTACAACTAGGATGACCATACTGACGGACATTCTATAAACTCTAATCCACATTTACTTAGTGACATTCCTTTCCCTTCATCCTTCCTATCTTTACATCTTTTATCCTGGTAGATCCTTCGACATATCTGTGTCGGCAGAAACTCCGGTCCTCAATTATTTTAATTCACTCATGAATTAAACCTGGCACTGTTGTTCATTTCTTTGTTTGTTCTTATTTCTGCGTTTCGTTAACAATCCAAACTGTGTACTAACCTCGTTTTTGTGCTTAAGCAGTGAACATGCTACTTACCAGGATTCATCTCTTTAGATCAATTCTGGTAATTCATAATTCAGGGGGCTAATATAATTAGCAGTCCTAAACTTTCATCAATAATGTTAATTTGCATTTAATTACAATCCTATCTCTCTAAGCAATTGGAATGGGAATTTTCTTGACTCTTCACTTTCTTTTGTACTTCTGAGTAAAACCGGCGTCTGGTGATCGCCACTAAAAATACCATTTATACAACTATCCCAAACGAAACATATAATCAGAAATCAGTAGTGCATGCCATGGTTGCTAGTAGTATCTGTTTTGTTGTCATTAGTAACTAACAAAACAAACTTTTATTTTACGAACACAACGAACCAAGGACAATCAGTTTGCTGTTCCGAGAAAATACATTCAAGGAAAGATTCGAGGAAATTAATTTCAGAATGTCCAAAATTGGACCCTTGCTTCAGGATGGAGTGAATCCAAAGTGGATACCAAAGAAAAATAACTCGAAATCCTTAATTGCAAGAAATGTAGTATACCCAGATGATGATTTAGGTGGGGGAATAAACGTCTCGTCGAATGGTGATACGTTACGGCCTGGTGAATCTATAGGCAACAGTAGTACTAGCAGCGATAAAGGGTTATATAAACGGAGTTTTAGTGAAGAAGACCTGAGGAGACGTGACAATGTGGGCAGCTCATTGGAAAGGAGACCGTCAACTTGTCACTTATTGAACTATGAAGAGAACGATAACACTAACAGAGATAATGCTGTAGCTGCCAGTGCCTGTGAAAATGTAATAAGTACAGACGAGGTGAAGGTGGAGGCAGCGCCAAGTGAAGTTGGAGGAGAAGGGCTTGGTTTAGATATTATCACTGAATGTAAGAAACCGCTCAGTCTCGTCTCTCGTATATTTGTTCAAGATTCCGATTCGGATATGGAGATGGAGACGTTGATGGATGTTAATAATGGTGGTGATTCGGCGAACAGCAAGTGTTTGACCCACAGCGAAAGTTGTTCAAGTTCAGAAATACTTCATCTGACGCTACATCAAGTAAGTGCGCCAATCAATTGATTACTTTACATTGATAATTCTTTTTAGTTTTGATTTCCTTCCGTATCGCTAAACGTAAACGAGTAACTGTTAGGTATTTAAAATGAAGCCTCCAATACAGCAGTAGATGTGTGTGTTAATTCTAACCGTTTCAGATTATTTTTTCTTCTGTCTTTTTGTGACAAAAACGAATCGTATTTTATAAGTAAAAGTGATGATTGTCAATAATATGTAACTCCTGAAAAGTAGTAGTAGTTGTAGTATAATGGAATGCTTAATTCTTTAAGTTACTGAATTTATTCGTCTTGTACTTTTATTTACCAAAAACACTCAATCGTTTTTATTTTAACTGGTTGTAGAGTATCACTTAATCCAATGAACCAAAATCACAAGATACTCCACCTTTAAGAATTCAGATCATCATCATCATCATCATCATCATTAATCATCCATTCATTCCTGTGACTGCGTAAACTGGAAGCTAAAATAAAATAGTTTCTCTTTTGACCTTTGCCTTTTTCTATGTTGACTTGAAAAATAAATTTCGAGTGTTGGTCTCAAAAAATGTTTCTTCGGCTATTTTCCCATCTTATCTCCGATGTAAACTCGGGTGAAAATTAATATTTTCGCTGTCATAAAGCAAATAAAAAAACCAAAAAAATAAAAACCGACCAATACGCATGAAATCAATTCAACAGTACCTGAATCGGCATTAAATTAGACAAGTGCGTGTATTAGAGTTGAATAAAATAACCAATGTAGTTGAAGCATGGAGGAAGAAGTAAATGAACGATTTTTTAGTTGTTTTTTTTTTTTACGATATTGAACAATATGCCCATTCAACAATATTCTATTGTTTAAAGAAATGAAGAAAAGAATTCTTGTGTTTTTTGTCAAACATTTTGACTTCTTGATAACATTTCAAATACAGCTGTAATACTGAGGTTAAGAAGTGCGGTCCCTATTTTTTTATTAGCATTGAACGAATATGAAGTGAGAATGAATTCTATTTTATTTATTTCAAAACAATTTAAGGCGTAACGTACAATTTAAATATGCAATAATCTTGTCAAAAGCAGCACAGTGTGCTCGACCATGTGTCGGCACTTGAATTCTCATGTTATTGTGAAAGCACTGCAAACATAATAGCCTTATTCAGTCGAATTATGGACACATATGTGAATGGGTTCACTCAGTGGACTGTTTATGGTTGACGGTTTCATGTGATGTAGGTAATTATCACGGCAAATAATACCTTCTTGTAGTTGTAACTTGTGACACATAAGGAGTCTTTCGCGGTTTAAAATTGGGACAATGCCGGAACACGTTATTTTCATGAGAGTATAAGATATTCAATCCAGTAAACCCCATTCGATAGATTCATTTTCTTACAATATTGTCGAGAGTACAGAAGGTTTTTGTTCAGGTTTGAAAGCTTGAATATTTTCTTTCTATATTGTCTGAATGAAAAAACTAATAATAGCAGTAAAAAATGCTGATACCGTCGTCGAAAACGACACTGAAACTTTTCGTTGAAATGACATTTGCTTATTTTGTTGTAACCAACTAAATGTCCAGGCAACAACTGTAACTATTTACTACACGCAAGGGGATGCATTTCTTGTACCCTGACCCAATTACAAACAATGCTAAATGAAAATGAATATGCAAAAGTATATGATAAAATAATGGTGTTGTGAAATATTGCTGGTCATATCGAAGATGAAATTGTTACTAATTACTTTATCTAATAAATCATAGAATAATAGTTTTTAGAATAAACAGTTATAACGAACAATTGAAAGAGGAGAGGGCGTAAGAACCAAGTTATTGCATAGACAAGTCAGGTACGGCCACTAAGTGCGATACATGGTTCGTTTGTTTTTCTAATAAGTAGCAGCAGGTAAAACAGCTGGTTTCTGGATACATCACAACAACAACAACGAAGTGACAGATTACACCAGTTTTATCCTCTAGAGATCCGGAGATGATGCATTTGGCTTATACCAAGTAGACTGCAACAGTAGCTGTAATATTGGTGACCGGAATAAAAGTCACAAGGAGGAAAGGCACAAAAGAAAAGTCACAATATAGCTGTAATATTGATGACCGGAATAAAAGTCATGAAGAGAAAAGTCATAAAATAAAGTCACAATATAGCTGTAATATTGGTGACTCGAATAGAAGTCACAAGGAGGAAAGTCACCAAAAAAAAGTCACGATATAGCGTACTCTAAGCCGCCTAAAAAAAACATTACAGGAATAAACAACATAGGAAGAAAAGTCCATGGAAAAAATTTTTTTTTCAAGAATAAAATGAGTGGTGCTACTTTTTATTCCAGCCATCCGAGCCTATAAGCCATTCCAGCCAGAAATTCAAGAGATAGGGAGGATGTTCATATCGTTTTATGATAATGTGAGGGAGGATCTGTATTTCCTTTTACGATTTTATGAAATTCAAGTGAGAGAGGATGTTCATTTCTTCTCACTCGAATTTCTGCCAGGGATGGCTTGTTTACTGGGCAGGCTGGGGTAAAAAGTAGTGCTCTGAAATAAATTTTAATTTAATTCATACTTATTAAATAATTTCTCGTTGTTGTAAATTTGAATGAATAAAGGTTCTTTTGTGATTTATCATCATTTTGCCAGTGTCATGTAGCTTTGAAAGTGAGATATATTGCCCATGTTGGTTTGATTTTTGAGAAATTTGAATGAAAATTCTTTTGTGATTTATCTACCATGTTTACATTTACTATGTACCATGTTTATTCAGAGCAAAATATTGGACTGCTATATTCTATAAAGTTGAATTAAGGGGCAGGTACTCCCTGCCACTCCCTACCACACATTAATGAAATATTTTGGTGCAAAAACATCCTCGTCCAGGGATCGTCTAATCAGAAGCCTCTCTGATTTTCCCACAGAACCTTTATGTACTAACCTGTAAAAACTACTTATTTTCTCTTTGCAAACTCACCTTCAAATTTTTACCACCAAAATATATACAAACTTGTAAGAGACAATTCATTGACTTGTATAAACTTCTACCTTCAGAATGACATCACAATATTACTTGGATTTACAGACAAAGACACTTGACAAAATATTGTCTTATTTGTTGAAAAATGAATAATTAATTTCCAAAGGTTGTGTTTCCCATCTTTTATTACCATATTGTCATTGTCCCTTACGATTTGTTTGCATGAGACTGAAATATTCAGTCTACCATGTGGTCCCATTTCAATACTGAATATGACCATCTCCTCATAAGGCCTGTGAAATATCCCTAAATAATCTTATATTATGGTGGATGTTAATTCTTCTATAAAAGTGGCAGGGATAGTTTTTACATTGATATATTTCATTAGTGTGTGGCAGAGGGTGGCAGGGAATGAAAGTATCGATGCAATCAAGTTGAATAAAAGTGCTAACGGTTCGTTCTGATTCTACATCACTTGAAACAATATAATATAAATTAGATATTCTTTTAATTGCCAACATTTACTTTATCAAGATGTAACTTGAAAATCATTTCATCAGTATGAATCAAATGAATTAAGATTTAAGTTATTTTATCTGTAAAAATTGTCCTAAGTATGAATTATTTTGTTGAAAGTATTTATTTGATTACTAGAAATTGAATAAATTAAAATATTGCCCATTGTATTTTCCTCTTACCCTGTAGGCGAAATAACTTTCTCTGAATTTCATTTCCTTCCAATGTTTACAAAGCGAAATAATAGCAAACCACAAGCAAGAATATATACGTAAATAAATGAAAAATAAATCTTCATTTATTCAAATTGAAAAAAATCAAACCCACATTGTTAACACATGTTGCTTTCAAAGCTACATGACACTGATGGAATATAGTAAATGAATCAATCAAAATCTTTTATTCATTCAAAATTATTGGAAAAAGATTGAATTATTCAATTGGCTTAAATCAAGTTGAAAAATTACTTATTTTATTACAAAAAGCAAAAAAAAACCCTGCTTTATCTAAGATTTGTTTTTTGGTGCTAGAGAGTTCTCCTAGAAGAAGATATTTTTTTTTTCTATTTCTAAAACTTTGTTAGTTTTTATGAAAATCAATTTTATATGGTTTTATGAGTGGGGGTTCTAGTTACAGTAGATCTGTAATGATAAAATGGGCACTTACTTTCTCTCATTTTTACATTGGTATGACTTACTTGGAGAGTGCCTGTTCATGCTTGGTGGCACATTGCCCAGAGGCACATGAAGCAATGTAGTTAGATTTCAAATAGATGATCATCCAACGGGAATGTAATAATATTCATTTGGATGTTTTGTCAAATGGGATTTCGGAAAGTGGCAGCTAATTTTGCTCACCTGTTGCCACTATTTTCTGGTGAGCATTCAGATTAGTGCCACCTTATTCAGCATATTTGGTTAATTTCCATATATCTACAGGTGGTCTCTATGGTCCATGCCATTTTGGATGGTACCCATATATCTATGAGGCCTTTTCCCATCTGCCGCTTTGGATTGTGTAGGATTGCTAAGAGATTCTGCCTCCTTTTTCACATTTTAGGTGGTGATTGACTTAAAAAACAACAGCCCTCTGAAAATAACAGTTATAATAATGCAATAGATTAATGAATACATATTCTATGCATCTGCTGGAGAGAAAATCATAGAATACGTCTTCTTAAAGATTTTCACTAGTTTTGACTTCCATTTTAGTTTTAGTTGAACAACTTTACATTTAGGACATTGTTTCTATGGCAATGAATAACAGAGGGATTGGAAAAAGAAGAATGAGCCTTTGGTGAGAATTAACTCACACCATCATTGCTGGGGGAAATTTAGTTCATGTCTAGCTGCCTTTACCAATCAACCTTGAAGACCAGAAGCTGCTACCAGTGAATCCACTCCTTTATTGTTTTCAATTATATATATATGATTGAGAAAGGTGTATAAAATCCCACAGAATAATCATGAATGCATCATATCATATATTCATTTCTTAATAATATAATTATCTGTGTTGACGAACAATTGTGCGAAGTGAGAAGGTGGGGTGAAGCAGTTATTGGGGTCTCTGTCTTTCCACTGGCCTGTTTGGCTCATTGGTGAGAGCAACATTATATCAAAACAGCTACCTAATCAGTTGCAGGTTCGATTCCTGCAGCAGCCCCATTTTCTTTAATTGTTCATTTTATTTACACTGTCTAGGCCAAGTGATACATTCTCTCTATAATAATGGGAGATTTCAAGTGGAGTTCCAAATAATGTAATGCATTCGTAATATATATATATATATATATATATATATATATATATATATTCAACTATATATATATATATATATATATATATATATATATTCAACTATATATATATATATATATATATATATATATATATATATAGTGATATACTGCATATAATTCTCTCTTTCATTTAAATTTTTTTAATTAATTTTTCATGAAAAAAAAATAGTTTTGATTGTAGTCACAAATTCATAATAATGGGTCACAATATTTAGTGTAATAAGCTAAACAATTAAATAGCCTGCACTTGTTCAACAGAATTCATGGCAGGAAACTGACCTGTTCATAAGAGTCACTTAATTCCTTTTTAGACATGCCATACTCATATGGTCTTACTTGATTCTCTCAAATACACATAGAACTCACCCATCCATTAAAAGAATATTGTTTTTGTCAGTATATTTTATAGAAACACTTGGCAAGGTTTAAATAAGAAGTGTTTGTAATTACTTTCCATGTGATAATCGTAAAGCTGTCATCTTTCATTCTCCATACCTTAACTGTTAGTCCATCCATTGAAATAAGAGTAATGTAATGAAAAAGCAAATGAAGAATGAACCTCTTATCTTGACTGTTTTCAGTAAACACATTTTTTGTGATTATGCATGACTAAAATGGAGTATCTGTACACTTCCTCATAAATTGGACAGTAGAAATGTTTTTTGTTTGAATATTATTACATGTTTCGTTTAACATGGGTTAACTTTCCTTTGTGATTTTCAAAGCTGTAAAGTTATAAATGATAAATCAGAAAAATTTAATGAAAAAATTTGCCGATTTCTGAAAAAATTGAAATAAAATATGGATACAAAAATTACCATTTATAGTTTAGAATTGACTTTTACTGTCGCATCTTTTCTCTTTCCAGTGTGCGAGAGATGGAGACTTCAGTAGTATTCAGTTGATTCTTGAATATCTGGCCAAAATAAAGACGCTCAAGAAGAACATTAATAAACATGATGAAACTGACCTTAGTCCTCTTCATTATGCTGTACGATATGGACACATGGATATTGTTAAATTGCTGGTTGAACATGGAGCAAGTAAGACCAAATTTTTTAGTAACATTCATGATTTTTTGCTTCTGTATAAAAGTATAGAATTGTTTACTCAGACTAATTGATCATAATTATTACTGTTCTTTGCTAACAGCTCTATTGTAAAGCATGAACCGATGATAAGCACTCAAACGAGAACTAGAGGGCTGAAAGTTTAAACATTAAATCCTCATTATACCTTGTAAAAACATCTTTTTTTGTTTTTTGAAAATTCGCCCCTAAAATATATTTCCCGTGGGATTTTCCAATTTGCAATGTAAGTGTATGCTAAAGCAATGCCTTAATTTGTGTCCGGCAACTTTCATGCGAGATTTTTGAAAATTTACACTTTTTTAGGGATCAATGCCAAACGAAAGGTGAGAGATGTAACTTATTTGTTGTTTACTCCTTTTCCGATTTTTTAATTGATTACCCCAACATGCTGCCAAAAGTCGTTGGTCAACTGACAGTTTCTATTGAGTGACTAACCAGACCTGTTTTTACATTTATTTTCCAACCCTCAGGTAAGCAGCATGAATCGGAAATGAAGAATAAAAAGCAACAGAAGATCACAGAAATACTTGTCAAAAATAATACTTAAGAGATTTGTTGTCATTCCAAATGTGTGCAATGTCCAGAGATTTGTTGAAAAATGAGAATTAGAAGAGGAGTGATAATACTATTTTAAGAAATAAATGAAGGAAAAATAAACTCATCACTAAAATGATGAGAGGTAAAGAGAGAGAAAGGGAGAGAGTTCAAGTTGTTTTCGACTAGGTATTTACTAAGTTTATCTCGGTTTGGGCCCAAATGTGGTGCACCTGGTGGGGATTGAATTCATTACAGTAGTAATGCTAGACTATTAATAAATATACATTATGCAATATACATGAGTAAATACGGTAACTTGCTGACTCCTACCCTGTAGCAAGGTGTTCAAATATATAAGGTCTGTCCCGAAAGAATTTTGCCATTTTAAATATCTTGAGAAACATTTGCTCAGCCTTGATATGACTTGGCAACCAATCACAAGGGATCTTACTACACATGCATGAATGGACACTCTCTTGTGGAGTTACTCAGTTGATAATGAGATGTCTTTGAGTGAACTTATCTACTGTGTGACTGTCTCATTCAAAATGCTAGAGCTAGAGCAAGTAGATTCTTTAAACAATGATTTCAGCTTTGGGTAAAGCCAGGAGTTGTAGGGAGCAAAATCTGGACTATAGTAGTGTGGGATGCTGACTGACATGGGTGACGTGATGTTTTGCCTAAAAAAAAGTGCATGATATGAGGAATTTTGGTCATTATGAATGTGGTGGTCACTCAGTGTACAAGCTAACTCAATGGTGTCTCAGCATTGACTGAATAACCCCACATAAGAGTGTCTATTTGAGCATGTGCAGTAAGCTCTCCCCTAATTGGTTTCCAAGTTACATTAAGGCTGTGTCACCAGTTCTTGAGATATTCAAAATAGTTGGATAATTCCCGGACAGATCTCATATAGACATTTTCTGAACTTGGCTCAGTTCGGTAGGAGGTCCCTAGTGTGTGGTATGCTGAAGGGATCAAACTCACTACATAGTTGTAATAATCCCCAAAACTAGCCCCCCCAACTGCAATGAGATGCTTAAATTGCTTTAGAATAGGTGCAGATTTTGGTTGAAAGATTCAATAGAAATATGAAGTTGAAGTATTGTCATGAATAACTTTTTTATGCGAACTTAAAGGAAAAATAATGTTAAAATATCTATCTCTTATAGAACTGAGATTTCACCATTATGTTTGATTGTTAGAGTGATTATGTTTCTTAGCTTGAACTCTGGTGAAGTATGATACTTGATGGAACAAAAAAAACCCTAAGATGCAATGAAGGATAACAAAATTACGAATTGTTAAAAATATATCCACCGACAGAACAGGTTTGATAGCTACATACTATGATTTTGAGTCAATAGATGGTTCTTATAAAGTCAAATAAGTGATCTGACTGCTCATACTTTGCCTTTAGTTTTTTCTGATACTATGGGAATGATATTTTTCTATTGTTCACCATGAGCTGGTAAGGAAACTCCCTAAGCTCTGCATTGATGAATGGGTCCAGAGACTAGGTGTGCCTGATTGTATTATCTACTCATATGATAAATAGTGTGACTTTTCTGTTTCTCTGTCCACAACAATGAATTTTTCCACATAAACGTATATCCTACCCACCGTTTGAAAGGATGGACTCTTCCACTGAAACAAGATCAGTAGTTTCTTTTCTAATAAAATCATCACATAGAAATTGAAATATATTTTCGGTTTTCCCCCTGGAGATCATATAGAAATGATAAGTCTTTTTCAGTACTATGGGTTAACCTTGTCATTCAATATTAAGTCTAGTGGTGGGATTCAATCATTTTGCTTGAAAGTAATTACTAAAATTACTGGAGTAAGTAGGACCAGTTTCTGTTTTTTCATCTTGATCTGACATATCATTTCCATGGAGTAGGCTACTTCTTTCCATGAAGTAGTGAACTTCTTTCAATGCAGTAGCATACTTCTTTCCATAAAGTAGGGTGCTTCTTTCCATAAAGTAGGGTGCTTCTTCAACAGGGCATTTATCTTCAATCATCACGTGATCCTATTGATAAAATTGGAATGAAAATCTCTTTCTGTCATGAACGTTTATTTTAATTTTTTTACCAATAACTTTGTACTTGAAATGCTGTGGCCTGTATGTAACAACGTTCAATTAGTGATTTTAACCATGTTGGCAGTATTGAACTTTGATAGTCACTTATATTTTGATTTGCATAATAACTGCTCTTTCAGGATGCCTATGTAAAAGCTAATCATGTGTGGTACCTCAGTAAAAATTTTTTGGAAGTTATTATTTTGTAGTTGTTGATATGTATTTGACTCAGTTCCAAAATCAAAATGGTGAAGAATCTATTTCTCATCATATTTTTACATTACAGGCAAATGCTTTGTATATTTTTTTAAATTGTAAACTGAATTGACTTCGTGAAGTGGTAATTACAAAACACGGAGTGACAGAAATATAAAAATATCAAACATTGCTAAATTAATGTCTTATCTGACTTATCAATTTCAATAATTTTGTGACCTAAATAAGTGGTTTTCTGAGGTTAGGTTTTCATGACTTGTTTGTTTCAACCTGAAGAGCTGAAAAATTTATATAATTTTATTTACATTATTTTTGTATAACAAAAATTTGAGTTACATAAATAGGTAGTACTCATAGTATGTATTACTTAGGCACATGGTCTACTAACCTCTATGTGTTTTTGAAACTATCTTATCTGATCTAACCTATTTCATAGAACTATCAATTTAACCTATAACCTATCCTTACTTAACCTAATAGTACTTGACCTAAGAAACAGTCGACTGTAAAACAGCATAAAATTAAAAAAAAAACCATCAAGAAAGTCAAACCGCAGGTTCTCTCCCTTGGGGCTATATTTAGCATTAAAAGAGTTAAATCAGCAGATTTTCTTTTGGTATGTCAGCCCGTCAGTCAGTCAGTCAGTACGGGATGCTATGAAAATATAATTTTGTTACTGATAGATAAAAAATGAAATCCATAGAAAATAGTTGATAGATTACTTTTTTTTTTGCATTCTTTGGTTAAAAAAGCATGGAAAAATGATCCCTCTGTTAATCAACAATGGAATGAATGTTTATCCAATAATTTGCTGTGAAGATGATGAAGGTACTACCAATGATGCTCTCCCAGATTGATGGTGTATAGAGCAAGCTGACGAGTTCAAGAATAAATATTTTGGGAATCCATGTATCAAAAGAATGGATAAGTTACAGTATTGAAACATCAGGAAAGGATGAAGCCATCTAGGAAGCATCTCTAAGAAAAAAGAATGAGATTCATTTTTCATCAAAAAGGATCAAATACAGAATCCAGGCCCCCAAATTGATTAAAGTCAAAAGTTCAAATTTTCAGATTACATTCAATTTAATTTAATCCAAACAAGGATGAAATGTAGAATGCTACTACATGAAAGAATATTGTGAAGAAATAGTATCACAAAATTTGAAAAACCTATTAGTTGAATTAAATTTTGATTTTAGTAGAATTTGAAAATAGGTGCTTTTGACATGAATCAATTCTTGGGTTCGGATCCCTAAAAAACACACAATATATTTGTAATGCAACTGAAGGAATGTGGAGAGAATACAATTACTAAAACTATAGATAAAACGAACCACAAATATATAAGCTCAACCTGTAAAGTATCAATGGACAAGAGTATTTGAGGTTTATTTGAATGTGACTCTGAAAGTGGTTGTGTGAGAAAAGAAGCCTCACAAAGCTGACTCTGAACTATTGTAACAAAACATGATATGGTGGTAGTGACTTTGGCTATAGCAAAAGCAGTTACTGATTTCAAGGATTGAGTTATTTAATGAGTGATGATAAATTTTGGTACCATTCCTCATTATTATATCTAGAGCTGTATTAACCTTTGTTTTATTATACTTGAAGCCCATGTGACATTGTTACATCTTTGCTATATATTTGTGTTCAATAAGTCCATTGCCTGACTTGTAGATTCTTGCTGAATTTTGATCTAAAATTTTCACTGTATAATGTTCGATATATGTGATTCATATTGTTTTTTTTCTCCATTAGGTTATGGACTGGTTGATGTACCAATGTACAATTTTCCCACATTGTAACTTATCATTACAGATATTAATGATCCTGGAGCATACGGGGCACATCCATTGCACTTTGCAGCCAAATATAAACGGGAAAATGTCAAGAAAACAGGACCCACAAATGAGAAGGAAGGTGAAAATGAAGAAGAAAATGAAAATGATGAAGAAGGAGTAGCTGCTGAAGGAAATGAAGAAGTAAGTGCAGAAAATGACTTTGAATGAAATTTAGGGTTAGATGTTAGCTTGAAAAGTTATATTTTACTTTTGATTTAATGTTGTAGATCTGTGTCTTACCTGAGGGTCAAGTGGATCAATGGTCTCCTCTCAAGCATCTCCGATTTTTCTCTAACTTTAGTCACAGGTTCTTTAGGGTTGGAGATAAAGTTCTGTAAAGCTTAATATCTTTACTCAATCAGTCAGGTCAAAAAACAAGAAGTACATAGTTTGGTTTGATGACAACCAAATTATTTCTTACATTTTCAACTAGCCACCGTTCCTTAACAGCAACTGCTACTGTATTTTAAATTTGTTCTCTCGGTCAATTTTCTGTGTAGATTTTGAAATTTTCATCAATCTAGTTATAGAAAAATCATTTTTTCAGAAAAAGATGTCAAAGTAGGCTGCAAATTTCATTGGTATTTCCAAGTAATTTTTCAAGTAATCATAAGTCAGGATCTCATAAGTTCTGTCTTGTAACAAAGAAAGTAGTGTCAATGCTCTACAAAATGTCACAATCTGGTTCTTTCTAGATTTTCTAGATCCTGATACATAAAATCTCAATAAAAGCACAAATTGAAAAAAAACAACAGAAATTAACCATGCATATGGGTTCTGCGCACACCTACTTCTCAATTTCTGTTTTTTTTATTTGTTAAATAACTACAAATGGAGACTTTACCTTATACCTAGTTCCCAAAACCCATCTTTACTGTATACCTAGTTCCCCAAACCAATTTTGATCATTGGTTCAAATAGAACCTTGTAATATTTAATGACATTGTGAATTTTGAATTTCATTTGGAAGTTGGCAATGCCATCACCTAGGGGTCATATCCATTTGCTGTGGACCAACTGTTTTGTAGATGGCCATTAAAACTGTCTCTTTGAGGGTGCATTAATGTGATTTATGCATTTTATGTCCATCACAAACTTCATAAATATTTCCAATCCACCTCAGTTCTTGGTCCTGTAGGACAGGGTTTTCCGTCTGTATAGATGTGCCTTGTGCAAAATAGCAGAGGGGTATTTAGTACCATTTTTAATGTCTCTGATTTGATTTGGCCAGGAATTGAACCCATGATTTACCAAAGCGTTGGTGATGACTCTACTATGGGGCCACAGTAATCGGTTCCAATCCACCAGAAAATCTCTTAAACCCATGTCACATATTGCGTTTTCAATTCTCTTCCAATGTCTCTATAGATCCTAATATTTGCTACAAATGAACTTGTGTCTTGTGAAATTCTGTTAACTTAAATCTGTTCTTCATTTATGGGAACTAAATGGTTATTCCAGAGTCCTCCCTTAGGCTAATAAAGATTCTGGAAATTTTTATAACTTTTGTATTTGCCCATGGAAGACAATTGAAAGTGCAACCGGGCCAATATGTGGCATGTGTTCTGGGGGATTTCTGTTTAATTGGAAATATTTATGATGTTTGTTATGAACAAAAAGATGCATACATCATATTTATGCACCCTCATGGGCCAAAGAGTCTGTTTTGCTGGCAATCTACATACAGCCATTGTTTATATGGCTTATAAGTCACTATGGATCATGCAGGATTGCAAATAGATGAAAGTTCAATTTTGCAATGTCATTAAACAATGCTTTATTTGAAGCAGCTGTAGTGTTATTGGTCCAATTGCAGACTATCTACTGAGAATGTTTAATCAAAAAGAGTTTGTTGTGATTCGGGTGGGTCGTGTTGAACAGTTAACAACAAAAAAAAAATAACAAGGTGCAACATGATATCCAAAACTGTTTGAGTTGGAAAATTGAGGAAGGAAAACAATTTAAAATGAGAGAAAGAGATGATGAGAAAACATATATTTGCATACCTTTGGAGTCTGGTCTTTGCTGCATAGTTTTGCTTGGGATAGAACATCATCTTGCAATAAATTCACTCAAGACATTGGTTTGGTTAATTATACTGTGCTCTCTTATGTGTAAATACTAGTGGGCTACATCCTAATGTCTTTATGTTGTCTTCATGTATTGTCCTTCTCCCTTCCTGTCTTGTCCCCTTACTTAGGGATCATTAAAATATCTTTGGCTGACAGCTAAGCAAGCACATGCTGGAGCTTCCCAATTTTTCTGTTAGAATTTGATTGAATCCATATGAACAAACTTAGGGAAAACATAGAAACTTATCTCTTGAAATCCTCAGGGGTCCCACTTCAAAGATAGACTCTGTGACTATTCTTTCTTGATAAGCCCTGTTTGCCATCAATGCTAATTACTCTGTGTGCCAAGCACACAATCCCTTCTTATATGACCCTCTGGGTTTGACCACTCAAATGAGTACACATGTATACATAGACACATATACATGTGTGTATTAAAATACTTGTGATTCTGTAAGTGTCAAGTAACAATCCAGTTTGCCATTGTCTAACATCATGTTCATTTTTGCTTTTAAAAATGGCCATCTTTGAAAACATATATCTCAGGATCAAGAAAAGCTAGAAAAATCCAGATTGTATCATTTTGTACTGTATTGATACTACTTCCTTCATTGCCAGACAGAACTCACAAAATAGGCTAGATCCTGACTAGAAAATGACTCCCTGGAAATACATAAAAATTTGGAGCTCATGTCTTCATCTCTTTCTGACAAATGTAATTTTCTAGAGATAGGCTGGAATCATTTTCAAAATCAATGTGAAAAGCTGACCCTGAGAACGAATTTCCAATGTAGTAGAAGTTGCAATTATAGAGAGGTACCGGTCAAAAATGAAAGAAATTGATCAATAGTGACTGAATGAGTAAAGATCTTGAGCTAAAATTTCACAGGACTGTGTTTCGGACCATGAAGAACCTTTAACCCATGTTGGAGCAAAATCGAAGATGTTTGATTGAGGCATTTTCCCAAAATTGGTCCGCTGAACATGGAATGACACATATGTATTTGCTATAAAGTATCAAGCTGTTTTCTTTAGATTAGTTTACCATTCAGGTAATGATCTGAGCTGGTGTATAAAATGATGTAACATTCATATGGTATTTTGGTGAATTGACTGATATGACCCTCTTGAAACCTGGAACAACAGATTCTGCCATCAAGATTGGTTAGTTATAGCACCGTTTCTTCATTTCTTTAAAAATAATGAGAATAATGGGACATTGCCATTCTTTATTATAGCTTAAAGAGGAAGATTATGTAAGTGTTATTGGTTGATTCTGTAAGATAGTGTTACCTCAGGACATTATAAAGTGGCCATACCAGTACCTGAGATCATGATACAAGCTAATATTAGAAAAAACCCAATGAGCTACATTGGAGAATTGGGATCTTGTAATAAAGACATCATGCCAAAGTTATGTGGCATTAGTATTATGTGGGTCCATAAATAATTGCAGTTTTTATTTTAAACTTTGATGCTCACTTTAGAATAAACTATTTTTTGATTATATCCATGGAATATACCATTTTAAAGTGTAAATGTCACTCTATTTATTTAAGCTGAACATTTTATTGTTACTATTTATTTTCGTTTAAAATCAAAGAGGGATAATAGATGTAAAGCAGCAGAAACTGCTTGCAATATCTACCAATTATTTGGCCAGGGGACCATCAATGAACATGCAGCGCAACATTGGTCCAAAATATTTCAAAATGGAGATGAGAGCCTTGAAGATGAAAGGGTCATGGATATCCTTCTATGATTGATGGCATTGAATTAAGGACCATTATTGAGGTGGACCTACACAAAATAACCCAAGAGGTTGCAGAGAAATTAAATTTTGACCATTCAACATATATTTGAAATTTGCACCAAATCGGAAAAGCAAAAACAGATTGTGAAGTGTGACAAAAATTGGATTCTGTACAACAATCAACCATGTTCAGCTCAGTGGCTGGATAGAGGTGAAGGACCAAAATTCTTCCCTGAACTAAACCTGCATTAAAAGAATATTATGGTTACTCTTCGGTGGTTAGCAAGTGGAATTATCCATTACAACTTCTTGAATCCTGGCAAAATCATCATAGTAATGAAATGCTTCCAGGAAATGCACCAAGAACTGCAATCCAATACATCCAATACTGGTCTGAGGGAAAAAAAATTCTTTGCCATGATAATGCCTGACTGCATATAAGATGTTAACTCACGAAACTCTTGATCACCCAGCTTATTCATCAGACGTCTTTCCACTTTTTCTTGCATTTCAACCACTTCCTGCATGAGAAGGTTTTCAACAATCATGCAGCTGCTTGTAATACCTCAAAGAATTAATCCATTCCAGGATCCTAGATTTCTATGCTTCTGGAATAAATGGACTTGTTTCTAGTTGGAAAAAATTTAATAACTTTTATTCTTAGTTGAGATATACTGCTTTATAGCAAAAAAACTAATTATTTTTGCACCAACCTAATAAAACACATCATGATATTGTTTTTGAATTACTATCTCATGAGAATCCATGATGGCAGAAGGGAAGTGATGTCATATGATCTTATATATTTTAACTCTTAAATTCATAGAAAAAGGATTGAATGTCCTTATCAAGTGAAATAACTCATGATTCAGAATACCTTCCTTTCAACATTTGGTGAATTGAAAAAAAATTCCATTTAATTCATAGAAGAGTTCCGTTATTTGAAATCCTATTTATTGAAGATTTGCTCTCTCAATTACAAGCAGTTACAAGCAGTTCCATGAATTTAGGAGTTAAGATAGGTGAATATGAAAATACCAGAAAAATAATAATAAGCTTATGTATTGAAAGTTAAAGTCTATTTCATTGAATAATTGTGCTTCTTGATGTCAAATTGTGAAGAAAGAATAAAGATATTCAATTTTGTTATTTTTTAGATTCTGCAAAACTACTGAAAGTAATTTTCCTTTTGGTTTTTTATTTGAAGGAACCAGATGAGCCATCCCAAGAGAGTGCTGTCAAATATTTGGTGGAAACAGGAGCTGATATCAACTGCCAGGACACGTATGGCTGCACTCCACTCCATTATGCTTGTATGAGAGGTAGTGATTCTGCTGTACAACACCTGCTCAGTTTTCCACAGATTGATATTAATGTAAGTTACAAGCTTGAAGAAAATTCAAGGGTCAAATGAGACAAGAAACTAAGTGAAAAATAGAACTCGAAACTCAGTTCGCAAAATTTTGGACAGTCTCTAGTTTTTGTTCATTCCTGAAGATACCTTGATAGCTGCAACCACTCTGTTATGGTTTCAGTTGCAAGTAGGTTTTTACACATTGGAGTTGTGAGTACTACATCCAACCTGGAAGCAGCAATGGCCACTGCTAAGCTGTAAGTTTGTTAGAGTAACCTTCTCTTAGACTGCCTTACAGGATTAAAGGACTCCAACTCCCCTGTTGTAGCTGGGGAGGGGATGGGTCCATGCCTTTCCCACAGGCATTAATACATACTGAATGTAACAGCTTTGGCAAGACTCCAACTTGTCCCAACAGTTCTACCTTTTTTTTGTGCTGCTAACTGTTATGCCACTCTGCACCTCCCTGTGTGTAATTAAGAGAGATAGCAAACAAAAAGAGAGAAATGAAACAAGACATTATGATAAGTTGGAAAAAAAAACGTGAGAAAGTAGAAATAGGAAAAAGGGCAGGGGACCAGAGATGATAGGAAAGGCAAGGAATCAAACTTCAGAAGAGGAAGAAAACTAGAAACATGGGACAAATTAACAAGGCAAGAAATGAATGAAGGTGAGTGTGTAATGAGGGCTGGAAACAAGAGCTGAGAGTTGATTAAGTTTATAAGATGTTAAGGAGAAGATTAAAAACTGTTGACCAAAACTAAAAACATAAGTACAGGGCTAAAAAGGTAAACATTTACTCATTATATCTAGAAAAATTTTTCTTGTTATTGAAAATTCCTCCTAAATAGGTTTTTAGTGTATGGTTCTGTTTTCAACTGAATTTTATGCTAAGTTAGATCCTTGGTTTGTGTCTGGCAGTGTTCACACTCACAGCCCAACAAAAAGCAAGAAAAGTAACTTATTCATTGATCACCTCCAACACAGCATGCTGCCAAAAGACATTGGTTGCATGCCAGTTTCAATTGAGTGACTATATGGGGATGTCTTCTATTGAATCAGTTCTATTTAGTTATTTTTGGGTCTGAAATACTACTACTAATGATACTTTCTGTATTAATCATTGTAGAAATCATCTACTCAGCCATTCTCAATGGGAACCATACAGTCTTCTTGGGGGCCCTGGATCATTTGAAGCATGAGGGGGCCATGGTTCAAATAGATTAAAATGGCTGCAGTAGAATAATTAATCCCAGTTACAAAAACTTCAGTACTCAGTTTGTTTCCATAGAAACATAATGAAAAAAGTATGTAATTATGAAGAATTTATTACCAAAAAGAATGACTGAAGCATAAGAGAAAAACTGCTTGTAACTTTAGCTCTCAGATTTTTGTTCATACATGAGAGTATAATATTACTTGTTTTATATTGGGAATTTGTCCTTCAAACTGTAGGTATGGACAGAACATTATAATATTCACGAGGATGCCACTGGCTTTTTTGAGGGTATCCCACTTGTATCATGTACTAGATTTGGTTTAGTATAAGAGAAGCACTGAAACTGAAAACCAAATTTTCAAAGACTATATTTGGCCCATATACTCTTGCACCGGGTAATACTCATTTGATAGTATTATAATTATCTTAATGCTAATTCAGATCAAAGTAATCATGTTAATTGATGTAGAGTAAGCTCCTAAATTTTCTGATATACTCTGGTATATCACCATTCCATGTCATTACGGCACATTATTTCCTTCAAAACAGGGTGGCCATATGACCTTTCTTGGTGGTTCTATAATTGCCATAATTTCCTGAATATAACAATTGTTATTTCTAAGCAGACAATCAATAGTTTTGCTATTGTAAGAAAAAATGAATGAATAAATAAATACATCCTTACTTTTTTTCGTTATCAAAGATTGCAGAAATTAATTATTGCTTTAATCAAAATCAATGGTTCTTGAACTTCATTGTATAACAGCACACTAAGAAATACATTTGACTTACGGAGCACAACAAGTGTCAAAATGAAATGAATTAGGCAAAACCATTTCAGTAGTCAATAAATGAAACTTCTATATCAGCATACTGATATGCAGATACCCATCATCCTTTTTTCCTTCCATCTGTCACTAAAAAAATTCAGATTTCACAAAATCTAGTGATAAAACTACAAAATTGGCAATTCTGTGGTGGATGTGGGACAGACATAATATCCATACTTGACACATTGAAAGCTCAAAATATAAGGTTGCATATCTGGAAGAATTCATATGGAACACTTGGATAGTTGAAGCACATTATTCTGCTGTGGCACACTGTTTGAAAACATCTGCTTCAGTGACTGATATAATTATGTTGATGCCAAATTAATTTTGCTTCTGGGTAAGGTACACTCTTATGATAGATTTGATCTTTTTTTTACTGTTTTCTTTTAACAGAAAGTAGACAAGACAATGATGACAGCCTTGCACACTGCAGCTCGTTACAGTCAAGTTGCTGTCACTGAGGAGCTGCTTAATGCTGGTGCCCAAGTCCGGTGCTTTGATGATGAAAATTGCACTCCACTGTTCTATGCTTGCCTCTATGGATGTGAAGAACTTGTAAAACTGCTGTTTGACAAAACTATTGAACTTAGTGGATGGTTGGCTGCGTATGAAGTAAGTACATTATTATCAAATCACTTTCTCAAATATAATACATATTTTTGGCATTAAATACATAACAGGTCGGTGTGTATTATAGTATAAATTGATATTTAAGATAATATAATTTACAATGATATATTCACTTGACTAAAAAATGGCTTTCTTGAAACTTTGCTTTGCTCATGAAATTTGTATGAATTGTAGTTCAATGATGATTCATTTTGGTTTTACTTATTTGTAGTTGCTATCTGACAAAAATATTGATGGCAAGACATGCCTTCATGCAGCTGTTGATGGAGGTAACACAAATATTGTAAAAGCATGCCTAAAAAGAAGTAAGACATTTTTACTTTTCTATTATATTGATCTAATTTTTGTACTTTTTTGTTTGCATATATGTTGTTGCACCACAACAAAAACAGTACATTGTATCGATGTTTTTGCTAGTGCAATACTTTTAAAATGCTCCAACTTGAAGAATAAAGCAATTTCTAGTCCAACAAGGTGAACACTGAAATTATGTATTATTATGGTAGTAATAATCTCAGGATTTTTAAATATCTATTCAAGAACTGGTGAGTTGATAAGCAATAACAATTTTTATGATCACTGATAATGAAAGAAATATATATATATATATATATATATATATACACTGATCCAAGGCAGAAATATCAATTCATCTGTAAAAAATCTCATAATTTATGCCAGTAGTATGATATATGTCTGAATAGGTTTTATGGCATCAACTCAAATATGATGGCTGTGTCATCTAAAATAATTTTTCAAATTGGATTCTCATAGAATTTAATATCACATATATATATATATATATATATATATATATATATATATATATATATATATATATATATATATATATATATATATATATATATATATATACACTGTAGACCCATTATTAAGTGTGAGTCCATAATCTCCTTTCGCGTTGTAATGAGTTTTGAATTTTTCCAAACCTTGATCTAAGTTTCCCTCTTCACAGCATGAAGAATGTTGGGTGTCATCCCCTGACATTGAATGAAAGTAAGTGTAATGTTAGTATCATTTACTGTGAATACATAACATTCACTGGTAGAACCAAAGGTGAGGGGAATAGTGCCCCCCCCCCACTTCTTCTTGACCAACACTCATAATTTGTGCAAGAGGAAACCTTTGGGTTCCAAGAGGGAGACAGAAATGAAGATATAAATTTTTTTAAATATAACCATTAGGTTACATTTTGACAAAATTTAAATGCTGATGTAGTAAATTTTGACAATGAGTCGACAAATGAGAGAGGAGGAAATGAGGTAGAAAAAGTCAAGAGTTTTGGCCAAGGAAATGAACATTTCTGTGGTCAATGAATGCTCCTTTTCCTTTCATCTGTCACTAAAATGATTGAGATCAAACAGAATCTACTGATAAAACCATTAGATTGGCCCCTCTGTGGAAGTGGGGTCAATATACAAGAGACATTCAGGGTTGAAATACTCAGAATTTAAAACTATTGGGTTGAGTGCAGAACATTTTTTAGGGGTCTTTCTATTTTTATGTTTAGCTTTTATTTTGAGAACCAAATTTAACATTTTGAAAATTGGATCCATGCTCAAAACGTGTCATAAATGCGATTTCGTGTTATATCAGGTCTATAATACATATATATATATATACATATATATATATATATATATATATATATATATATATATATATATATATATATATATATATTATATATATATATATATAAATGCGATTTCGTGTTATATCAGGTCTATAATACATATATATATATATACATATATATATATATATATATATATATATATATATATATATATATATATATATATATATATATATATATATATATATATATATATATATATATATATATATATATATATATATATATATATATATATATATATGTGTGTATATATATACATATATAGTTTTGAAATCTTTACAGCTTTAAAGATTTGAAAGAACTTTTCAAGTATACGTGGTTCGTGGGGGTCCAAGAAAGATAACCACAATATAACTGAAATGCTGATAATCAAAAGTCAATTATGAGTGCCTAATTAGTTCATTGGTGAAAGAAGCTGTTGTTTTCATCACGAAAGAAATTGCGTGTAAAATACCATGTCATTATGTGTTAATTAATTGCAAATTGAAGACACTTTATATTTTAGCCATATTGAGTCTTTTGATGAAATTCTGTTTTTATTTGCTGTTTTCTGGATGAATGGGTGATTTTATGAGTTTGTAAATATTGGGGTCCACTACTTACCTACATTATATCGCGAACATTACTGTATCATGGGACTTTTGTATGTGTGTGCGTATATATATATATATATATATATATGGCTTTGTATATATTATGACTGACTGTTTAATTTGCAGATACTGATGTAAATGCAGTACAGGCTGATAATTCTATGCCCCTGCACTTGGCAGCCATGTCAGGTAACATGGATTGTGTTCAGTTGCTCATAGAACACAATGCTCGAATAGATGCTTTTGATAGAGAACAGTCTACACCATTACATAAAGCATGCCTTTATAACCATCATGAAGTGGCTAAATATCTTATCAAACAGTAAGTATTTTTATTCTTTCTATCTTTTCTATCTAAATGGCCATCTCTTGAACATTGTCAATAAGATGGTAGGATGGGAATATGGGGTGTCATCTTTTATTAACCTAGATCATCATTGAAGCATGCTGTCATTTTGTCCACCAAAAAAATCAATAAAAAGTTGTCAAGTTGAATAAAGCATCATAAATTGGAGGTAATAGTAATCCTTAGTTTTACAGATGTAAAATATGATAGTTGAATGCAGTATATGAAGACTCAAAAAAATGATACTTTTCTGAACTGTCATATTCCCATATCTATCTAACTCATTAATCTTGTTTCTTGTATGTTTTGTAAAAGATTGTATTTATATACCAGTGGTTACAGATTATCATTTTTATGTTTGTGTTTTACAAAATGTTAAAGAAAATAAAATGCTTGGAAGTGTTCTTAAATATGTCTGTTGAGACATTTAATGACTGAGGTAACTGCTGATGAATTAAATGTTGCTGATTTGAAAAAAAATCACTAACAAAAATTACATATGTCAATGAAATGTTTTCATGTACTACAGGTTCGCCACCCATTTCAGCATATGAAAAATGAAGCAAAGAATGAACTCAGAGCAAGGCTTGAACTTATATTTGCGGAATTCTGTAGTCTGTACATTGCAGTTCATCATATTCTGTCATCTGGATTTACAGATTTAGACTTTTAATTTATGGTACAATCAGTGTAATTAATCATTTTGATTATGAAAAATGAATTTTTAGAAATAATCATAGTTATTTTCAAGTGATGCTTCATTCTAAATATTTTCCAGAAAAATAGCATTAGAAAGTTATTTGCCAATAAATTGCGTATTCATTTTCTCATGATAAAATTTTTTTTCAGTTGAATAATCCATGTTGCCTTCATAAATGGTACCCTGACAATTTACTAGGTCTGGGGATAATTTGAGTCATCTGATGTAGTGCTTTATCTAAGAAATTAAAAAATAGTATTACAAAAAAAGGTTAATTTGGTGTGTTATATTTAAAAAAAATATATGTTTTGCTGGTGCTACAAAGTGCACATAGTCATGACTTTTCCAATCTTTATCTCAGAGGAGCTCGCGTGAATAGGAGAGACCGTGACAGTTACACCCCACTGTTGTTAGCAGCCCTCAGGGGACACGTGGAGACCATTGAAGTATTGATGGAAGCTTTTGCAGACCACACAGCTGTGGATAAATCAGAAAAAACAGCTGTCTATTTAACTGCTGAGGAAGATCACCTAGACGCCTTAAAGGTTAGAAATTATTTTTTGCATAAAAGCCTCAAGGAAGCTGGCAATAAATCCTTTTTTTCTTCTTTTTGATCAATCTTTTTTTCCTGCTTAGTATGTCTTGTCAAAAAATCTTGAATCATTTTGCTTGTTTATGTATACGCTAATGAATTGTTGTTATATAATTATAGAAACTCCTGGAAAATGCTGTGGTAAGAGATCAAATCCATGTGAGTGACCAGTATGGGAATGTACCCTTGCATATAGCAGCACAAGAGGGCTACACTGAGATAGTTCGGGTAAATATGATGTAATGAAATTGATGATATTTTTACCATATGTTTATAATGGCCTTTGTTTGCTTTAAGGAAACTGGTAGTTCTTATGAAAGGTTTGAATATATATATATCCCTTGAATTTCAGTGGGGGCTGGGGTGGAGATAACTTTTGAATCCCCCAACTCCAACACTTTGTTGTACTGTTACAAAAATTGCACACAATCATGCGCAAACAACTGACTAATGTAATTGTATGGGATGATGAGCATTTAATCATTTATTTAATGGATTGGGAAAATTAAAAAATGAATATCAAGAATTAAAATGAATTTTTTTTAGAGCTTGTAAACACTAACAGGCAGGGCTGCAAAATTTTGTTGTTTTGTAGCACAACTATTTCTTTTCATGCATTGTGATTCTAGTTGGTTGACATTGTGTAAATTTGATATTTTTCTTTAATTGTACTAAATTTATTTGAAACCGCGATAAAAGTATGATAAGTTTTAAAAAATCAATGGAAATTTTGCATCAAATTTGCAAAATATACTCTAAAACATTTTCAGTCACGTGACATATGTTATGTGCTTTTGCATGAAGTATCTATAATTTCAGATCCAACCCAGACTACTAGCCCTGTGATCACCAACCTGGGTTTGTACAAAAGTTTTCTGGGTTTGTGAAGTAAAAGGAGTTTTGACGGGAAACTTTTGCAAAAATGTTCATATTTGGTAAAACATATTCGATTTTGACAAAAAATTATTTTTTCAAGTATGGTCAACAAACCATTTCTGCTCTCCAGAAATTATTAAGAAGAAAAAAATATAACTGTCACAACTAAATAATGGGATGAGGTTATGTTTATAATATATGCTCATGAAAAAGATGAAATAAGATAATTTGATTTGTTTATAACCGCTTTCATCATTGATTTAGAGCTCGCTCTTTTAACTAATTGAACATTATGTTTTAATTGCACTTGACTTTGGGGAAATCACTAATCTTTTTTTTTGTGAAGAAGTTTCTTTCATGTTTCAAGTTTGTTTTCATTAAACAAAGACTTATGAAAATATTATTTTTCCAAAGTTTTGCTTATTTCTGTAGGTAGTCAAAACAAACTTTGTTTTTTTTTCCAGGGGGAAAATCTAGAATTAATATCGGTCTGTGGAATATTTTGAAAACAAAAAAGTTCACACTTCACTCCTTTTGCGTTATATCTCTACATCTTTATCCAAAAAGTAAAATATGCTGTTGTATTGGGTAAAATAGAGTCAAATGCAAATTTTTTCATTTTAAAATATTATACAGACCAGTATTAATTCAATATTTTGCATAAGAAAATCAAAACTTTCTAATGACTCTACCCTAGAAATTACAAATTAAGGTTGAGAAGATATTTCAATAGAATGATGTAATTTTTGTTCAATCATACTACTGTTCTGCATTTAACCTGTATGGAAGATTGTTTAAGAACAATATTGATTCCGTCATAATTGACTTGATTTGATCTTCTGGTGCTATATCTAGCTCTTAACTCCTTTTTAATTTATTGAACCTTTTTCTAATTATTTACAGAGCGACATATGTGAGGCTAATTCATTTTAATGAATAAATCTTTTTTGCGTGATTTTCAAATCCAGTTATGGACGTTTTTCATTGAAAACATGATTTTTCTCTCAAAAGTCTTAGAGTAGCTTCCTTTAATTAATGAGAAAAATCTGTTAATTATCAAATCCACAAATTTCAAGTGTGCAAAATTGGAGGGACTACTGTTCTTCAGATTGTAATGAAGTGAAGGTTTAAAATGATTGTTAATTTAATGTAATGGAACATAAGTTTGTAGGTGTAATATTGTCTTTTTAAAAAACTTTCTATCTTTGTTAGTGTTAATTGCAATTGGATAGAGAAAGAGAGAGAGAGAGAGAATATGAAAGAAAAAGTGAGAGCGAGAATGTGAGGTTTGATAATATCTACAATCTGGCTGGTTATCTCTTAGATTCTGCTGCATGAAATGTTGGGTTTTGACATGGAAAAGTAAAATGCTATTTCAAACAAAAGGAATATTGTCAATAAAAAGATAGGGTTGTTGATGGAATTCAAAGAAATAAAATGAGAACTTTTCCATATTAAATTATGGAATAAGCTATACTGCATATATTGCTGAAATAGAGGTCAATCAAAATCACTGTTCAGCAATTGCTTTGTATTCTGATCATAATTCTATTTCTTTCCAAATGTTCTACAGGTTGTTATGTATTATCATTTTTTTTCAAAATTCATACTAAAGGTGTGAAATGTTATATAACTTGCTGATATTATTTAACACTTACTATATTTTATCCTTTTGGCTTGATAAATAAGTGGATAAATGATGTTTTTTAACTCCTCAAAGATATTCAGAATTCAATGAAGGTTTCTATATTGTCTACTCTATAACAAAATTTAGAAGCTATTTCCAGTACATTTAAAAGTACTACTATGAGATATTATCATTATTAATCTTACTGTGCCATTGTTTTTATTGTTTTTATTCTAATTTTTTTATCTTGTTAGCTTCTTTTACAACATGGTGCTAACATCATGGCTGCAAATGATGAAGAAAGTAGTCCAATTCACTTGGCTGCTAAGTGTGGCCGGACAAAGTAAGTATTTAAAATATTTTACCTCCAATATATGTCCAATAGTAAAAAATCTGCGTAATTATTTTTGTCGGTTCTTGCCTAAACTGTTTTGATACTTGTATAAAAGTTGGTTTGGACTACTTTTTATTGGTTTATCACAATATTCAAGCTGTGAACACTATGAGCTTCCCTGGGTGTCTTTTGTTGAATCTTGCTCTTAGAGGGGCACGTGTTTCCCTCTCATACATATTGCATCAAGTTCTTCATCTGTCTGTTCTTTGGAAGCATTACCCAAGAAATAGGTTCATTAGAGGATCACAGTCTAGGCATAGAGGCCAGGAGAAGACGAGCCCAAGAACACATGAGAGTTCCTTAGAATCTGCTTGTCTTCTGTTTGCACACTGCTCATAAAGGGTATTGGCAAAAGTCTGTTCTACATTCGGTCCACACACATTATTCAAACTCTCTAAACTTTTGGGTAATCCCTCTTATGTTATTACATGTGAAATGTTTTTTTATAGTAAGATGGAGGATGATATAAGCAATAAAAAATGGTAGATATTTAATCAAAATATAACTCCTTTGAAGCAATAAAATATTTCAAGAGATCCTCTAATGTCACAAATTCAGTAAAAGCACAAATTATGGCTTCCCTATTATTGAACCTGTTCATTTCAAATACAAAGTTCAAAATGCTTGAAAAGATGAAAATCTGCCAGAGAAATGTCAGATGAATATGGAGAATGCTGCAAGACTTCAAATCCCTATTCTTTAAGTTTAGGCACAATCAGCTGATAGGTGTAGGGTATTGAAATATCATGGAACATTTCATTCAGTTCATGTGAGACCCATTTCTCAACTTGAGTTGACATGATAAGGTTGTTATTGATATCTATAAGTCTCCAGAGAGCTCTCAAACTGTTGTTTGTTGGTTATTGGCCTTTGCTATAGGTAATTCTCTATCATTTAAAGCAGGTTTGGGCCCTCTTGTGGTTTATTATGATATTTTCAAACCTAAACCTATTGAACCAACGCTGAACAGTTCAGACTGTAGTAGTGTTCAGTCCAAATAAGCTGTTACCATCAGCTACTTGAGCAGCTTCAAGTCCTAATTTGAAATCCTACTAGAAATGAGTTTAACTTCTTGTGTGTAGACACCATTGCTGTTAATGGTTCAAGAACCTCCAACTATAAAGGATTATGTCTCTATTTATATTGCCAAAAAATGGTATAACATCTAAATCTTTCTCATTTAGCATTATTCTCTATGATGTAAAAAAAGCATTTCATGTGTAACAATTTAATATATGTGCACGCTTCTTATAGGCTGGAAAATTGTCAATATTCCTTTGTATGTATTGACTCATACATACACATTCATTTTGCTGTGATGTGCATGATTTGGTTTTCAATTTTGATAGTGTGGTACGATTACTGGTAGAAGAAGATAAGTCAGTGGTGAAGCTTGAAGATGAAGACTCTAATACTCCTCTTCATATTGCTGCCATTCATGGACATGACATGGTGGGGAATGTTCTCATTGATTATGGAGCTGATGTATGTGCTCGGTAAGTACTAAAATTCATTTCCTCTATCTCATCAATTTGCTTATCAGCGTTTCATTTTTAGAAACCGTTAGCTAAAGTTGTTACCATAGATTTCTTGAATTTTCAAGTTGGTCTAGCATGTTGATGTTCGGTTATCTCCTTTCAGACACTTGACAATACAGAGTTACTCCACTTTGCTTTAAAGAAACCATTAAAGATGATGAATTTGTGAGAGACAAGTTTTCTGTGTTTATGTCTTGTACGAATGAGTAATCGGATACTAGTATACTCATTGGTAGCAGCTATCTTTATTCAAGTGTCACAAGAGGAATCTTGTACAGTTTGCCTGTGAAATGTCAGGGAAAATATGGCAAATTTCAATAGGCAATGATCTCAATCTCATTACTGAAGACCTGGATCAGATTTACTGCTAGAATGAGAATATTCATACGTTTATGACATACGAAGATTTATTTTATTTTTTACAAAAGACCTTCTGGTACAAGAATGATTGATTTTCTTGTATGATATGAATTTCTCTATCAAAAACTGAAGAGTTTGAAATTGCTTTGCTAGAGAGGGTTTAGGTATTTTATGTTTTAGATATGGAGAATATTTCAGAGGAGAATGAAAAATTGGTGTGAACTATGTGTACAAATCTGACATACCCTGTAGTAATGATCTGTGAGACTTGCTTGCTAACCATTGCTTCATGACAAGAAGCTGCTTATAAATATGTGGAATATGACCATGAAAAAATGACTTGCCTAAATATTTCATTGTTTTATACAATCTAATCAAACATAGTCTTGTGTGAAAGTTTTTCCTGCTGGTATAAGTTCAATTGTTACTAAGCCTTTTACTTATTCTTTAGTGCTCTATTTTTAATTGTTAATCTGATTGTTTTGGGGCATATTTTTGATAGTTAATCTGATTGTTTCTTCTATAGAAACAACAAATTGTGGACACCACTTGATTGTGCTGCTGCAAATGGAATGACAGACATTGGAGAAGTCCTTTTAGATTCTGACAGTCCTGTTGACCCAGCTGACAAAACGAAGGTAGATGTTTTTTTTTATTATCATCCATGTTTGTGTCTGTTCACGTCTCAAAAGTAAAGCTGGATTTGTCCAAAAGTTTTTAAACATCATATGATCTAATTTTGAGTACACTTCCATTGATCTTTGAAATGACAGGCTATGTAATTTGTGAAATATTGATTGCATTTGGGATCATGGCTACTGATCGGCTGACAACTGAACAGTGAATAGATACTATGTGACTATGTTTATTACTTCAACGAAATTCTTTGGGGACTAATGGGTCTTTATTTTCGTACACCCTTTTTACATATATATAAATATTTCAAGTACAAACCTATTCATTAGTATAACATAGATAGATTAAACAATTAAAGAAAATGGGGCTGCTGCATGATACGAATAGTCCGAGAATAAACATAAAGATGAAATTTTTGAATGAAAACAATTATTTGGGCCTTTGCATTTCCCGTGGCTGTTTAGCTCAATGGTAAGAGCATCACTATGTTGAAGTGGCTACCTCATTAGTTGTAGGCTTGATTCCTGCAGCAGCAGCCCCATTTTTTAAAATTGTTGATTCTATTCAGGCTGTCTTGGGTGACTGATACATTAACTGTGTAATGACGGAAGATCATTTCAAGTAAGTTTCTATACAATATAATGCTATTTATAATCATTCTGTTGGATCATATATCCAATTCTAAATCCGTAACTGTCATGTTGAAAGAAACGAATCGAGCAGATATAGAAATAAACCAGGTGAGAATTAGGAATGAAGACACTTATTTGGGCCTTTGCATTACTAACGGGTGTTTAGCTGAATGGTGAGAGTAACATCTATTTATATATCTATATATCAATATATAGCTATAGATATGTCTATATCTATGTATATGTACGTGTATATCTATACATCTATGTATATATATCTATCTATATCTATCTATCTATCTATCTATCTATATATATATATATATATATATATATATATATATATACATACATAGATATAGATATATGTATCTATATACATCTATGTATCTACATAGATATATATGTCTAGATATCTAAATCTATATACATGTCTCTACATATAATATATATCTATATCAGTATTTATACATCTGTACATATATATATAATCTCTGTATATATATTTCTTTCTATATCTATCTCTCTCTCTCTCTATATATATCACTCTAAAACTCTGTCACTCTAAAACAATAAGAGGAAAAGATTTTTAGCTGTATATCAGCATGAGATGAGGAGACAAATCTATCGCATGGAGGGATGAGACTGGTCAATTACAGTTATAACAATGAATGATGAATTATTCCAATTATATATATATATATCTATATATGCATATAGATCTCTATGTATATCTTTCTCTCTCTCTATCTATCTATCTATCTATATATATATATATATATACATATTTGTATATATACATATATCTATGTACATATATCTATGTATATATATATATATATATATATATATATATATATATATAAATATATATATGTACACACACATCTTTTTCATAGTTTTTGTTTATTTGAAAACCGTGTCTGATTGTTTCTACTGTAAATTCCCTAATTCTTATCTTACTTGTAGACAACGCCACTTCACCTTGCTGCTCGAGGTGGCCATCCTCGCATGGTATCCCTTCTTCTTGCTCATGATGCTAACATTGGACAATGTGATTCTGATGGAAACAATTGCTTGGACTTGGCCATTAATAACAATCACGTGTAAGGATAATTTTTAGTACCTGGAAAGATAGATATGAATCCATGCATAAGTCAGAATAATGTCAAATCGTTTAAAATGGTTAGCAACTGGTTCTATTTATGGGCTGTTTGGAGTAAAAAGTTTTGGACATTGTGAATTTTGATCGAATTTTTGTTGAAGAATTAAAAATAGCTTAACTGAGTGATATTTTCTGTAACATGTTTTGCGATAAATCTTCATCTCCAATCTCCTGTAATCCATTTAGATTTTCGCATGACTTCCAAATATTTATTGTGGATTTGTAGTTGTATAGAATCCTCTGTTAATCCCTATATTAATTGTCTCTTCTTGGAAGTATTCAATTTTTTGGAACACACTATTTTATTTGGGTGACTTTTCCCTATGCACACTGTATGGACATTGTTCATGATCTTATGTCCTTCTATTATGTCTCCTCTTACTTTTCTATATCTAAGGGTTGGTAGCTTCAGTTTATGAGGACATTGTTTATAAGTTATATTTGCCATTCCAGGTACTTGTTTCATTGCTCTCCTCTAAACTCCTTCTTTTAACTCAATGAGTTTAGTTTTGTATGGTACTACAAACTTGCATACTCTAGGTGGTTTCGAACTCAGAATTTGTACAGGGATACAAATGCTCTTTACTCCCAGTGCTGCAATATTCTTCTTATAACAATCATCATTTTTACTTTTTCACAAGTATGTTTTTCAAATCTGAGTTCATCCTCTCACCTAGACAGTGACGAGTCCACTCGATAATATCCTCTCGGATTCTATGATTCCAATTTCTTAATTAATTTTTTGAGTGGCATTGTGTCGAAAGCCTTTTTGTTATCCTTATATATATACAATCTATTACTAGTCCATTATCTAAAACTTCTGTCATTTAAGTACATGCTGTAATTGTGAAGAAATTGAATGGCCCCAGATACATCTCTTGTCTAGTTCTACTTGTAGAGTTTATCTATTGTCAAATACGTTTTAGGTTAATTTTTGCTTCTGAGATAGATTCTTATATATTTTCTTTGCTATACACTCTAACTTTGTTTCTTGATTTTTCACTCTGTTATATTTCACTCTGGTATATGAGTCTCACTAGCTTTCTTGAAAGCAAGATTTTTTTCTTTTGATCTTACTGATGGATTCTTTGAATGGTGGTATCTGCTTGTCTCTTTGTCCTCTTATTTTTACTTACGGGACATATTTCCCCAAAATTTTGCTTATTTTATGGTATTTTTTTTCAAATGTCATCCATACTGCAATCTGTTGGGTATCAATACTGCAATCTGTTGGGTATCCCTACTGCAATCTGTTGGGTATCCATACTGCAACCTGTTAGGTATCCCTACTGCAATCTGTTGGGTATCAATACTGCAACCTGTTGGGTATCCCTACTGCAATCTGTTAGGTATCCCTACTGCAATCTATTGGGTATCCCTACTGCAATCTGTTGGGTATCCATACTGCAATCTGTTGGGTATCCCTACTGCAATCTGTTTGGTATCCATACTGCAATCTGTTGGGTATCCATACTACAATCTGTTAGGTATCCCTACTGCAATCTGTTAGGTATCCATACTGCAATCTGTTGGGTATCCATACTGCAATCTGTTGGGTATCCCTACTGCAATCTGTTGGGTATCCATACTGCAATCTATTGGGTATCCCTACTGCAATATGTTGGGTATCCCTACTGCAATCTGTTGGGTATCAATACTGCAACCTGTTGAGTATCCCTACTGTAATCCGTTGGGTATCCCTACTGCAACCTGTTGGGTATCCCTACTGCAATCTGTTGGGTATCCCTACTGTAATCCGTTGGGTATCCATACTGCAACCTGTTGGGTATCCCTACTGCAATCTGTTGGGTATCCCTACTGCAATCTGTTGGGTATCAATACTGCAATCTGTTAGGTATCCCTACTGCAATCTGTTAGGTATCCCTACTGCAACCTGTTGGGTATCACTACTGCAATCTGTTTGGTATCAATACTGCAACCTGTTGGGTATCCCTACTGCAATCTGTTAGGTATCCCTACTGCAATCTATTGGGTATCCCTACTGCAATCTGTTGGGTATCCATACTGCAATCTGTTGGGTATCCATACTGCAATCTGTTGGGTATCCATACTGCAATCTGTTGGGTATCCATACTACAATCTGTTAGGTATCCCTACTGCAATCTGTTGGGTATCCATACTGCAATCTGTTGGGTATCCCTACTGCAATCTGTTGGGTATCCCTACTGCAATCTGTTGGGTATCCATACTGCAATCTATTGGGTATCCCTACTGCAATATGTTGGGTATCCCTACTGCAATCTGTTGGGTATCAATACTGCAACCTGTTGGGTATCCCTACTGTAATCCGTTGGGTATCCCTACTGCAACCTGTTGGGTATCCCTACTGCAATCTGTTGGGTATCCCTACTGCAATCTGTTGGGTATCAATACTGCAATCTGTTAGGTATCCCTACTGCAATCTGTTAGGTATCCCTACTGCAACCTGTTGGGTATCACTACTGCAATCTGTTTGGTATCAATACTGCAATCTGTTGGGTATCCATACTGCAATCTATTGGGTATCCCTACTGCAATATGTTGGGTATCCCTACTGCAATCTGTTGGGTATCCCTACTGCAATCTGTTGGGCATCCCTACTGCAATCTGTTGGGTATCCCTACTGCAATCTGTTGGGTATCCCCACTGCAATCTGTTGGGTATCCATACTGCAATCTGTTGGGTATCCCTACTGCAATCTGTTGGGTATCCCTACTGCAATCTGTTAGGTATCCCTACTGCAATCTGTTGGGTATCCATACTGCAATCTGTTGGGTATCCATACTGCAATCCGTTGGGTATCCATACTGCAATCTGTTGGGTATCCATACTGCAATCTGTTGGGTATCCATACTGCAATCCGTTGGGTATCCATATTGCAATCTGTTGGGTATCCATACTGCAAGCTCAATAGAATAACTTCACTGAAACTGGATGGTTTCAATAGTTTTACATGGATAGAATATTTTTCTTCTGCCAATGAAGTCGGAAGAGATATATGTATTCATTCATGTTTGTCTATCCAACTATCTGACAGTCTGTCCACACAATATCTCTGAAAGTTCTCAATGAAACCCTGTGGGCCATCAGTTAAGATCTAATTGTGACAGTTTTGAATATTACAGATTTCCCAATAATGAGAGACAATCCCGGTGTTAGAAATCACTAATAAAATAAATATTAGATATTCTTATAAATTTGAAAAAAAACATTTTCAGGTTATGATAGGCAGCTCTTTTCTGGGTCATAACAACAACAACAAAACAACCAAGTTGCTTGTATATCATAAGTCAACAAGAGCCTGTGTTTAGGGGTTCTAAATTTGAAAAAAAAAAAGTAAATATTCGAATTTTAATTTTTTTACTAGCAGAAAATAATATTCATTGTAAAAGAAATTTTTTACCTATTAATTAATTGATCATACATGTAAAAAGTTTGTTCTAATATTGATTTATCTAAAAAAAAAATCTAGGACCTTTTTCCAAGATATTAAGCTAAACACAGGCTTTTATTAGCTTATGATATACAATATATTCGGTTGTTGTAGTTATGACCTAGAAAAAGGCTGCCTATTTTACTTTGAAAATATTTCTTTAAAGTTATAAGAATGTATGATAACATTAACATTATTTGTGCTTTCCAACACCGGGTGAGTCTCTCATCATTAGGAAATCATAAGGAAATATTTACAACTGTCATGATCAGATCTGTGATATCAATCAGGAGCACAACATTGAATCATGATGATGATGGCCATGTGTACTTGCTTTGTCGATAAAGATTGCTGTAAGTTATCAAAATTTTCCATCATTTCCTATACTGACACACTGTGCAAAATTGCTGTCAAAATGACCGAAAATCAATGAAAAAAGAAACAAGCAGGATTCTCATAGTACTAATTCGGTATGAATTTGATCTTAGCTGGATCCAGAAGTTCAGTTGGAACAACAGACTTCGCCATTCATTCTTTGAAGTGTTTTGTATGTTTTTATCGTGTTATTATCCTCAGAGTTTTCTCCAATATTCTCTAACCTCTTGGTGCCAAGTGTGAGCGTTTGTTGAATTTATTAATGTCTGGTTGTCTATAAATATACTGCTTATTAATGGTTGTTTTTTTTTTATAGCTTTGTTTTTGTGCTACACAGACACTCAGAAAACTCTGAAAAATATGCTGGTAGATGATCATACTGGACAAACAAATAAGAAGTATAGTTAATTTTGTTACTTTTTCAGTTTATTCATATCATCCTTGAGACAGTATGGAGGGAAGTTACTTCTTATATCTATTGTTCTATTTTTTCCATTGATATTGTTCTACTCTGATTATGAAGATTGTAATTTTCTTGTTTTCTTGGTTCATTGTCTGTAACACTGGACTCTTCCAGGGGAGAGGGGTAAAAATTTTTTATTTTGGGATTAACAAGTAGATCATATGAAATGAATAGATCTGGACACTCATATAGCAATGGTATCAAGCTAAAGCTGCTGGCCATTATTAGTGGGTTCAATCCTCATTGAATCTACCATTATTGATTATCTAATACAAAATTGCTATGATGAATTAGCAATGATCAGCAAGCCTATCTTGCTGGCAGTTGTTAGTGGGTTCAATTGTAGTCTGATACCAACTCATGCCAAGTTAACATACTTATATAGTGTGCCCTTTTTGTTTTTCTGTCCATAACACTGGAATCTTCCGCTCAGGGATGAAAATATTGCTTATAGGAAATACCTCCTACTGCCATTTGAAACTATGGACTCTTCAATTGAAACAAATACCCTATTTCTTTCTGAAAAAATTGTTTCCTAGAAAATCAAATATATTCATGGGTATCTACCATTTTTCTTATAATCAGGCAGAGACGCTTACTTCCTTTCATAATGTTTTGGAGATGATGTGAATAAACGAACACAATAGATATTAGGAAAATTGTCCATGACTCTTGTCTTGATAATGATTATCTATAGAGCATGTTTTTCAAGTTCCCTTGATTTTGTTTGTCTCTCATAAATCAGTAAATAATGAAAGGCAGTGAAATTGATAAGTCAATAGCTGAATATTGACTGTGTTGCTTGCAGGGTTGCCAATCAAGATCTCTTTTTATCTTTAGTTTGCGAATTTACAGATCCAGTGTATGCCAATATTTTTGAAAATTCTTTCTTCAAATTTGTGAGTCGAGTGTTGTGAGTGATTAGCGCATTCGAAAAATTAGAAAAATATCTAAATTGGCAACCCTGCTTGTATTAGATGATTTATTACATAATGGCAAATGGTTGAGTTTAAGGAGCACCATGTATGCCAGACTATTAGACAAATGGTCTATGAAGGTATTTGGAGGACCAGTGTAATATTTGCATAATTTTAAAAGGAAAATGTTGGTTTTATGCACCAGCATACATTGTAAACTTTATATGATCGGTCATTGCATCCGAAAAAATATTCCTTTTATTTCTGCATCCAATATATGAATTATTTCAACATTAATAATATATTTTATAATGTTATATCTTCAGTGATGTTGCCATGCTGCTTGTTAACCATAGCAAATGGGAGGATGTTATGCGAAATGAAACTCTGGACCTTCAGCTTCGCTGCCGTCAGACTCCGATGAGAAAATTAATCCGAAAGATGCCCGGTCTGTTTTTTCATAATCTCTGTGTGATTGTAATGGATGAAATGAAGATTTTCTTTACTTTTCAATAACTGTGCATTTTCATTTCTTTTACTGGTATGTCAGATTGAGTAGCTTCTGTAAAAGATTTGAAAAAATAGGTTTTACTAAAAGGAATTCATTATGAATATTCTTTTAATTTTGATCTATTCTAAGTATATTATGTGCTTGTGTTTTTCTCAGCTTATTGTCAGTTATATCAATTTGTATAGCAATACCTTAAACATACTATATTGAAATCTGCACTAATCAAAACAGTATTCCTATAATTTCAAATCACAATCTTTCATGAATTGATGTAAAACTTTTTGAATACATAGTGTGTTACTTTGATGTGTTTTTATTGTGGTTATAAATAAATCTCATTTCAGTAAATTTCACAATATATAGTGTCATCGATGCACACACAAAATAGATATGTTGATTAAATTTGATCAATTGATGAATTTGGAAAAAAAAATCAATATTTCTATTAGTTTAGCAAAGTAAAAATACTGTTTATAGTTAAAAAGCATCAACCAAAACTATCTATTGCTTCTGTTTTTTTTTCTTCTGGCTGGCTTGTTGGCTGTATATTTATTATTCATACAGATGGCTCCAATGCAGCTAGAAGGCTGAAAATCTAAAGATTTACTAGTCATTGAAAAATCACCCCTGATAGGGTTTCAGTGAAGGGTTTTAGAGATCACTACCCTTCAAAAGGTGAAAGAAGAAACTTTTTCGTTGATCTCCCTTTTTCCCAATTTTTTTATTGATCACCCCCAACATGCTGCCAAAAGATATTGGTCACATGATGGTTTCTATTGAGTGACTAACTAGAGCTGTTTTGAGAAGAATCATTATCATTCCAAAAGTTGTTTGGACTATTGAACTCATTCTTTATGTTGATTATATTGTTACTAAATAATTTTCTACGATCCTTTCTTCAGCCTTCTTCAGGCGTACAATGAAAGAGGAGTAAATTTGTGGCAGCAGGAAGTAAGTTATACTAATATACCTACCAGCAACCAATCTCTAAAGGAAAAAAGACGCCTCTCTTCTCTTATGGGTTTTACTCTTAAAATGGCTATAGAAAAGATTGAATGTTGAAGTTCGGCTAGATTGTGGTTAGTCTTCAAGTGATATTTGATTACATTTAAAATATGACAATCACTCGTATACTTGTGTTCTTCCTAAAACTTCTTCATTAAAAGTTTCTCCAATCATTCGAAATCCCATTTTCTGGGGGGTACCTCATGCCTATTTACCACAAGTATATTTCTTTTTCACACATGAACTGATATCATCAATACTGTGCTTGAGATAGGCGTAGGCATGATTTTTCAAACGAGGAATTTATCTAATAATTTTCTTTTTCCTTAAACATTTTTTTCCTTTATTGTTATAGAGGTTGCTGAGAGAGTACTTGATCGATGTGTAACGTCGACAGGTGAATCAGATAGTAGTGACCACTGTATCACGTTTTCTTATGAATATTTGGATGACACATACATTGATTGGAAAAAAGGAAAATCAATTGATCCTACAAGTAGGTATTCAATTTTGATTATATTGCCATAATGTGGTAATATATTTTTCAAAAATTTTGTATGTTTCAACTTGAAAATATGTAAAAAAATATACTTTGGTGAAATGTTCATGTCAGCTTTTCAATAAACTATATAAATTTCTATTGTTTTCTGACTAGTCTTCCATCTTATTTTGGCTGCTTTTTATCCTAACTCTGAATGTTTTATAGAGAAAAAAAGAATATAGCTACATGGCTAATTTGAACGTTACCTGTTGGTAAAGTTTTCATAGCCTAATCGTTAAGGTGGTGTCTTATTTAGAAAAGCTCTTTTGAAAATGTTCAATCCATGCTACCTGCTTAAGGGTTGTAGAGTAAATGTAAAAATGTTTCATTAATAATTAATGACTATCTCCATTCTAATTTCTAACTTTGTATATCTACTAAAAGATGTTAGGAGAGTTGCTGTATTTTATGGCATTCCAGTAGAGAAAATAAAAAATAACATATTTCCTTGAATTCTTCTCATTATCACCCAGGTCTTCTCAAGTTCTTTCCAATTTGGGACTAAACAACAAAATTTTTTTCACCTTTTGGGTCATTAAGAAATAAAAAAGAAAAGCGATCTTATATGCCATCAAATATGGTATATTATTGTTATGAAATAATGATTTTTTTATGCTGACCAAATTTATCACTGCTCCCTATTGTACTTATTAAATTGATTTTGATCAGGCACTCTGAGTGACCAAAAATATGTCTGTACATTGCACTTATTACAATCAATGTCTTATATTTTACTTGTTCAGTTGTGTACATCAAGAGAAATCTTATTATTCAAAGGAAACAACAAAACCACTAATTTAAAACTTCACTTGCTTCATGTTTCTGATCCAGAGGCATAGCTGAGCAGGGGCAGGGGTTGGGGCAAATAAAAACACCCTCCACCCAGCATTCAAGGGAGGGAAGCATTTTTAAAGCTACATAAATTGTACCACACACGCTGCATTTCTACCGACTAATCTCACTGTCCTTCAAGGAGCCAAGCCATTCGGGGCCCCCAAATCTCTAGCTACTCCTCTATCCTGTTAACTCAAGGGAAATAATTCAATTCATAAGTTGAAGGAATAAAATGAAAATAAAATATATGTTTATAATGAACTGTGACCTTTATATATATATATATATATATATATATATATATATATATATATATATATAATCAACTATATTCAAATATATCTGTGAATTCTTCTCAGGGAACATCTACTACATAATAATTGTCACAGGTTGCTTAGGTTCATTGATAATAAGTAACAATCATTGTGTGCTCTGAAAATAATGAGTGAAAAATATCCATGATCTTATTTTCAACTGAAGTTCTTTCTTTCTTCACATACCACACATACACATACATACGCTCACTGTTTGGTAGAAATGTGAGGTCCCCTGAGTTGCCCCACAAATATTCAAGTAGATTTTCAGTTCAGAAGCAGTAGGTGAACTACTATTTTAGAAGCCCCCCTCCATTTGGGATGTGAGGGATGTTCAAATAGTCCCCAGTTATGCCTTTGGTGCAAGCTCATCTTTAGTTTAATAAAACCCTATTGCATCAATACAATGTTTATCCGAAAAGTATCCAGTCATTTGATTTAAATAATGAAATAGCCCCCCCCCCCCAAATAGGTACCTTAGTCAGAGTACTTCCCTTGGGACCAAAACACATATTCCAGTATCCCTTACACTTTTCAGTTTGCAAGATCCTTTTTTTGGATCACCATCAGTCGTTTTGTTGCGTCCTCCTTAATCGAGTACACAGTTGAATCTCCTTTCAATGGTACATAGCAAGAAGTTGTTGGGAGCCAAATCTGAACTGTAGTGAAGGATGCCGGTGTGGATGATGCAATGTTTTTTAAAAAAGAAACCCAGCACAAGATATGAAGACTGGACAGGCTCAGTCATTGTGAGTGCCATAGTTGCATGGTACATTAGCTCACTGGTTTCTTACTGCCTACTGGGTAACTTCAAGGGAGAGTTTCTGTTCCATAATATGCTGCTAGGTTCCCTCTGATTGGTTATTATATTAAGGCTATGCAACCTATTCTCCAGATATTAAAAATGGCCGACTTCATTTTGGATAGACCTATGACATTTACTGCATTTGATTATATATCTGATGTCTATTTTAAAGTATTTCATACTTAGCTGAAGTAGCAACATATCATGAGTAATCCTGAGATTTGTTTTCTCATGTGAAAACAGTTTATTTTGCTCTCTGGTAGAATTCAATCATGCGTTGAACTTTTACTACTGTTATGTTGTTTTGTTTTTCAGGTTCTTATACTGATGATGTTAATGTGGCTTTTAAAGGTTTACCTTACACAACAGACATGACACTAATGAAGTCAAATCATCCCCTATTCATTATGGTGGGTTTTCCTTCTATAAATTTTGTATTAACCTCACTTTAAATGATCTTTGTTTTTGCACACACGTGCACATACTTACGAAAAAAATGTCTTGTCAAAGCAATTAAATACCTGAAGAATGAAGCAATATCCTGAACAATCGAGCCACCGATTTCTGAATAAAAAATTCAATTACACACAACAAAAAAAAAAGCTTGTTCAAGGGAAATAACTCGAGGTCTCACGTTGAAAGACTGATGATGATGGAGAGGAATAAGCAAACAATTTTTTGTATTAAATTCTATATACAGGAAATGAATTTCCCGAGGCAGCTTTCAATCTAGTATAATTAATTATATGATTTATCCAGGAGTATTATAATGAAATGAATTGAGTAAGGTAGAAATCAAAACATAGTTGCATATGAAGTTTTAAAATAACCGTAGTCATTTTACAAAGGTGATAAAAAAAATGAAATAAAGAAAATGCAAAATAGAAGTAATCATATCAGCCAAATTCTTTGTAATAATATCTATTGATTCATTGACCAATTATACCTCCATAGACATCTCCGTCAACAATTTACATTAAAAATATGTTTTCAACATTAAAATAGACATTAATTCAAGTGATAAAAATGTAAGGAACTTGGTAAAAAAATGACAAGCTTATCAGTATAAGGAAACAATTACCAGACAAATTTTATTTTTTTCCCAAATTCTTCAATATATTTCAGCTGATTACTCCCATAATTGCTCTATTAATTTGTTTCCTCTCCCAGATGATCTAAATTTGTTGAAGTTATAAAATTATTAATACTTGTACCATTTATTGCATAAGTTGGTAGATCATTCCATGATTTCAAAATTCTTTGATTATTTTTGATAGGTGGACAATAAACGGGAAGAATTGTTGGCTCATCCTGTAGTCATTCAACTGCTAAACTACAAATGGTTCTCCTTTGGTGCTGTTTTTTACTACCTCAATTTTTTTATTTATGCAATCTTTCTGGCTTTTTTTACTGGATACATCTTGGAAGCAAATCCACCCAAACCACCAAAATTGTAAGTCTTTGAATTTGTACTTTTTCTCTTGAATGTCCTATCAGAATTTTTATGTTGAAGATCTAAGTAACATGTCAAATTGTTTATATTTTTTTAGTTTATTTATCTGATTACTTACAAGCAAGTTTTTCTTAGTAACTTTCATTTCTCTTAGCTTTGAAATTAAGCATTAAATCAAGTAAGAGAATGCAAAGAAACTGCTCAAACTCCACAGAAACATGAGTTGCACAGCAATACCCTGACCATTCTGCATCAGAATCCTCACTAATGGAAACTGCACCATATAAGGTATTCATATTACTGAATCACCCTAAAAAAAAAATACATCATAAAACACCAATGACTATAAACAACCAACTACGTCTGTAAAAGAACACACGTTCATTCAACTATAACAGCCTTTTCAAACTTTATAACTTCATCATATAAATTCGTACCTTGCACAGATGAATCACCATAGCCTGCATGTGTACCAGAACTAATTATTCACATTACCATCTGAAATCATCTAAAAACAAAACAATACCATCACAAAATTTGGTTTTGCTGATCATAACAAACCTTTTCATTTACCATTTCTCCTTCTATTCTCTAGTCATATTTTAATTTGTGTCATATCTATTAATTGTAACGAACACTTAATCCAATTAAAGAATTCATTTGAACCACAGATATGTTTTTATCAACATTTGACCGTTTTTTTAATGTCGTACATTGGATGCAAGTGGAGACATTGTTTAATGAATTAAATACAGGTCTAGTTTGTAACTCAATGGAAACTGCCACATGACCAAAGACTTCTGGCAGCATGCCCTGTTGAGGATGATCGATTAATGTTACTTTTTGGGGCTGTGGTCCAAAATTTCAAAAAAAGCAAGAATACTGTTGGACAGTTATTTAGGAACCAATTTGGCATAAACTTACATTGTAAATTGAACTCCTGTACTAAAAACCTATTTGCAGGGAAATTCAAAAAGTAACAAAAATAACATTTTCTCTACTTGTTGAAGGGAGTGTGTGTGCAAAACTTTGAAGTTTCTGTTATAGATAGTTAGGGCTAAGCAAAGTCTGGATATATTGATATATAGATGATAGAATGATATAAATGTCAGAACACATGAATAACCTTCACCCAGCAACAGTGTTCTAACTTCGTACTTTTATCTATAATTTCTTCACTATTTTCTGTTCATGTTTTACCTTTTGACAGGAATGATAGTTACAATGGAACTTACTGTGATACATCAAATCCCGATCCAAAATTTTCCTTAGTCTATGGGCGTTATTTCATCATTGGGCTCTGTATATTCATGATCTTTCGAGAAGTGAGTAGTTAATTTTATTTCATTTCAACACATGTTTTATGCAGTCTGTAGTTTCGAGAAGGGTCATCCACATTCAAAGAGTTTTTTAGACGATTGAACTCGTTCTTGTTGTCTGTGTTGTTGACACAATGTTTCTTCTAATCCAATCTACCCCCCCACCTTCAGGTGTACTACCCACGTGGTGGTAAACACCTTGTGAAAATTCTGTTTACCACCATCACATTTCAAGTAGTTCACCTGAACAAGGATTTGGAATGGAGCAGCCAAAATGTTTTATTTCTTACAAACAACAGGAAAGAATTCAATTGTTGGAAGAACTCACTGAATATGTTAAGTCCCCTTGGATCTACAAGCGTTTTGTTTCATTCCTATTTACACCTTTTTTTAAAAAAAAATAATATGAGTCAGAAGGTGTGGAATAGACTTGAAATACCCCAAGTGGGGTAAAAATTTGGGTGGGTAATAAAGGCAAAAAAAATGTGGATACAGTTTACTTTAGGACACAATATTTCAAAAATAATTTTATAAGTATGTGTTCCTTATCAAATATGCTTTGAATATGAATGTTGACAATATGAAAGATTAAATCTAAATTTTGATATTTTGGTGCCCTAATGCTCAGCTGTGTTTTCATCATTTCAAAGCATATTTTTGTTAGATGAGTGCAAATATTTTGATTTGTGATTTCTTAGTTCACAGTCAAGTTGTTAAACCACTTACTATCAAATAGTAACGAGTGTGTTCTTGCAAACATATGAAAATATTAGAAATTAATTTGTTTTGAAAATAATGTATTTAAGTTCACTTTATATCTGCGTATCATATTGTTATACGAGTGGAATTTAATTTCTGGAGGTAATTTACAATTGTTGAAGTGTAGATTTTTGCTGTAAAATGTCTGGGGGAAGTGGAAGTATCATTTGATGCAAATAGATTTTCAGTTATAGTCCTAAAAAGTTCCCAGATCCCTGTTATAAGCAGTACTAGGGATTCTTTCAATTGATTGAGAAAAAGAACTCAAAAATTTTGGTGCCAAATGATTCAAGCAGTGGATTTGATACCATATTTTAAAATTATTATTTGAAAAAGGATGCTTTTATATTTATATATATTTGCAACTGCCTTGTACTTTGAATTATTTATATCCTTACTATAATTTGAGATACCTCTGTGTGTCCGTGTGTGTGTATGCTCCGAGATATCTCAACAACTGGCCATTGTATAAAGTTGATATTCATCAGATATATTAGTCAGTGCACCAGACATTGCAATGTCAAGTTTGGAATAGTTTGAATTCATGGTTCTTGATATGAGGGAGGTGCTCAAATTCCCAAAAGAAATTTATCTTGAAAAAGGTATCATTTTTTGCCCAAATATATATACGTCAATTATGTTCAATGAGGCGGGGTTTTGTAGATGATTTGAAAAAAAGTAAAAAAGGAAGGGAGAGAAAGAGAAACTATTTTTTTTCTGCAAAATTTTCTATAGAACAAGATTGAATTAAATTACAGTCTAGATGATGTAATGGTGTGGAAAAAAAATTCTGTTTTGATTTTTATTACTATAAATGACGATATTTTTATTTTGATTATTGTTATTATTGACATCTTAAAAATTTGTTTTTCAAAGGTAAAGGAAGTACGAGAAGTATTTGTTTTTATCAATTTGGAATAATCAGTTGGTAATAGTATTTTCTCACTTTTTATTGATCTAAAATATGATATTAAAGTATCCAAATTGATAACACAGTAAAGAAGTAACAGAAATACTTTGAATCTGTATTTCTGTATGACCGATGGAAATTTATTTTACATGACAAATATGGTAGGCTGCTCCTTACAGACATACTTCTTTTGAATGGGTAGACCCTAGTTATTAACGACTATCATGAATTATTACAAATCATTTTTAATCTAGTAGCCATGCTTTTTCATCGCTATAAATCATAATTTTGTGAAAATAAGCCACGTATTCAAGAATTTGATAAATGTATAATTGTTTTATCGTTTTCCTTTTTCAGATTTTCCAGTTTTATCAAGCAGGATTAGGTTATTTGACTTTTGTCAACATGTTTGAATGGGTGACTTACATCTTGACGATTTTATTTGTGATGGGATTCAACAAATGTCAATGGGACCACAACTATATTGAGGTAAGGGTTATATCCCATAAGCTGCAGTGTGCTCTCCCTGGCGGAGACAATCGTAAATCTTTCGACACTTGGAATTTTTTGGAAAAAAATCATTGCTGGAATATTCTTGATGTGTGAAAATGTAGGAAGTAGAAAGAGATTAAAATACACAAAGAAAAAGAGAATCAATTTCTCTGTATATTTCTATAAATGTGTTGATATTTTCTCCAAAATTCCAACATTGATCCTAATCTGTGATTTGCTAAGTAGAATTTTCAAAAATATTCAGTTATGAATAGTATCCAAGATTTGAACCAATCCCACTTTTAAAGCTCAAATTATCTCCCTTATAATGTAAACTTATAGTAGTCATATATGCAAATCAGTTTGTCTGTTCATTTTCTTGGTCACGTTTCTGATAAAGGGAACGTTGTGTGAGCGACCAAGAACAAAAATAGAGCAGAGAATCATTCATTGATCGAGCGAGTTACACTCTCCCTCTCCCATCTTTATCCAATTCTATCAAGACCGGAGAAAATGGTGAGGGAAAAAGCTGTGAATGATTAACTTTTCCTTTTTATAACTTTTTTTCATTATAGATTTTATCAAATTTTTTCTAAGGAATAACTTAAAATCTTATTTTTTTCAGTTTTATTTCTTTACAAATTTTGTTTGGTTCTTCAACGACAATCATTATTGGAAAAGGTTTTGTAAGAAAAATCTCAGCTGATACCATATAATAAAAATAATTCATCTATTAATTGTCTGGGCTAGAAATATATTATATGATTATTTTTCTTTTATTAAACTTTTTCATGTTATCTACTTTGGCTCTTTACTACAATCATAAATAACAATGTCATTTTTACAGGTATATTCTAATACATTTTATGTTGATTTAAACTTCTTGTTTGTTAATCAAATATGAATTATCTACAGGCATGTTTTTCAAAGTAACAGTTCATTTTATTTATACATGTGCAACATTTAAAAAGGAAAGCTTTTGTATTTACAGTCAGCTTATTGGCTAATATGCTAAGGGAGGGGGACCTCTAAAATTTCTTTTAAAGAGTTATTTCCATTTTAAATGTTGCATTTTTCAACCTTATACATCCTGTATGGAGATTTTGGATCACTTTCCTGCTAGACTGGCCATAGGTTTTGCCTATTAAATCCTCTCTCCTAAAGCAGTCTAAGGTGGAGAAATGGTTCATTTCACTGACAAAATTGAAGTAGATATCGTTTACTCATATGAATAAATGAATTTGTCAGCTATGGGTTCTCCCCCTTAAGTTTGGCAATTAAACCCTAAACCAATCTTGGGAAGAGGAAGAGGATGTTGAAATGATCTGAAATGATTTCTAATTTGTTGCTGACTTCCTTTTTCCTAATTCTATTTTCATTGTATTTTCAGCAATGGCAGTGGAATTTAGGATCAATTGCCATCTTTTTTGCCTGGATGGATTTGGTTCTGTTCATTCAGAAATTCCCTCGTTTTGGTATCTACGTTGTCATGGTTACAGACATTCTTTACACTTTCATACAGTTTGCTCTTGTTTTTCTGTTATTCATCATCGCTTTTGCCTTTGGATTTTACGCTCTTCTACGATTTCGGGTAAGTCGTCTTTATTTTCCTCATTTGTAAATTTTCAAAGCTAAAGTTGCTTTGTATGAATGTGTTTCAATTCTTGTGTCTTATAAAAAACTCCAATTTTATAATGGCATCCATTTCTGGTTGATATATACCCAGCCAAAAGCACTGAGTCTTTAGATAGGGTTCATTTCCTTGCTGGTGATTTTTATTTGAAGATTTGTTGGAAGATTTAAACAGAAAGAATATAGTAACTGAATCTAGAAGTAAACATATTGTGGTCAGAGTTATTTTAAAAGCATCTATATCTTTGGTGGTGACTGTTTTCTTACAGTGACTATTCCACTGTGACTGTTCTACTGTGACTATTCCACATTAACTATTCCACTGTGACTGTTCTACTGTGACTATTCCACAGTGACTATTCCACAGTAACTGTTCTACTGTGACTATTCCAAAGTGACTATTCCAATGTGACTATTCAACTGTGACTGTGCTACTGTGACTATTCCACTGTGACTGTTCTACTGTGACTATTCCAAAGTGACTGTTTTACTGTGACTATTCCACTGTGACTGTTCTACTGTGACTATTCAACAGTGACTGTTCTACTGTGACTATTCCATAGTGACTGTTCCACTGTGACAGTTTTACTGTGACTATTCCACTGTGACTGTTTTACTGTGACTATTCCACTGTGACTGTTTTACTGTGAGTATTCCACTGTGACTGTTTTACTGTGACTATTCCACTGTGACTGTTCTACTGTGAGTATTCCACTGTGACTATTCCACTGTGACTGTTCTACTGTGAGTATTCCACTGTGACTATTCTACAGTGACTATTCCACTGTGACTGTTTTACTGTGAGTATTCCTCAGTGACTGTTTTACTGTGACTATTCCACTGTGACTGTTTTACTGTGACTATTCCACTGTGACTGTTTTACTGTGACTATTCCACTGTGACTGTTTTACTGTGACTATTCCACCGTGACTGTGCTACTGTGACTATTCCACTGTGACTGTTTTACTGTGACTATTCCACTGTGACTTTTCCACAGTGATTGTTCCACACTGACTATTTCACTGTGACTGTTCTACTGTGACATTTCCACTGTGACTGTTCTACCGTGACTGTTCTACTGTGACCATCCCATCGTGACTATTCTACTGTGACCATCCCATCGTGACTATCCCACAGTGACTGTTTTACTGTGACTATTCCACTGTGACTATTCCACTGTGACTGTTTTACTGTGACTATTCCACAGTGACTGTTTTACTGTGACTATTCCACTATGATTGTTTTACTGTGACTATTCCACTGTGACTGTTTTACTGTGACTATTCCACTGTGACTGTTTTACTGTGACTGTTTTACTGTGAGTATTCCACTGTGATAGTTTTACTGTGACTATTCCACTGTGACTGTTTTACTGTGACTATTCCACTGTGACTGTTTTACTGTGAGTATTCCACTGTGACTGTTCTACTGTGACTATTCCACTGTGACTGTTCTACTGTGATTATTCCTCAGTGACTGTTTTACTGCGACTATTCCACTGTGACTGTTTTACTGTGACTATTCTACAGTGACTATTCCACTGTGACAGTTTTACTGCGACTATTCCACTGTGACTGTTCTTCTGTGACTATTCCACTGTGACTGTTCTACTGTGATTATTCCTCAGTGACTGTTTTACTGTGACTATTCCACTGTGACTGTTTTACTGTGACTATTCTACAGTGACTATTCCACTGTGACTGTTTTACTGTGACTATTCCACTGTGACTGTTTTACTGTGACTATTCTACAGTGACTATTCCACTGTGACTGTTTTACTGTGACTATTCCACTGTGACTGTTTCACTGTGACTGTGCTGCTGTGACTATTCTACTGTGACTATTCCACAGTGACTATTCCAAAGTGACTCTTCGATTGTAACTATTCCACAGTGACTGTTCCGCTGTGACTATTCCACAGTGATTGTTCCACAGTGATTGTTCCACTGTGACTAAACCACTGTGACTTTTCCACAGTGATTGTTCCGCACTGACTATTTCACTGTGACTGTTCTACCGTGACTGTTCTACTGTGATCATCCCATCGTGACTATCCCACAGTGACTATTCCACTCTGACTGTTCTACTGTGACTTTTCCACCGTGACTATTCTTCTGTGACTGTTCCACTGTGACTATTCCACAGTAACTGTTCCACAGTGATTGTTCCACAGTGACTATTCCACTGTGACTCTTCCACTGTGACTATTCCACAGTGACTGTTCCACAGTGATTGTTCCACAGTGATTGTTCCATAGTGAGTATTCCGCAGTGATTGTTCTACAGTGACTATTCCACTGAGACTATTCCACAGTGACTGTTCCACAGTGATTGTTCCACAGTGACTATTCCACAGTTACTGTTCCACAGTGCCTATTCCACTGTGACCGTTCTACTCTGTCTATTTCACTGTGACTGTTCCACAGTGATTGTTCCACAGTGACTGTTTTTCTGTGACTATTCCACAGTGATTGTTCCACCGTGACTATTCCACTGTGACTGTTTTACTCTGTCTATTTCACTGTGACTGTTCCACAGTGACTGTTCCACAGTGAATGTTCCACAGTGACTGTTTTACTGTGACTATTCCACAGTGACTGTTCCACAGTGTCTATTCCATTGTGACTGTTCTACTCTGTCTATTCCACTGTGACTGTTCCACAGTGATTCTTCAACGGTGACTATTCCACTGTGACTGTTCTAATGTGACTATTCCCCTGTGACTGTTCCACAGTGATTGTTCCACAGTGACTATTCCACTGTGACTGTTCCACATTACACTTGAAATAAAGAATAATGTTAAGAGTAAATGATTAATTAACACAATTGCATTTTCTTGCCAATTCAGTGTAAATAGAATGATAATTTGTTATAGTAGGATTTTCAGCCCTTAGCATCAATGGTGACTACCATAGATGGTATTTTCAATTAAAAATTTATTTATATAAATATTTATATATCATATCAGATCATATCATATATATATATATATGTACATATACATAGATATGTATTTTTATATACATCTATATAGTTTACTTATACATTATATGTATATTTTAGATATATTATATATATATTATATGTATCATATTTTATATTTGTATTATATATACATATTATATACTGTATATATTTATATATGTATATGATATATATCATATATATATATATCAGGGATTGAACCTGCCACTGATTAGGTAGCTGCTTTGATGTAGCCATGCTCTTACCATTGAGCTAAACAGTCGCTGGTAATGCAAAGGGCAAATAACTTCTTTCAAATTAGCTCAATGTAAGAGGATGGCTACAATGAAGCGGCTACCCTATCAGTGGCAGGTTTTGATTCTTGCAGTAGCCCCAATTTCTTCAATTGTTTATTCGATCTATGTTGTCTAAATTGAGTGATATATTAACTGTGTCATGGTGGAATATCATCTCAAATAAGTTTCCATGTAATATAACACAGTTATCATTCATATATATATGTATATATATATATATATAAATATATATATAGTCATAAACTTAACACTTCAGTTGAAAAAGAATTTTAGTTTAGAAATTTCATAATTTTAATACCAACATTTCTCTAAATCACCCTTTGATATCTTGTTTTTCAATCGCAGACTTGTTTCAGGGATTAAAAAACTGTTGAAACATTTTATCATGCCCCCCCCCCCAGTTGTATTGATCAAACATGTGTTGTTTATTTTGCCTATTTGATATCATTGATTTTATTGTATGAGTATAAATTCTATTCATGAGGGGCATTGATTGTCTGATGTATATGTTCAGAAAATTCCTATTAGTTTGACTTGCATTTTTCATGTTGCTATGGGAATCATTGAAAATTATTGGATATATCTAATACAAAATGATAAAAAGTAAAATTAAATGAAATTTAGAAGAGAAAAATTTTCTTTCCTGCATTGCACATTAAATGCAAAATATTTAAAATATATTTTGTAAGTAAAAAGCAAGTAGCTAAATAGAAAACATAGAATGAAAATACTCCCCCCCCACCCCGGTGTATTTTTGTTGTAAACAATCGAATCGAATAGAATGCAAAAAACTAACTTTTCTCATCCACAGGTCCTTTTCAAATCATTGTTATTTCAGTAAGAAATCTTTCTTCTCCTCTGATTACCCTAGATAACAGATCCCAGTAATTTGGGTTTTTATTTCCCTGCTTTTGTTTATTTGTTTACTTATTATTCATCCTCACCTCCTCTCATTTTTTCCCTGCCTCTGTCCCTGCCCCCGTCCCTCATTCTCTATCTATGATTGGTTTGTTGGTTATTCATTGGCACCAAAAAGCTTTAGAATCAGTGACACTGATAGACTCACCTTGGTTCTGTTAGTTTTCTCCTCTCCCCACTTTTACTTGGACTGACTTTGAGTCTCAGGTTTGTTTCCCATCCCCCATTTATCCCCCCACCCATTTGACATCTACTCAGGAATGTAATGAAATTCTAGGTGATTCTTCTTCAACTCACTTCACAGTCCCCCCTCTTTTTTCCTTTTCCCTTTCTTCTTCCTTCTCTCCCCTTTGTAATAATGATAAAAACTGGCCAAAGCAATTAGGTCCAAATCAGATTCCTACAATTCCTCTTTCACATCTAGAATATCAAAAAATATATCTCTAAATGCTTATACAACTGAATGAAAATTGAATTCTGTTTTTCTATTTTTTGTCTTTTAACTTCTAGGTTAATTTTTGTCTCTATCAGAGTTTGCGGTACTTATTATTATTATTATTATTATGATTCATATATTCACTGATAAGTCTATCTTCTATAAGAAAATATGAAAATTCCTCCTGATAAAAATTTCTTAATTTCGACTACTTTCTGTGGTCTTCCTAAGATCATTTCTTATTGAAATTCTGTACTTCAAAATATAATCAAACAAATAGATTAGATAAATTGGAATTTTCTTATGTTATTCAATTTCCAGTATTCGCCCATTTAGATTAGCACAATATTTCATTAAATTATCCAAATCCAGTTTGTTGAATTTCCTGTTATTCAATATTATCTAAATTGGTGTGGATCATGGATTTAATGGTCTGTAATACTCATGTACATTATCACTTTTTTGTTTGTACTTTTGTAAGTTGGATGTGAATTGTTTGTCGGATTTTTAGTTTTATTTCTTCCTGTTTCATTTGTCTAAATGCTTCTGGATGACTGTTTATTACTATAGTAAATTGTTTCCATATTTTATCTCTATTTTCAACTTGATGACTGCATGAATTTGTATTCATGTCTGTGCAAGTATGTATCGATCCAAAAAGGCACAGGGCCGATACCCACAGGTATACCAATTGTGTGTAGAAGTAATTTGTTACCTATACTAAGTATCTTTCTCTAATTAGATGATTAATTGTCTTTTTGGTAGTACATTTACTGAAAAAAGGTTTGTTGTTTATTCTTAGGCATCAGAAAACTTTAGAATTGGTTACACTGATTGATATATTTACTCTTACCTCTGCGAATGTCAGATCTATTTTATTGTTCAATTCTATAATTTTCAGCTGAATTTTGGTGTAATGTGCGCTGAAATCATGTGTTGAAATGGATTTAGCCTATATATATTCTATATATAGTATATATATATATTATATATCATATACTCATGATATATATTAAATATGTATTATATATATATTATATATATTATACATTTATATGTATGTATTATATATAATTAACTGGAGATCATTCCAAATAGAGTTTTAAAATGATATCATGCATTTATGATTATTTCTTTTGGATCCATCCCTTTATGATAAAATTGTCCACATCAAGAAACAATCAAGCAGATATGGGGAAGTGAATGAAAAAGATGAAAATGTGGGGATAAATTTGAACTTTCGCCTTTCCTTCAGCCTGTTTAGCTCAATGGAGAGTATACGCTACGTTAAAGCAGCTACCTATCCGTTGCTGTTTGATTCTCGCAGCCGCCCCATTTCTTAAAATTATTTATTCTATGTACACTGTCTAGGCCTAATGATTATTACAGGAAATCATTTAGAATAGAGTTTCAAAATGATATAATGAATTTAAAATTACTCCTGTCGGATTATATATATATATTTATTGTTTCTTGCAAATAAGACATAGCATGATATGAATATTTTATTGTTCAAAGCTTCGACTGAATATTAAATGAAATATTTTTAAAGATTTTAACATTGAATGTTATTGCCTTTTTTTCAGGTGGATGAAAAACAAGATCATGTTGAATTTGTAAGTTTTTTTAATTCATTTCTTTGAAAGAAAATGTTCTTTTTCCGGTTTATCTACAAAGACATTCATGATAAATTCATTGAAAAAATGATATCTTCGTTTGCAAATATCAATATATATTTAGTATTGCTGTGAACCCTCATTAAAACGAACTCAGTTGATATAAAATGGACAAAATCAGAGTTAGGAGAGTGACTGGTGATCAGGGTCGTTTCAAAATTACTACGATTATTTCTCCTCATTTAGAAGTAAAGAATCTTAAAGCAGTTTATGGATTGTCAGATCTTAATTAATTAGAACTTAACTGATAAAATCCCTTATATGTTAAATAATATCATAAAATAAATGTTTTGTATAGTTATATGATGTATCATGTTCAGTGTACAGTGTATACAAGAAACTCCCACAGATGTTTGGCCAAAGCAACAGACATCAATGAAAACATCTATAACTTTAAATCTTTTAATTTTAATATATTAACCTTTGAGTTATTATTGAAGTAAAGATTGTAAAAAATTATCTCTTCTGGTGAGATACCCATCAATCATGGCAGAATTGATAAAATTTTAGTCAAAAATGTAAACATGGCCTTAATCTGCACGAAACTCTATTTTAGTACACAAAAGTATTTTTTCTTTTTTTACAAATGACTTTATACTATTTCATTGCAGTTATAATGGAATTAAACTTTCAAAGAAAATATTGAATTATTTAAAATAGTGAATCATTTTTATGTTTTGGAAGAGCATAAAAATATTCTGTGAGAGTTGTTAGAGAGTGCACTTTCCAATTTTGTATATGTATACAGTCCTAAAAAGAAGAGTTTATATATAACCAGTGCTTTTTATAGATAGTCAGTAGAGCTGAAACATGGAATGTAACCAAAAAATGAATCCTCAGACTGAGAACCTTGCAACATGCACATGAGAGAATTATGTAGGGGTTCCTGTTGGGGGTGGGTCTCACCAAACTATACCAACCCAGCCGTGGTTCTGGGTTAGTAAAAGAAGGCAACAAAACGGAATTTCGTTTATATGTTTTATATAGAATATTGATTATCAATATCTCTGGAGACGGGAAATGCCTATTCGCAGTTGAAAAGAGAGGAGGCCGATTATTATCTAAGTCAAAATGACGACTGGTCTCTCATATCACGAACGGTAGTCTACTGAATGGTAGCAGTGGTTGACGGTTACTAAGGCGGACGGCTGACATGAGAGAGAGCCTGGCAGCGAGTCTCTTCTCCAAACCCAAATTTTACTCTGCTTGCTTGTTACGAAAATTCTTCCTATTTAAGCCCTTGGTATCGATACTGTATCTCTTGTAATTGACTTCCTTTCTTTCTTTTTCCTGTTATCTCGACCTCTCCGGAAAAACCCAAAACATTGACCCTCATTCATCTCGCGACGCAGGTCTGTTCAATATCATAAATTAGTCTCCCCCTCTCCCAAGGACTCTGCAAATAACTTTTCTTTCATAAGCTTTACTCTCTCTCTCTAGACCCCAAATACTGGCCCTTATATCTGGCTTTGTTTTTGAACCCCAGGACTTGATAGATGACACTAGATTGAAAAAGTACAGATAACTCAACTTCCCATGACATGGTCATCGAATCGGGAACAAAACCTTTTTCCAAAAGCATTTGTTTTTGCAACCCAGGACTTGACAGATGACACCAGATTGAAAAAGCACAGGTGACCCAACTTCCTATGACATCTCGAAAAACACATTATCCTCTTTAACACAGATAACTCCTTTTTGTAATAACAATAGTAATTACTGGTAATAACCATAGTAATTTTTGGTAACAGCCATAGTAATTTTCAGGACACAGGGACTCCTGGCCCCCTAGTGTCACAATTATGCATAACCTCACATGGAGAGATCGAAAGACAGCACATTATATTAGAGGGAAAACAGAAGCCAGAGATATCATAGAATCCATTAGGAAACTCAAATGGCAATGGGCTAGTCATGTAGTAAGAATGGCAGACAATGGCACATCACAACTCCTAAGATCATATGCAAAACTGTGGCCGACAGATGTTGTGATGAACTAGACAAATTCATAATGTACTGGCTCCATGACGCTCACAAAAGAGAGGTCTGGCAAATCTTTTTCATGTCCAACAATGGACATTTATAGGCTGCTACTGCTGCTGATAATGATACAGTATTAACTCATACCAACAGTTGACTCAGACAGTCGGCTTAAACTGACACCTTACCTTCCCCCTATTTGTCCATTATAATGGAGGTTTACTGAATATGAGTATAGACTATCAAAGAGGTATGTGACTTGATCCGAGGCTGGACTATAGAACTTGGACCGGTACTAGTATATAATATAATTCTTACCCCTATAATATTTATACTGTTATGCACTATTATTTGTGTTCATACTTTATTATTGCACAATATATGAAATGGAATAATATCATATTATGGATAAGAAGAATATAACATTATTATTAACTTTTTTTTTCAATTATTTAATGAAAAGTTTCAATGCTCAGAGATCAAAACTAACCTTTATTTTTCTTGTTTAAAAATCAGTTTTTTCTCTTGATAATAAATATTTCCTATTCATATCACTTTTCAGGAACCATTTAAAAATATTGGGACTTCATTGGTGAAAACCTCCGTAATGCTTATTGGAGAATTTGAATTTACAGATATTTTCTATGATGAAAACATAAAGCCTCAATTTGAATCTATGACTTATGTTATGTTCGTTATATTCCTTGTGTTTGGATCAATTATCATTATGAACTTACTGGTAAGTATCTTACAATGTTCATATACATATTTATAGGGATATACATAACATACAACCTTCTGTCTTATCTTTAAATTTGGTGAAGCAAGGAAATAACAATTTTGTTTGCTGTGTATGCTACACTGAATTGATAAAATTGCATGATTGGTGAAATTTGCTTATTTTCTGAAAAAAAAGTTCATTTCACTTTGATTACATAGACTTTTGATTGTGAAAACACAGTTGTTTTATATCTTTATTTTGATGAAATAAACTTGATCAAATTAAAACTACACAAATTTTTGTTTAAAAAAAAGTTGAGACTATATATTTACTTATTTTCTGTAAAAGTTTTGATGGTAGAAAAAATAGGTGTTTTGTATCCTTGTTTTGATTAAATGAACTTTTGATCGAATTAAAACTATGGATTTATTTATTTTTTGTGAAAAATGTTGAAACTTTGTCAATTAGGCAATTTCTTTGATTCGGGATAACATATATGTATAGTTCAGTTATTGTTTAATAAATTATGCTACAGTTATTGTTTAATAACTTTAAGATCCATGGTCAGTACAAAAGAAAATACTGATGGTTGGATTATCATGACCCAAAGAGGTGTTGTTGCACCCAAAATACTCTTATTTATATTCATATACTTGAACAGATATTTACTAAGTTTTGCTTAATCAGACACAATCTATGTATGTATGTATGAATCTTTAGTATTCACTGGTTTATTAAGACTAGTGTCCTTATCTTGGTTGTTATAAGCCACAGTGTAATTGTGAATTGAATAAAGGATTCAGTTGAAAATTTCATAAGGATTACCAAGTATGACCGACACCTGAAGAAGGCTGCTGAGCACAGTGGCCAAAATGTGGCAATAACAACCAAGATGAGAAGATTAGTTTGAATAACTCAATAAATGATAATTCCTCACCTCAGAAATTCAGAATGAAAATATGTATATCTCAACTTGCTTGTATCTATTTATTCATGCTTTTCTCATTTGTTGATTCAGTTATTTGTTTATTTGCTAGGATATATATGGATAGAGGGTAAGCAAAAACATGTAATCTGTTGAAATAAATTCCTTCAAAATAGAAATGGATTTTGAATCATTACATATAACCACCTTCCATTTTCATTGTTCAGGTTGGCCTTGCTGTAGATGACATTAAAGATGTTCAGAGGCAGGCAACTCTCAAACGTAGGGCCATGCAGGTGAGTTGAATAAGCTTCTCAAATGGGTTATACAGATGTTTTTCTGTTTTAGTAGAGTGAAGAAATACGTGTGTGTTCATATGTGTTTTTGGTATATATGTGCCTCTATATGTATCTACATTTATGTATGCAAATTTGTACAGATGGTTTATTGCAAGATATATGCAAATATATATGTATATATATATATATTCATGTGTGTATGTATGTATATCATATATACATACCTAATACTGCCATAAATACTGCTAGAAGCTTAATAATCACTGCTACCCACAACGCTGGTTTAGATATTGGGTTTAGATTATTCATGTGTTCTGGTATTTATCTATGAATCTATATATCTCTGTATCTATGTATCTAGACTTTGCCTAGCTCTAACTGTTTATAGTTGAAATTTGAAATTTTGCACACACTCTCTCCTGAATGAGTAGGGAATTTTTTTTGTTTTTTACCCCATATCAATTTCTTTCTAGTGGGAGTTCAAATTTTGATATAAGTTTCTGTCTAATTGGTCCTTTAGTTTGTGTCCGCCCCTGTTTTTTTAAAATTTGGATATTTTAGTGCACAACAAATGGCCAGAAAAGTAACATATTCATTGATCACCCCTTTTGCCAATTTTCTAATTGATCACTCCAATACAACATTCTGCCAAAAGATATTCATCATCAGAAGATTGAGAAGAAAAACACCTTTTCACATATATCCTATCTGTTACTCATGTAACTGTTATTATTGTTGATGCTATTAATCACCACCACTCACAACAAACTAGTTTGAACACTTCTGCTGGGTTTGTGTTATTCATGTGATCTGACAATTATATATACTAGACTGAATACCTCCATCAACGGATGGAGTAAATTGCTGTTTAAAAAAGAAATAGAAAGATAAATAAATGGAAATCAGATAGCATTTAATTCAAATGGTTTTTAAAATTGATTTGATTCCACTCTTTACACTGTTAGAAGGGGGTGGCTAATGTTGAAGAAAGGGAGGAACTAATGTAAAAAAAGGATGTTTGGCTAATGTGAGAAAAGGGTCAGGCTAATGTGAAAGTCCCCCCTGACTTATGTAAAAAAGGGGTTGATATTAACAAAGGTGTCATGGGGGAGAAGTTTGAAACAGGTGTTAATGTTAGAAGAAAAAGAGGCTAATCACCAAAGATGGGTGAGTGATGTAAAAAAAGAGGGGTTTGATGTAAAAAAATGGTAAAAAGTTTAAAAGGAGTGGTATAATGTTGAAATGGGGGCATAAGATTGAGGAGAAGGGGAGTAATGTCAAGAAAAAGGGGGCTACTGTTAAATAGGTGGGTAATGTTAAAAGGGAGGGGCTAATCTTCAAAAATTGGGCAAAAAGTCATTGGGAGTTGATGTTGAAAGGGGGTAATGTCAAAAAAGGAGTTCCCACTTTATTTTGACCCCATAAAATGAAAGTAGATATTCCCTCTTGATTTTGACCCTAAAAATGAAATAAAATTTAACCCTGCAATTTTTTGAAATCTCCACTTGATTTTGATTCTGAAAATGAAAATAAAAATAAATGTTCCTTCTTGATTGTCACATTCGAGGAGAACATTTATTTTCTCTTATTGGATGGCCGTGGATATTAGCCCCAGATAAATTCCCAGAATAGATCTGTGGAGATAAATTGTAGAAATAATGTATTGCTGTTCCCACATCAAATGCAAAAACAAGGTTAGTACACAATTAGTTTGATTGGTAACAAACACAGAAAAAAAGACAAAAAGTTAACAATAATTTTGTTTCAATTCATTGAGGAATTAAAAGAAAAGGCAGGTGTTTACTTTAAGCACAAAGTTATTTAGAGAGATCTACCACAGTAAATAATGAGGTGAAATGAAGAATGTGCGAAAAGAAATGTCCCTTGTAGAATACAAGATCGTGTTTGGAATGTCCGTCAGTTTTGGTCTCATACACTTAAGCCACTTGAATGTTTCCCTTGGAAGTCCTTCCTAACGACATAGAGAGTGCTTAGCTTTGTTTAAATATGCTTTTTGAGATGAAGATAGAGAGTTCTTTAGTGAAGAAGAAAAAATTACTTGATGTGTATAGATGTGTTTATGCAAAAACTGGGTTTGTGTAAAAACTCCTTGAGGTCATCAGACCAGAGAAAGAGAGAGAGAGAGAATTTACCGCCAAAAAGCTTTAATACCATGAAGATAACATTTGGTTATTTTATTGGTAGTTTTGTGTGACATCAAGGAGGAGGAGACAAAGAATTTACCATTCCTTTAGACATCTTCACCGTGTTTTGGAATCGCAGATAGACCTCTGCCAAGAGCAGATAATTCCCAATATTCCTAATTTTTGTATGTATAATTTTCTGCTCAAAGTGGGCACTATACTCTGAAAGAGAAAAAAATCTCCATCCTAGATTTTAAAATCAAAAAATGAAAAAAAATCTCCCTCGTTTTGACCCCTAGGTGTAAAAAAATTAACCCCCAACGTAAAAAAAATTCCATGGAATCTATCCCTTAAAAGTGAAAAAAAGGTCTTTTCCTTGATTTTGATGCCTAAAAGTAAAAAAAAATGTCTAGCATTTTGACCCCTAGAAGTAAAATAGAGATAACCTCTTTGATTTTGAGCCTTGAAAGAGAAAAAATTCCTCAAAAAGTAAAGAAACTACACCTCTATTTTCACCTTTAATAGTGAAAAAAAATATTCTCTTTGATTTTGACCTCTGTTAGTGAACTCGTTCTTGTCCCTAAAGAGTAAAAAAAATTACTTGGATTCCAACCTGAAAACTGAAAAGAATTTTGACCTCACAATTTGATGCCCAAGAGTAAAAAATGAAAGTCTTCCTTCAATTTTTTGCCCTCAAAAGAAAAAAAATTCTAATTTTGATCCCTAAAAGTTAGAAGAAATATGCCCCTTGATTTTGACGACTGATTGACACATTTCATGTTTTGGAAAAACATGCCTTAACTGAACTATATGAAAACATGCACTAATGAAAATACCACGATTCAAGATATCCATGTACAACCAATAAATATTGCAATATGTGAGATATGTTGAAAAAAAAGTTTTTATTTCTCTCTGGATAAAAAATGTCATATTCTTCTATCTGAGGATTGAGTTGAAAAAAAAGAATAAAAAAGTCCTTTTATTACGTCATCAAAAAATATTTTTACCATTGATAAATAATCATGTTAATAGACCCTCCTGCCCCCGATTTGAAACCACGTAAAAATATATTTTGGAGGATGGTTCTCAAAGACTAATTTGCTGAAAGCACTTCCTGTACCCACTAGAAATTTCATGGATTTACATCAAGTAATTTTTATGGTAGGTGAGTATATACAGACAGTCAGATAAATGGACATTTGGCAAGTTATAATCAAAGTTGTATTTATCTATGTTTGTCTAAGTTCATGCTAAATTTACTTGATAAAAATGAGCATATATCGTGATTTGGAATGGAATGCTAGTATCATGTATTTTTCAACATTTTTCATGTAATTGATTATTTCTTCAAAAGAAAAGTTGCTTACTCTCTTACTTTATATGCAGGTGTATGATTTAGTGGATATATTGTTCTAGTGAATGGACTGATAAAGAAAACCCAATCTCAGTGATTGGCCTTTATAGGGTTGGTCATGAACCTTTTGCTTTTTTCAAATAGCTCAAACCACTTGGGATCAGTAGAATGTTTGTGTCTTTTACTATAAAGAGATTCATGGACATCAGATTGTTGGAGATATACAACAACTATGTCATCCTCGCAGAAGAAGGACATCTAGTTCTATCAGAGCTGTGACAAAGCTGTGACAAACTGAGTCCAAAGAAATCTTTGGGGAAAAACAGAAAATCGTGGCTGGAGAGTTGAATATTTCACCCAGATCAATACCCAGGCAGATCAAAAGTGATCGTGGACTTTGTGCTAATGATCGTAGAACTAGACACATGCTAACTCTAGCTCTGATGAAAATCAGAGAACAAAGATCAAATTTATGCAGGCAATGGTTACCAAAGAATCTTTTTCACTATTGAGAAGTTGAAGAGTGTTTCAATTGCCAAAATAATAAAATATATGCTTATAGTCCCACGGAAGCTTCTGAGGTTATCAACTAAATGCAGCAAGGCTATTATCCCTGTTCAGTCATGTTGTAGTAGGGAATGAGTCACAAAAGTGTCACTCATCTTCATTTTTGGGGGCATTTCAACAGGACTGAGGATTGGCTCTCTGGAAGTCCAGATCTCAATCCTGTGGATTGCAAATTGTGACCAGAGCTGGAAAAGATTGTTTGAGACAAAAGACTATATAGTTTGGGATGTCTTAAATGTTCTCTGGTGAAAGCAGCCATCAATCTTTTAATGGGCATTGTGCATACTGCACATTGTTTGAAGCTGTGTGTAAAGCACAAAAGAAAGCATTTTGAAAAACTTGTTGATTTTTGTCATACTTGAAGCATAGTTATAAATGCACCAAATCTTACTTTGCTTTATTATTTACTTTTCCCATTATCAACAGATACATTTGCAAAAGTATTCATTGCAGTACTGGGTTTATACATATATATGAGATACTACAAGGCCTACTGATCTAATATTTGGCGTGTTGACTCACAAAAAGTCACCTTATGATATGGGCTATATGTAGACTCATAAAAGGTCACCTTATGATATAGGCCATCAGAGGTCATTCGAGGTCAACAGAAGTCATTTTTATCTTGTTTTTTGGTTCTAGATATTTATAAAATTGATTTTTATATCATAATGTTCCTAATCATTCTTCTTGCAGATAACACAAAGGTTTCTCACAGAACAATAGATTTTTATACAAGTGTCAGAGTTCTTTGTCTCATATGGAGGAAAAAGCGTCTTCAGCAATAATAGTGAAAATTGAAGCACAGATCTCAGCTATCCATAAAGATGTTCTACAACATGATAGAAATTTACAATATTTTTCATTATTTTTGTTAAAAGTAAAGAAGATTTTAAACATATTAGAAGTAAAGTTTCAAGAAATCTAATGTGCTTGAAATACTTGCAATTAGAAGGGTAAGAATATTTTGGGGCTTGTTATTATCTGATAATCTCTCAATAAAAAATTCAAATATTTTTTTGAATACCTTCTACATCAGTAGTTTCAAAATTTTGAAAACTCAGAAAACCCTTCAATAAAGGAAATATTCTAGTGGACCCCTATTTTTACCATTTAGCCATTACTAAAAGCAATATTCATTCCTGAAAATACCATCAATTTTGCATGGGTGTGCATTATTTTATTTGTAAGTATGTATATTTTTGTATGTATGTGTATATATATATATATAGATATATATGTGTGTGTGTGTGTATGTGTGTGTGTGTGTGTGTATGTGTGTGTGTGTGTGTGTGTGCATATGTATACATATGTGCATGTATATATGTGTTGGTGTGTATGTTTAAATATGTATGTGTGTATGTATACTTGTATATATGTGTGTGGATGTATATGTTTGTGTGTGTGTGTGAGATATATGTATATATGTGTGTACATATAATGTGTGTATATATGATTATGTGTGTGTTTGGATGTGTATAGATGTGTATGTGTGTGTAGGTAGTTATCCCTTGCCATTCATAGGTTTTTCATTTTCGATAATTTGTGTTTCAGTTTTGAATAATTTAATTATCAACTGCAAAAAACCTGTCTTAGAAGGTACAATGTCCTGAACAAACGAAACATAAATGCATCGTAGTAATCTTTGTGTTATCATAAGATAATAAAAAAGATTGAAAATCATCGACTATAAATTATTCATGTAAACTGTATATTATTTATATAAACTCTGTTGAAAATTTATCACGGTTGAAAACTTGAACTTGTTTACACCTATGAACTGGTTTGTAGAATGTTGTATTAGATATTGATTTTATTTTCCAATTGATTGTACGTACTGTAAACAAATTTATTTATTGAATAATTAGTAGATAAGGTATTGTAAATAATCATTAACAATATTTTTCATTTTTATACCCCTTTTTAGCTTCATCTTCATATTTTTGTTCTTTTGCATTGCAACTTTTCTCAGACCGGATAATATATTTGAAAAAGCAACAAAAATGATGGATGTAAAGCAAAAAAGGAAAGAAATGTCAATAAGCACTGAACTGAAGTTTTATGAAATTTATAGTTGTCATTAATTAACTCGATATTTTCTTTTAATAGCATCCACTGCACAATTTTTTATGCTCTTCTAAAATTAGTGAATATTAGTGCAATTAGTGAATATCTTTGAAAGTTTCATATTGGTTATAGAAGAATAAAACATACTTTTGCATACTTACAGAGGATTTCTGCACAGATTAAGGTTGTGTTCACATTTTAATGGTTCTGTCACCAGAGTTGAGTTTTAAAATTTCTAATTTTTACTGTATGCTTTGCTGCATTCATTTATGTATTTGTGCTTTCACAGTATGGGATGGTCAAGTTCATTAAAAGATTTATGGTACAAGATTTATGGTTTTGGGATCGAAAGGGATTGGAGATGTCAGCAGAAATTATTCACGGATTTAGCGTATCAGAGGCCCTCTGGTGCCCCTAAGCCTCATGAATAGCAAGAGATAACTGTATATATGTGTGTATATCTTTTTATATATGTATATATACGTGCGTGTGCATGTGTGTCTGTTTATTCATGTGTATACATGTGTGAGTGTATGTATATATATGTATATGTATGTATATGTATGATATAAATTCTGTTCTGTGTGTATGTATGCTGCATACTATTTAGACATGTATTAGTATGCGGTTGCATAGTATGTATGAAATTGCACGTCTTATGGATGTACTAATGTATGATTGTACTTGGATATTTGTATGATTATACATGTATATGCTATGTGTGCCAACTTATATGTATGGTTATAACTGACTTCCCCCAGATACTCATCCACATATACACACTCAGGAAACTGATTCCCCTCATACTGAAAAGTAACAGTCTACCCCCCCATCCAACATAGATTGCTGATGACAGATATATGAAGAACCCTTTCAGGCCATCCAAGGATGACTTCACATACAATACCACCTCACCCATTTATAACAAATATAACTCCACCACTGAGCGGTCTTCCCTTCAGTTTTCTTGACTTGCTGAAGATGTAGGGTCATTTCCACAGAAAACATCTGTGAATAAATACCTATTCACCCAATCTATGGTTTTTCCTTATTGTCTGTGAATTTTCCCCATGTGTCTTCATAGATGTATGTGTATATGTACATAAATGCATATGTTCATGTATGTATATGTACATATGTATATAATTATCTACATATGTATGTATATGTATGTCAATATATATGTGTGCCTGTGTGTATAAATACATGTAGAAAATATATCTGAATCCATTCTTGTTTCCTCTTAGGTTGACTTGGTTTTAGACGTTGAACGATTCCTGCCATTTGGAATACATCGGAGGAGAATTATCAAATTTCAAAAAGTTTATCCCAACGCTGCTCGTCATTTTTCAGTCTTGAATTACTTCCAAGTAAAAACTGTCAAAGCTGATGATGTTCAACAAATTTTGAATCCAGAATTAGTAAGTTCCATGAATGTTTCGATTCTCTTATCATATTTTTTCATCCCTAGTTGACTTTAGCAAGTGTTGCCAAAACATCTAAAATTAAATGTTTTTGAGGGTCATGTGATGGTTTGGAAAAAATAATGATAATGTGATTTTAAAAATATATTAAATATCAAAAAATGAAAAGATGTTGAAAGTAAAAAAATAGTGCAAATATATCTACCTCCCATTTTTGGAATATAAAGCATCATTAATTTGTCTCCATGCACCTTCATAATTAAGCTGTGAATATTGATTAATTGAGTAATAGTTTGGGTACTCTCATAATAGCAGGATCCAGGATGTAATTTGCATAAAAGAATAGAAGTTATTCCTGTTTTTCAAAATTTAGTTGTTATACTTTAATTGCTGAAAATTTCACAGCCCATCCAAGAAGCAATGACATAGCAACAAATTCTTTTTCTTAAAAGCGCATGGATCAGGCGAATTGGCACTTTATGATATAGATGAGCACTCTTTTCAGTGACAAAATAATGCTCATATTTTTGTATTCATCATCTTCCAATATATTAGAATACATAGTAAATGAGGGCAGTAAATAGGCCATTCTTAGGACACCTGAAAATTGAGCACATTTCTAACAATCATTCTGACACTCCTATAATAGCTATGGTTACTGCATACACATGACATTATATGCTATAAATGACTGGGAAAAAACTATGAATACTTATCTTGCATATGGTTCAAGTGAGAAGCTTATACAGTGGGCATCATATTTAGGACTTTCAGAGCCTTTTGGGAGGTAAAGTACATGATATGCTTGATCTGATTACATTTCTGAATTCTACTGGAGAAGTTAGCCTTTGTCATGAAATTTTGTGCCATATCAAAAGAGCTATAAATGCTCAAGGACGCACGTAATTTCAAGACTATCTGATACAGATCTTTGTATTTCTCTATAAGTTTGGTGGTGGAACACCTGTGATTTTTTTTCAGGATAATCAGATGGTAACTTGGGGAGCCCTTAGTGATTTGATATGAAATGTCTCTTCTGAGCTTTCAATCCATAAGACTTTCCTTTCTACAAGGAGTTTGTCAGTGTCAGTTTCTAAAAAAATTATTTTATCAGGTAATTAAAGGTAATGGTAAACTGGACCCTTACTTTCTGCCATTCTTACAAAAGTACAACTTACATGGTTCATCTTCTCCTTGTTATGAATCCTAGGTCTGTTTTGAAAAGTTGGTTACGCCAGGCTTGGTGTCATTTCATTGATGTTAAAAAAATTGAATTGTTTTAAGTTAAATTCCTGAGAATTTCTTTCTTGGCTTTCAGGATGAAATAAAAAGCATTCAACAAAAGCAGAAAGATATGAAACGAAAGATGTATGAATTGAGTCATTGTATGAATGAAATGAGGGCCCAGAATCGACGTGTGGAAAGTATGGTACTGGCAATTATCAAGAGTCAGGGAATACCTTGGCAAGAAGAGGACTACCAAGAAGATAGTGACTGATTGTAAAATGTCATGTTTTTGTCTTAGAAATTAGAAGTTTTTATTTCTATTTCTATCAACCATATGAGATAATAGTTTTTATTTTTATTATTTTTTTCTACCATATGTGGTGTTACCCCCAAAGTTGAAGGAACTCAAGGTGAGAAATGTCTTCTTCAAAAGAAGTAAAATTTGATAAAAAATGTAATTCTCTATTTCCTGGGTTTGTGATATCACAGGATGAACAAAATATGCAGAAACATCAATCCATTCAAATTCTTTTGCGTAACATCTTGTATTTTCAAATATTTTTTATTTTTATCTTTCTATGTAACTTTTGATGTAGTATGTAGCATTTTATGAATGCAGCTTGTTTAAAACTCCTGCATTTTTGAAGCCAAAGAAAACAAAAGTTTGAAAAAGAATTTTATTTAGAGTAGATTTGAATATTGAATTCAAAATATTCTTTCATTCAAAAAAGTTTTCTGCTGGTTCGTTTCACTTTTTATAGTGGTATGGTTACATGACTTGATGCCCTTTGAGTTTCAAGTCATCTTTGCAAATAAGGCACTGACAAGACTTGTGCGAACAGTGAAAAAGTTATCTCCCTTATGGCTAAAAATGGCTAGACTTTTTAAATTCTTTTTCATTTCCAGTCAACTTTACAGCTAAAGATGTAAAGTATGCTCAAAAAATCATATGAAGACTCCTTAAATGTTGAGTATGCTCAAAAATTCATACTAAGGCTCCAAAAAGTATGATTATACAATTCATTGATCAGAGATTAACACAATTATGAAAATAAATAAAAAGTATAATTATTAAAATCTTTAAGAAAATTCAAATTCAAATAAGATTTCCCCATTAATTGATTAATGGAACCTTTGTATGATTTTTTGAGCATACTTATCACATTTAGTTGTAAAGTTAGCTGGAAATGAAAAAATCTAGCCATTAAAGGAGATAATTCTTTCAATATTCACACAAGTCTATGTTGCTTTATCTAATAGAGACTATATTGTGATTGAAAGGTATTTTTTTCTCTAAATTCCAAAAGCCTTAAAGACTGCTTGCAAATATTTGATGATTTTCTTTCACACAACTACAAAAAATCTTGATTCATCTTATAGCACAGTGGTTAGCAAGCTTATCAATTTGAGAAGTTGATCAGTTTGATCTTCACAATGTATCTCACCACTGTGAGCTTCTGCTGGACTAAGTTGAGTCTATAACCATTATAACTGTAGTAGTTGTGTATTTTTGATTTGTGACAATGGTTGAAGTTTGAACCCAGGTAGTTGCCAGAATTTCAAATGCTGATTTTCAAGGCACACAGGCAGGCTGGCAGCCACCTCTTCTATTCCCCAACCATCTGGTATTCCAATAGACAAAGCTAACCTCTGTAAATATCCATAGTTACTGAGGTGGGGATAGAATAGTATATTTGATGCAGAGAAATAGAGTATTTAATGGCAGATGTTTGCAGAGTCTGGAAAGAGGTATATTTTAAAGTTGTTTCTGCTACCTTAGATCATTGTAGTGTCTGTTGAGAGGTGATTGTTTTAGTGAAAAAGTAAACATGAATGGATATCAAACAAGAGGCTAATATCTGGAACCAAAAAGGGATTCATACTAACATTTGGGCTTATTGTACATCTGAGTTCATTGAGAATTATAAGTGTATACTACCTATGAATGTAAAAACATGAAATTTGTTTATTGATCAGTGCTTGTTGCTTGAACTTATGAAGTCATTTGATTTAAGTTCAAGTCAATTCTTTGTTATTCCTAGTTGTTTTTTCCAGCCTTTTGGTCTGGAACTAAAACTCAGCCCAAATCTGATTGTCTAGTTCCTAGCTATACCTCCTCATTGCGCTTGAAGGGTTAGTGTCAGGATCAATCCCTGATGCCTGAGGTGTCACAAAGGAATAGTTGAAGGAAATTAAAAATGTCTGACACTACTCCCATTTGCAGTTTTATGTCCCGTTCTGCCCTTGTGAGGAGGTAAATAAATATTGCTCCCTTCACCCATTGTAGTTGGCTTGGATAACATTTATTTCTGTTGACAGATGATCTTCCAAATCTGGAGTCAGAAACAATGACATAAATCCCTTTACAGAATTGCTTAATTACTTTCCTGCTTTGTTTTTATTCCTTAAAAAAAGTCTTCCCTATAATGAATAAAAGTATTTATTCGCATGTAGATTAAGTTCTCAATTCTATGTGCATGAGATTGGGTGGTATTACATTTTGATACAACATTTTGAAATAATTTTATATATATTAATAGTACATTTTGGTCATTTTTAAAATTTATTTTTTGTTAATTGCCACTTTTTGGTCAAGTTAAAAACTGCCTTTAAGATTCAAAATATTCATGCCATTTTGCATTGTGTTGAAGTGTTAGGTGATAACACACTGCTTGAATTTCATTCATCAAGAAAAGGCAGATTTGCCAATTATTGTTGGTGGTTTTTCAACTGTCAGCTGCCTATCAATTTGGTGTGTATTGATTGTGTTGATTTGTTAGGCCTTATTATCCACCTCAGCACCACAAGGACTGACTGCTCTAATTTTTCAGGGATTTAGAACAGTTAATCATCACAGGAATTCTCCTTTCCCGATAAGTATTTATTCAATCTAATAATCATATCTGCTCATACTGGGGACACATAAAAAAATTGTGGAGTTGGCACTACTTAAATGAAACCCATTTGAAAAAAAATTCCAGGGTTGGCTCAAGTTGAATGAAACCTTTTACTTTGAATTGCAGGTTTTGCTCAAGTTAAATGAAACCTGTTGTTTTAAAATGTAGAGCTGGCTCAAGTTGAATGAAACCCATTTTTTAGATTAATTATGAGGATGGCCCAAGTTGAATGAAACCTTTCACTTTAAATTTCAGAATTTGCCCAAGTTAAATGAAACCGGTTACTTTAAATTGTAGGGTTGGCTCAACTTCAATGAAATACATTTCTTTAATTAATTTGTAAGGCTTGCTCAGGTTAAATGAAGCCTCATATTTGTTTTGAATTGTAGGTGTGGCTCTAGTTAGGTGAAAACCTTCATTTTAGAATGCAGGTTTGGCTCAAGTTGAAAAAACCTTTCATTTTAAATTGCAAAGTTGGCTCAAGTTAAATAAAACTATTTATTTCAAATTGTTAGGTTGGCTCAAGTTGAATGAAATGTTTTTTTTTTAAAATTGTAAGGTTGACTTGTGTTAAGTGATACCTTTTATTTTGATTTGCGAGGTTGGCTCAAGTTGAATAGAACCTAAAAAAAGCATGAATAAGGTTGGCTCAAGTTGAATGGAACCTAAAAAAAGCATGAATAAGGTTGGCTCAAGTTGAATGGAACCTAAAAAAAGCATGAATAATAAACTGAAAAACAAATATAAGTAAAATAAAACAGATGAGTAGGAAGATTTTTTCTCTTTTTTCTATTCTGAATTGACAAAATTGCATCATCTCAAAGTGGGGAAAATGTTATTATAAGTCATTGTTATTATTAAACAGTGCAAACAATTATCTTCAATAAAAGCCCCATTGTATTTCACTCAATGTTGATATTTTTAATTGCGACAAAAATCAACAGTTCACTTTTTTGTTCAGACCAAATTTGAATAGAGTCATAGCCTTCATTAGAAAGGAAGGATAGAGAGAGTGAGTGAAGAAAGAGGCATATTTTATGAAATTCCTTTTTTATGTCATGCTGTGTCATATGATTGTTTTTTAAAAATCAATTATCAAAATGAAAGTGTAAGTGTAGATTCATGACCTGTAACTTGCGGAGAATGCAAATAGATATATCAATTGGAAACAGTTTTAATACAAAAACATGTCAATTGTTATCAAAAATCGTGTAAACAATAACAGGTTTTGAACTGTGTCTGTTTTTCTTGTTCATTTTACAATTTAATGTCTCTTATTGTTGCTTTCTCAAAACTGACTATAAGAGCATATGTATGTGTGATACATTCATTCCTAAATTCTCTATAATCTGCATGAATTGGTTATTTCTGTATAGTTTCTAATGTAAATATTCTTCACTATATAAAAAAGATTTACTGAATTTTTCATTTTTGATCTTTTAATCAACAGTGTTTTTGTATTTTTTTGTATATAGATTTTTATACCAATGCTTACTATCTGCACAGTATTGAGAAGATATCTGTTCTATTGATCATCATATTTTTTTTCCCCTCTTACCTCAGGAAGTTGCCTATTCATGGCACTGCTCTAATTGATTGAGCTGCTACAGCTTTTAGGCTACCAGAATATCAAATCTAACCCTTAAACTCACCTTTCATCCTTCCGTGTTATTTCTTTTACATACTCCCGTGGTAGTGGTAGGAATATTATTCTGATTTATTTTTCATCAGATGAGGCAGTATGAACTATTATTCATTTTTGATTAATATTTCCTTTCTTCTTGAAATTTATCTTCCAATCTGTGATGTTTACTCACTGTTATAGATTGATGGTCTGAATCAATTGTGATTAACAAAGCAACTAAAAAAATTAAGATGGAAGAGAACACAAATCAAGAATAAATAATAGATGATATTTTTCGTTTTTTTAAAAAGAAAATTCTTGTACAAAGATTATCAGTTTTTATTTTTATCTACTTTTAATTCAAATTTCAGTCAGTGTGAATCTATTTTATCAATTATTCTAATAAATTTCAATTTTAATACTTTTTGATCCCTATTTATTTTATTTCAAAAACCTTTGAACAATGCTCACAAAATATCCTGAATCTCATATCTGTTGGCATATTGAATTGTGTAATGTCTTTATAGGAGGTGATCTGTGGCTTAATGGTTATCAGCATGGAAAACAAAATTGTTTTACTATGTTGAGTTTGAGTTTTGGCTCTTTACATTCACTTCACATTGATGCCTTTGGGAAAGATATGAATCCACCCCTTTGGTAATAAATACCTGGGTAGTTGGAACCCTCCAGCCCTGTAAGGCAGTCAATCAAAGAGATGGTTACTCTGACAGACAAAACCTAAAGATGGCAACTGGAATCACAGCAGAGAGGGTGCAATCCTACTAAAGAGTCTGCAGGAATAAACCAAAACAAAAAAAATTATGTCTTTTATAAAATCATGTTTAGACAGCCTTTATTTTTGTGATTACATATTCTACTGCTTAGCACTCATTGGTAAAGTATTAGACTGAAGGTCTAGAATAATTACAGGTGAAGTGATCCAAAATTTCTCCCACACTGGTAGAGCAATAGCTACAAAATGTAAGGTTTGGCAATTAGACTTAAATTTAGGAGACAAAATCATTAAACTCCTGTCAGTTCCATCTCATTAACCTAAGACCTTAATTGTGGAATATTTAATTGGAGACTTGAGGGCTTGAAGTTTTATCCACAATTCTGGGTTCGTATAGAAACAATGAAGACCATATTTTGGTACTTCTATCTTATACTACTTAAACATCTCATGAATTCCATCCAATAACCTTTTACAATTGAATCTAATTCTAGTGCCTTTACTGTTTAAATTAAACTGACATAATTTCCAAGAGTGAATGAAATTCCTGTTGTTTAATTATGTATTCAATTACTTGTACGTTGAAATAACTATCTAAAGCAAATCCCCTATCTTAATCATTACTGAGCATTTTAATGCCCTCAGCCAAATGGGGAGATAACTTGAAAATATCCTGTATATGTAAGGGATAGTTACTTCCCTTGAATCCCAAAATCGATGAATTCTTTTACTTTTAATTCATATCGATATGATTATCAATTATTTATTTTAATGACTGTCTGTAGTACAGATATTCAGCTGGTTTAAACAAAAGCATAGCTGATTTCTGAATATTATTGTTTTCTTCTCACTTTCCTTGGCGTCAGCTATGATACTGACTGTGATCTGCTATTCTCTTCCTCATTTTCATTTTGGCAGAAAAAAAAATTGTTTTTCTGTTAATTTGTGTTTAAATTCCAAGATACCTTAAGTATTTTTTGAAACCAGAGATGAATTGATGTGAATTTTATTTTCCACCCTTGATGACTTGACATAGCTTTGACTCTCCATTTACTTATTTTTTGCTCCCTCTTCTCCTTCAAAGCTATATCTACCTAGAACAGTATTTGATATTACTGTATATGCAGCCTTATAGAATGCATGAGTTACAAGTGTATTTAGGAGACTTGGATGTACTTGATGTTAGTCTTGATAAAAGAAAAAACATCAAACAAAAGTAAACAAGGGTTATTATTGTTCAATATTTTTAATTGTTCAATTAGTAATACCTACTTATATGTGGCCAAATTTCAGTTGGCTATAAAATGGTTGTCCCAATTGGAAACGGCTACATTATGAAGTCCCACACCCTTGCACATGTGAACATGTAGATTACCAAGTATAATTTTTGTATCAACTTCGGTTTTTCTTTCATAAATTTTCCATGCCCTTGCTCATTCGGTGTTAAAAATGTTCCGTATAAGTTGTGCACCATTTTAAACATCTACTGAATGAGTTTGTGGAACCTTACAATTCACTTAGCCATTTTATAATCATCTACAAACAGGGTAACCATGTTATAGCCATCCGAAATGGATAATGTATAAGTAGGAATCATGGTTTTGTTTGTTGCTTTGGCTTTTGAAAATTCAAGAAAAATAAATGTCTTTGAAATGTATTTGGAAGCCGAACAAAATTAGTTTTGAGCTCATTTCTACCAACAAAGTGCATTTTCATTTTCCAAATTTTCTCATTCATGCCCCTATCTTATTACTTTGATAAAGTAGAAAAGGACTCAAACAACTTCATCTTATTGTATATTTATCTCTATGAGTTTACTGTGAAAAAATTGAATAATCGCTGTGTGGAATAATTCAACAAACCAGCTGTAAGGTTGGTTGGAGCTCAGATCTTGAAATCTCTTGATATCTTTATTTAACCTTCCAACAATTTATGCTTGTCATTTAAAAACGTTTTTTTTAACATTTCATTGTCCTTTTTTTTTTGTTGCTTTTGAGTTAAAGTATGTCATAATTTGAAGTATGGGATTTGATGGTATACATGTAACATTTTTCCTATAGTCATTTCAAAACAACAAGCAAAAACAAACGAAAAAATGTCATCCTTCTTAAATGTGAAGGTTAAATCTCATTTGGACAGAGATATTTAATTTTGACTACCTTCGAGTTAAAGTATTTTTTCTGCTTATTTTATATACCCATATGTCAGATATGTCTCCAAAAACGGCATATGAAATCACCAATTCAAAAAATGCTCAAAACATTTTTTTTTTCCTTTCAAGTTGGCATCACTATTGCCATTGTTGGCTACAGGGAAGGGGCTTAATTCTGTAAACCTTTTTTTTTTTCACCCAAATACATTCTTTTTTGGAGGGGTGCTCACTTTGGGGTTTTAAAAAAGACTGTGTTTTAAAAGTTGTTATTTTGTTAATTAGCTAGTATGGTTATTTGATGTTTGTTTTTTTTGACATCAAAACATTTTATGGTAACTGAAAAAAAAAAGCTTTCTTTTTTACATTGATGATATGAAATGATTTTTCAATTTGCATCAGAGTTATATATTGATGTATGATGTATTTTATTAATACTATATTATTATATGATATATTTGAAAAAAATGTGCATGGTATTTGTTATTTTTGATTTATTGGACAGTTTTCAATTTAATAAAAAACATCTTTTATAACAAAATATTGTCAATTGTTTGTCCTGGATCCTGTTTCCATCTTGAAAAAGAAAAAGAAAGTGGGAAGACTATCACGGGTATCCACTGCCACTTACCCTGGCGGAGGGGAAAAAAAGTTTCCAGGATGGGGGCAAAAGATATGTATCTGGTTGTCAGTTTTCAGTAAAAGAAGTAGAGAGTGCTTAAGCTGTAACTCGACTTGAGCTATCACTTGTACTAAATGACCCCTTGATCAAGAAAACAGAAAAATCTGTAAGGATTCAACTTTCAAACTCCTTTGCCATCAAGCAGAGGGCTTGATCCAGGGTATGAGGCAGGGTGTGAGGGGCAATGCCCTGTGCCCTTACTCCAGCAGACACCCATGGACATGATACAGAAACAAAGAAAAAAGCTGTTGAACAAGATCTGAATTTCTTCAGAACTGAGATTGTCTTGTACCAAAATATTGACTGATTAAAAATCTGTCCATATTTACCAACCTTAGCTTGATATTGTGGTGTATAGAAGGTAGAAAGATTGACCTGTCTGCTTAGAAAATCAGAATTTGAAATCCTGGCTTTTACCTGAGCTCAGCACCTGTGAAAAAAATCCTGTTATACAAGGAGCTTGCTCTTCAACTCTTATCTGATACTTAAAGGCACATCTTACAGACAGACACACAAACAGATACAGTGATGATGCATTTTATGAAAGCAAAGTGTTGTAAAGTGAACTTTCATAGAGCGGGTATATCTGTGTACAAAAGTATAAACTTTTATTTTCTTTAGCTTTTTATACAAAACAAAAACATCACTCTTCCTTTCCCAAAAAGTGTATGTGCTATACAAAATGTGTATATGGAAGGTTTCGAGAAGTACCACGTTTCTTTTTTTTCTCTTTCTTTCTTCTTTTTCTCAATCTCCTTTCTGTAAAAGAAACACTATTATAGGTTCCGTATTACACACAAATATGTTTCTGTGAGTCATTTATGACACTGTGCAGCAATTCTTTACTCTTTTTTGATCCTTAGTTATAAATGTTGTCTTGTAATTGATTATGTCTGAGAAGTATTGAAAATGTCGATTATTCTTTTAAACTTTGCTTCTGTGACCAGGAAAGGGATAATTTGAAATCTGCTCATTTCTAATTGGACAACTGACAAATCTGTACATATATGATCACACAAAGAAAGAAAAACAAATACATATGATTATCACTGTCCCAGTTACAAAAGCAAAGTTTGATGGGAATGATGGCCATTTTTCATACTCTTTACACTCAAAAAATTAGAAAATAACATTCACTATCCGAGAACGAAAATTGTGTGATACAGTGTCATTTTTACTTTGCATTGATGTTGAGACGTGAGTTCATTGTGGTGTTTCAAGCGTTTATATTGCTGTTTGGTTTAGGTTTATATAACATGGTGAGTGAAAACTCTTTCGGATGATCTCCTGGACTGAGAAGCAAGTGACAAATATGGCAGTCACTACTCCCATGAAAATGATTTCGATGTTCAGTACCTTCGTGTGAAATGGAACGTAACTAAAAAAGAAATAAAATCATTGTTGAAATTTTCATTAAAATTATAAAAAATCGTATTTTAATGTCAAAATTACCATACATATAATAGCCCTATTCTGTCAGTAATGCTTGCATTAATTCTTTAATACTGATAATGTACTTTTTCCTGATTTTCAAAGCACAACTTGAAGATCGAGGGCTCAATCCTGCTTAAACAAATTCTACAACAGAGGAATTAATGTAAGCATTTCTGATTGAATAGGACCATTGTACCTGTAATCTAAATACATTGCTAATAATTATACCACAGAAATATATTGAAAATCAGGATGAAAAGGATTGTTTGAAGTCCGGAATTAATGAAAGTGTTACTGACAGAATAAGGTTATAATATTTATAATACTACTGATATACAAATAGGTCAAATTAATGATACTATTTGTGTTTTTATCAGGCACATTCTGGTATTAGAAATGAGATTTTAAAATCAAAGATATTCATGGTTTTTGATGATATAGGCTAAAATGTACTTTACTTTTTCATTTAATGTTATATAAGCATATTCGATATGTGATCAATTGAATGATTTTGAGTGTTGACTCTCTGACTGTCAATCATACTCAATAGACTGCCATCTTTAGTTTATATGCTTGAAAATATGAATCATCTCATATTCATTCATTTAGATTCATTTTGGGTTAGTCTGACTCAATGCTTCAATAGTACAGAATATATTGTATTCATTCACTCTACAGCTGATGTCTTTTGGAGCATCTTGTGATTGCTGCTTCTCAGCATGAGTATGGCGGCTCCCAAGGGAGAATTCTTTGTGTCCTCCATGGAGAAGAGTATGCAAAGCAAAAAAAATAAAAGTATGAATAAAACTTACATTGTCGGCCATTGACCTCTCGTTGCAGCCAATTTCAGATAGACCAGTGATGGAAAGACGTATGTGAGCACAGTAATGGCTGATCCACCAATTAGAGATAAAATGGAGCCAAAGTCTGGGAAGGTCGCTGCCACAAACACTATACCTAGCAAAACTACTATACGCACCATAACTCTTTTGCAATTGAAACCTGAAATGAGAGAAAATTGCATCATTTATGAGAATTTGCCTTCTTAGATTTCAAAGTTGAACACCAGTCTGTTTAATATGTAGATAATAAGCTAGGTGAAATCTGATCAAAGACTGCAATAACGCAGCAATGAGTGGACTATTTTACTTCTGTATTGTGACACTGATGTTATCTTCTCATTAATCAATTGGATCAAACCCCTAGTGGATTCTGAAGACTACCTGAAAAGCACCCAAAATGGACCTATATTGTTTCTCTCTTTTAGTTGATGTGCTTCTGTTTCTTGTCTGGTTCTTTGAATCCTAATTAGTGAACCTAAAATATGGTCCACAGCATATCTATGTATATATATTGTTAAGCTAGTCAGACATAGCAATATACACATACACGTGTATATATATATATATCTATATATATCTATATATATCTATATATATATAGTCTAGAAAGGTTCACAGCTTTAAACACTAAATATTAAAAAACATTCTTAATAGATTTTTTTCACTTTAGTCACCTAATTCCAAATATCTATCAATACAATTTATGTAATTTTCCTCAGTTCTCCCCTATGTGTGTGTGTGTGAAACCATGTATACACACTCAAATGTAAGCCTATTTTCTTAAATTAGATTTAATAATTTCAAAATTAAGAGTAAATCCCATAATAAAGATCAGATGTAAAATCAATCCAGTTTTTATACCTAAAAGATGCATCATGTCAGAGGTTCAAAATACTGGATCAAAAGGGCTTGTTGTTATAGATATCTCTTTAATAAACAGAAAATATAATAAAACAAGCCTGTCTGTTGCAGATTGGAACTCTATTCCTACTCTTATCTCGAATGATGATGATTACTGCAATTTTTTTATAGTTCATATGATAAATGAATTTGTTGATGTATGAAATTAGTCAGTTTGGCTCAGTCAGTAAGAGAGCCTGCTACTAGTCACTTGGTCAGGATTTCAAATCATGGAAAGGAAATGTTAATTTCATCGGTGAATTTATTCAATAGAATGAATTAAGCCTTTATGTATTTCTTACAAATTATTATAGTTATGTAAGATTTGACCAACTGATCAAGCTAAATTGACATGATTTCAAATCACAGTTGCTGAATGTTAATCTTATATCAGTTTGGTTTAATAGACACGATGGCACTGACAATCAATGAAGAGTTTACTTCCCTAAATTTGATGAAGGTTGTTGTTGTGATGGAGAACAAAGTCAACTCGAGACTTTGACTGGAGTTTGACAATAAAACAAAAATGTTTAAAGACAGGATAAAAAAATTTCCATTGTTTAATGCATTGACACAATAGAAATCAATAGACAGTCATAAGAATAAGAAAGAGAAGATGGACTTACTTGTAGAAACCTTTAATTTTGCTTCGATTTCTTGGCACACTGGGTTCATGAGGATGATAAAAGCCATTATGATGTGTAATGTGAATGCAATCTGCACTACACTGAGGACTGGACCTGCTGAGATTGTCTCTAAAATATTAGGAGACAGTGTTTTACCGTATATGAAGTAACCGGCTGCTGGGACAGGCAAATAAATCATCAAGATCACTTAAAAAAAAGGAAAAAAAGAATATTTATATACAGGTGTACCTTGATTAACACAGTTAATCTGTTTAAAAATTGTCTGGATTGTTCAAAACTGTATTATCATGTCTTAATGTTTTTTTCTCCAGCTCATACTTTATTACATTTGTCTGTTCAGCAATACCGTAAACATACTACATCAAAAGCAACATTAATTAACGGTACTACTCAAGGTATTGATATATTGATATATATATATATATATGTATTGTGTGTGTGGGTGAACAAGGTGCTATTCAAAATTTCAGGGAATTTGAACAGTGTTTGAGAACTAAACATATTGATGTCTTGTGGAATTTCTTCAAAGGTGTCGGTAGAAACTTTAAGAGTAAGTAATGTTTATTCATGGTCAAGGATAGCACCTTGTGTATACACCAAGACAAGAGAGATCTACTATTTACATGTGCTGGAGGGAGACCCAAGGTTTGAGAGCCCAGTCTGTCTGATTGTTTACCAATAGCTGAAGGGAGGCATGTTTTCATGCCTTTGCAATGGGTGAATACTGACGGTTTCAGTCGGAATCTGACCTTCATTCGCCAATTTCATTTTCTGTGTTGGCCACTGTTTGGCCACCGACACCTGATATTACTGATGTGGAAAAATCCAGGTACTTAACTCTTATATAGTAAAAAGGCATGAATACATTCCATCCTTTAGCTGTGGGTAAACAGTAGGGGAGACTGAGCTCTCTTGCCTTTGTTAGCAACCAATTTAGGAGACTGACAACTCTGATTCTACAAATTTAATTAATAATAGAATCAGCAAGTACATTCAAGGGAGAGCAGGAGCAATGATGAGAGATGCTGTCACTTGATTCCCCCAGTGAGAGACATCATTTACATGTTATGGAAAATCAATGAATAAAATAACATTTTAGAACGTACAGATATATCCGTAGACAAGGGCCTTTGGGAAATCCGTGCTGACTTTCATATCTGCTTGAATGGTAAGGAAAATGGAGTGTCCAGTGAAGGCAAAGCAAATAATTCCGAAGGAAGAGGAAAAAGACATGAAAGTCGGAGTGCTATGTTCCACAGGTGTATGCAGGACATCAGGGATGTCCATCAAAATCACCACCAATAACAATAGCATGCTGATGGTAGTGGCTGACATACCAAGAACCGGAATCACCCTGTGATAAAAAATAAAAAGTTTTATCATTTTCACGAAAAATTGTTCATTTGATGATTTTGTTGCATTTTTGAATGACTAAATCCTTAATCACTATGTCCCCGATTGCAAATAGTAAGGTTTCAGACCCTCGCTCACTCAATGTTGAAAACAATGTAGAAATAAATTACTTTTTAACTTAATTTTATTACCTCCCCTGATAGTTAAGGAAGGGTGTTGCCTGATCTACGAAATGTGTGAAGCAACATTTTGGAAATATGAAGCTTATATCAATGACTTGGAAAAAATTTTACTACCCACGGATCCTTAAAAAATTCTCGAGGCTGGACATACATGAAAACAATTCAAGGGTCTGAGCGACATGACTGGGTGTGGGCGTTAATGAATATATTTTTCATGTAACTTATTTGATTATTGAATCATTTCGAGTAATCTACATGACTACTTTTTACCTTCTGCTCATTTTTTTGTTGCTTTTACATCTTCGACCGGCCCGAATAAAAGATACGATAAAAGTGATTTATTTACTTTTCATTCTCTTGCGTCTGCCCACCAACCCGACAGAGATTCAAGATTCAAGGGGAGTAACTTTTTTGTTAGACGTTTCGATCACCCTCTTGTTCTAGTACCAAAATATAACTGAAACATAATAATCCCAAAACAGTTTAACATAGATACAAATGCGTGTTTTTATGTTAGTTTTGAAAGGGACTTCCCACTACGTAGGATTGTGGCTAAATGTTAACCCCAACACTTTATGTAGATCCTAGCGTACCATCGCTCTGGCAAATCAGAACTCGACACAGAAAAAAAAAAAAAACAAAAACACGAAAACATTATCTCATCTCTCAGATTTCTCTGTGCCTGGCCTTTTACTGTGATTCACTTTATCAGCGTAAAAAAGACTCCGAACTTGAGCCTCCTGTTATTTCTACGAACGACTCACAGACACACTTCCACTAGCCTTCAACATATCAGACTCAAACGTCGTCTACCAAAATACCTCTTATTTGGATTTCACCAATCCACAACTTCAATACTCGTTGTCTTGACCGTAATAGATTTTGATCCAGATTAATCAATTTCCGACTCGTTTGTGTGATATTGGCCTCCGAGCGAACTTCCACAATTATAATAGGCGTTGACCTGACTTTCGAGTGGACCAACCATCAAATTTAATCGAATTGACAAATCGATTCAGCAAGAACATAAATAACGACGATAAATTTATCCGTTGATGTTATTTCAACATCTTCCTCCACAATTTTTGCCCATTCACGATTTAGAATCAGAAGTTATGTCACGTAGAAATACTATTATATAATCCCCAATTGAATCTGAGAATTGAAAATGGAAAAAATCATAATCAGTCGTCTGTTGAGAAAAAAAGACGAAAATTTCCAAATTCTCTGGCGGGCGTTAATATGATTGATTGGGGTCAAGTCCGTGTTTCTTTGTCTTGCTGTCAGTGAGTAAATGCTATTATAAACAAAATGTGCATAGGTAAAAAACTTGAAATGCTCTCATTACACACATACGTACAACAAAAACAGTTACACACGCACATGCTCAGACACGTACACATATATAATAATTAAGGATGATATTTACTAATGGAGACCGATACTGAAAGGCGATGACGACTGATTATCTTATAGTAGAATGAAACTCACTAGCAACTAAAATGAATAGCTTGAATAATGAGTTTAAATTATATATAATGCATAAATCATATATAAATATAGTTAAGTCGTACCTCGCTGTGTATATTTTGAGGTTTGTCGAAGAACAGGAGAGGTCACATAAATTTGAATAATGGAGTCTCACAAAAGCATAGATAGCAGAAAGGAGAGAGGGAGACCAGTGTTCGAGACTGATACTTGTCGTGTCCACTTTCCTTTCAACTATAAAATTGTTGAAGCTACTGGTACATATTCTACTATATTGTCTTGTCCTCAATTTATTCATCAACTCAGACAGTCAAAATTGATGCATCCATCCCCATAAATATCTACAAAAGTTGAAGCTGAAATACGAAAACATGACAATTATACAAACTTTATGAAGATTTTACCAGAAAAAAAGCAATTCTATCCAAGAATATTCAATAGCATTTTTCTCTTGATTTTCATGATTCTTTAATTTTCTTACCAAAAATCTTTCGGCGTGCCACAAAGACAGATTGGGAAGAGAACAGCACTGAGAATCACAATGATTAGACAGTACGTGATTTCGATCTCTGGGAAAACTTGTTCTACAAATTTGTTGATATTGTTGGCGGCCAGCAGTAAAAACACGACACAGCCTCCGAATAGCGTGAAGTTTATGCAGAAGGAAATGACAAATCTGGAAAGAAGAATAAACAAGTTGAAATGTTTTATTAAAAATGCATCCAATTAATTCTAAAGGTAGCAGATGCAGTAAAAAGGGTCAATATACACATCCATACAGGGTGGGTGGGGGAAAGAAACTCACGATTGGATATTGCTGGTAACCTTATCATGTATTGGTCGATTATAGTCAAACTAACTCTACTTTAGGCCATGCATTGGTAGAAATTGCCTACCGTGTTAGAATTCAACGTAGCCACATAAAGCGTTTCAGTATGGCCTTTTAGGGCAGCTAGATATATTGGCCCCCGAAAATATAAATTATCAGTATTGATCAAAGGAGATAAATTCTTATAAGTAACGTGTTCACTGCTTAAGCACAAAAATAAGGTTGGATTGTCAACGAAATGCAGAAATAAGAACAATCAAAGAAATGAACAACAGCGCCAGGTTTAATTCATGAGTGAATTAAATTAAATGAAGACCGGAGTTTCTGCTGACATAGATATGTCGAAGGATCTACCAGGATAAAAGATGTAAAGATAGGAAGGATGAAGGGAAAGGAATGTCACTAAGTAAATGTGAGATAGAGTCTATAGAATGTCCGTCAGTATGGTCATCCTAGTTGTAGCCATTATGAAATTATCTCAGGAAGTCCGACCAAACTCCGATGAGAGTGCTTAACCTAGATAGGATGTGTCCTTGAGGTGAATATGTGATGATGCGTGTGTAGGAAGAAAGTATGTGTAAAAAGTATACTAACTATCCTGACTAGAGAGAGAGAGAGACGGTGGGAGAGAGAGAGAGAGATAAGAGACGAGCTTACCTCGAGGCCGTCGGAACAAAGAAAAAAGAGAGAGAGTTTACAGCAACAGTTTAGATATCGTAAAGATAACAATCAGCTATCTTATTGGTGGCTCTGTGTGACGTCAAGGAGGAAGCGACAAGGAATTTACGATTTTTACAGAGATGTAGGGGTTAACAGGTAGATCCCTTCCGTATATGTATGATTTTCTTTAGCCGGAAAAGGTGGGCACGACAGCCTTGATAGACCTTTTCAGGAAGTCTGGTGGTATCTTGGCCATAACATGTCGAATGCGCTTCTCAAGTTGATCTATAGATTGTATTTTGGTGCAGTGCAATTCCCCCTCCCCCTATACCCCCAAAGAAAAAGTCACCGCGCGAAAGGTCATGGTATCATGTTGACCTTTCATTGATAATCGTGTTTCTAGCCTGTATATTAACGCCATAGATGTCCACCACCGAGCGATGGTTAGTAAACTTGTGTTGCAGTCCATTCAAAATGAATCCGATCACCATTAGGTGCTATATTCTAGTTATCTTATGTCAGACTAAACAGTCTGCAAATCTAAGGGTAATTTGGCGTTGTCCATCTCCTCTCAAATATATAAAAGGCTATAGTGGGTTATATGGTATCAGAAGTAGGGAAAATCCCCGATCTGAACCTTTGTGAGAGGTTCCACTATTTCTGTTAGAGATCTCTCACAATTGTATTGAATTTGATACTAGGTTTCTCTCATTTGTCTCGTTGTGACGTACTTAGTCAAAATTTAAGAACAGTAAATACTTGAAGTCTCTTCACTATGGAGATATGGTTAGTAATCTAGTCTGGCAGATATTTACTACTGTAGTGAATTCGATCCTTACTGGGAGTCTTACATTTGTGGCTTTGTATCGTACGCTATTAAGCATAGTGAATATCTGTGGCAATCCTCTTCACTCTTCGAAAATCATGTCAAATGATAAAAGCAGTTTTAGAAACATATTGGATTGAAAGGGCAAGTTGGAGTAGCCAATAAAAATTGGTTGCAAAAAAAAAATGAATATTTTTCGTCTAAACTGAAATTTCAAACCCCTCACTGGTATCCGTAAACACAGAGGCACACCAGGGTAAAGCAAGGGAGTTAGTAATAGGCTGCAGGATAAGACTACAGATTTTCTTCCATATACTATTACACGGCTACCAAATCACACGGTACCTGAGAATTTTGTTACCGCTCACAAACCCTTTCATGCATTTAATTAAATTAACTTTTGCATCAAACAGATAGCCATCTCACTAATGTACCTTAAGAAAACAAATATATACTCATTATCGTTTATTCTAGAATCTGATCTTCTTTCTTTTTTACAAGCGCCAGTAGTATCGTTGTTTAGTTTTGATTTGTAAAATGATCTTAATCCACTTTTGTCAAGTGACCAATTCTCATCGTAGCCTGCTGATAGAGCCCCACAGGAGCATGTAGACATAATGTACCAATCAGCCGGTCATGCATATATCACACAGTTTCTCTCTTTAACCACTCTTTCTGTGGATCACTTATTTGCTTACAAACGCCATTAACCAATTCAAATCTGGTCTAGACTTGAAAATTTCCCTGTTCTTAGAACTATCTATTTGGGTCGTAGTTGAAAATAACAACGAAAATGTTGCTCTTGCGAAAAGGAGAGAAATATGATAAAAAAAAACAATTCCAATGATATCTATGTCATATTCTCATCGAGGGAGAAAAACTGTTTCGAATTTCCAGAAATTCTCGAAAACTCTTTCGGATTCAAAAAGAAAACTGTGAAAACGTACCCTCCATATTTCCCGTAAGCCGCTTTTGCAAGTGCAGGGTAGGGATAGCGAATTTTCCGAAGCTTTTCTTCTTCGGGCATTCTGCTTAGGTAGATATTCCATGATCTTGTCAAAAGGATTCCTGTATAGGCACACGTCACACAGCAGAACAATATTAGGGGAATTCCAATCCAGCCTGGCAAACAAAAAATATTTATAAATATCAAGCAAAGAAAAGAGAGAAAGAAAAAAAAACAGGTCCGGTTAGTCGCTCAATAGAATGTGTCTTATGGCAGCATGCCGTGTTGGGGGTAATCAATTAGAAGATTGGAAAATGGAGTAATCAATGAATTATTCATGTCTCACAATTTTCGTTGGGCAAAGAAAACTAAAAGAGTTTAAATAAAAAAAAAAAGCAAGTGTGGATGCTACTGGACACTTAGGGATCAATTTAACATAAATTTAAATTGCAAATCGACCCACCACTAAAAACCTATTTAGGAAAATTTGAATAAAACAAAATTACCCATAATAAAGACTGAATATCTATTTTTTTCAGCCCTCTAATCCCAGTGGTGCGGCCAATACGCGTGATACATACATAGTCAGCTAGCCAGATGCCAGCCAGAGCAAATCAAAAGCTGAAGAAACTTATGTTGATGTTGACAGTTTTGGTTGACGGTTTCTAAAAAGTAAATAATTGTATGTAAATAAGATAACACTCATTTCGAATAATAAACATAACTTTATCCGGCTCCGTGGTCAAGATATCCACCTGGCACCAGTGATCACAGCAAATAGTCAGGTAAGTACCAGGATTATGAATTCTCTTTCGCACCACCCGAAGGTCCTCTTTCCCTTGAAAGATTAGTACAAGACAATCTTCCATCATTAATTTTCCTCCATCTGACCTTATCCCATACTAAACTAAGATTGGCAAATTTATATTTTGGTCAGCTTTGTGATTTGGGTAGTAGTGTTTAGCTCAATGGCGCCAGAGGCCGATGTTTGAGCCCAGGCTAAAGAAAAAATTTTGAATGCAGATTTTTTAGGCTCGCTTTGAAAGTTGCCGTAAAAACATTCTTTCTACTTCTCGTTTTTCTCATTTGGACTTGTATTGTCAATCAATAGACGCCGCCATGCCTCCAAAGAATCCCTGAGAACTGAAAATCCCTGAAAACTGAATCGTCCAAGGATGAGCTAATTTAATGTTGTTCGTTATATTCTTATCAAGAGTTGTGACAAATGTATAATCTTCATCGATTCTCATTCTCACCAAGAAGTAGAGGTAAAATTACCAAAAACTGGCATGCGATACACTCATCAATTTACCAAATAAAATGATGATTTTACCAGCGAATGAGGGTAGATTTACTGGAAACATACAGGCTCATTACAAACTGGACTTCAACTGACACTGCATAAAATGTTCATCAAAGATAATGCTGTTCTCATCACTCAGCACTGCAACAAGAGGTCATAGCAAAAAGCATAAAAAACAAGAGTTTGTAGCAGTACTTTTCACTTTTGAACAACTTCTTACTATGTTCAAATTGAATAGAAATAAGATTGAATATATTTTCCATTGAGTTTAGAAATACAAATTTACAGTAATTTTAGAATAAATGTCGACACATCACTCCACGAAGTAAGAACGAGATAGCTCATGAAATAACGTCTCATTGAAAGATTCAAAATAGTTAGATGACACAGATAACTAACCATTTTAGCTGATAGTTTGCTACGTAAGCGCCTTGCCAATAAAAGCCAGCCCACCAATGTCCAAACACACCCATCCACAGAGGGCACACGTTAAACTCCTTTCTTAAGTGACAGTAATTTGCTTCGAAGCGAACTTCTCATTGTGCACCTTTAATCTTCTCTTCATCATAATGAATATAAACAATGTTTACTATCAATCACGTTGTATTACTGATGTTCTGTAACATAAACGTTCCTATTATTTCTCAAATACTCTCTTTTAGTTATAATTAGCTGCAGGTATTTTTGTAGAAAAATATCTCATCGTTGTCACTTTCTTAGTATGTATACTGTTAAATTTGACTAAAGTTTTTATACAATCAGTATTAAAAATATACGTATACACTTCTCTGCAAACAACACTTAATTTCAATGGTAACTCAAACCACGTACTCAATTCTTTACAAATGAATATTTTTCGGAGACTTCATCTTCAAAGGCCAAAAAAAAACATTAAGACTTAACATAAGTACTTAACAAGTTAGACACCATTTCTTCTCCACCTGAATATCAGTCAGTGAAACAGTTACAGTGAGAAAACCGCCATTTTCAAAAATAATCTAAAAAATGACATTGGCCACAACAAGTTTACCAATAAATTCGATTATTGATTATCTTAAAATCTACCAACAAACCAACAACATAAAATCACCAGCAAGCAAAAGAACCCCATTCAAAACAGGTGTAGCGCCCCTTATACTTTTACTTAAGAATTAAATACTTGCACTTGTTGCTGGCTACTCTTTCTCTCTCTTCCCTCTTATCTAAGATCTGTATCATTTTACCGAATTCCAGACAGATCCGATCCTAACCATTTTTTTCATCGTGACTTATCTCTATACTAACTTTCCCCGTTTCACTTAATTGATGTTGAGTCACCTCAAATACGCACAGCTACACAGCTACTCAACCATGTCCTCACCACGTGTCCCAAACGCGTATACACATCTCATGAATGAAATGGCAATGCTTTTTACTATCTGATAGTCACGATAATCTTTCCTAATTCTCTTTACTTCGGGAAACACACATGTATAAAACTTCACGTTTATCTTCCATGGTCTGTCCGTTGAGGGTCTAACAGCGTCAGAATAGCCCCAAGTCACACACGCAACTTGGCAGTTAGGCATACACACTGAACCTGGTCTCCATAATCATTCCTTGTGCGCTTCGAGCTATATGGATTCAAAAGCAGTTCAGACACCTCCGCTTCGGCTCCCACCTTTTGCTATCTCTTCTTACCCCTTCATGCGAGCGATTGTATCAATGTTATCATAACATTTATTTCATTTTCATTCGCTATTTGTCATTACTGTTCCTGTGTTAAATGTATGTTCTATTTGTCCATCCAAATATTTGTATTTGTCCTTTTCACTTTGTTTCATCTACGTGTCTACGTTCATACTTGGTGTGCTTTCTCTTCGTATATCTTTCTTTTCACCTTCCACATCTCGAGAGACGTCGACGCTAACACCAGATCACATGGGAGCAAAATCCTTTGTCAACTACAACATTTTTGCACTACCCATTCCTTAACGATAAACAACATGAGAACCACATATATATATATATCTTATAACTGGTGGCCACCAAAGATATTACCTTATACGCGTATGATGAGCCTTTTTGTTGTGTTTATATACACCTGAAATAGAGATAATAGAGCTAATTTTAAATGAAAGTCATTTTCTCACCAGCGTCTTCTATCGCTCTTGGCAGCGTTAGCAATCCACTGCCGGCTATTTCAGCTACAATGAAGAATGTTCCTTGAGCAACCGACAATCCCCGAACGTGTTTTGACTAGAGAAAAATGAGAACCAATGCAATTATGAAAAATACATGAATGAAAATTTACTTATTAAAAAAAAAGCAAAACGTAATTCAAATGGTCTAACAACAATTTTATTAAGTTAGTTCGATGTTTTAATTGAAGAGGATAACATTAATATATCTTCATCAGCGGCCTTCTAACGTTGTTATACCATCTTTTTCTGTTGCTGGCCAGAATTTCGTATATGATCTTTGGCGATCCGCATTGTGAGTCCAGCAGTTGTCAAACATAAATGCAAATTCACATTTGCTTGGAATGATTAGTGATTGAACCAGCTCTCGATAATTATCTTCTCCACGCCCAAAAGTCTGAGACATTACCATAATTCTTTGGAGAAAAGTCAATGAAAACTAAACTGGAACTATTATGCAAAGAAATAAAAAAATATTTTTGCTTCAACTTACATCTATGAAAATAATTCAGAAACATTTATAATATGATTAATTAAAAAAAAATACATCGTTTATTCGTTCAAAGACATTTTACAGAGTTTATATCCTGAATCAATTTCAAATTTTGCAATTGTATAATTTACGGTAACCTCATAATTTAAATTTTGATCAATAACCGATTGAACAACCGTTGCGAAACTTACCTTTTTGGGGGGAGGTCTAAGCAAAGAGGTTGTCTCGTTGTTGCTGGAAGATTCCGAGGACATTCCTAGCCTTTCCTTTAATACAAAACATGAAAAAGATTTACAATCCTCCAAAATGCTTGACACAGGCTTTGCATAATTGATTATTTCTAATGTTTGAAATTGGTTTTAAAATCAATAGAGTGGCAAAGTGATATATATATATATATATATATATATATATATATATATATATGTGTGTGTGTGTGTGTGTGTGTGTGTGTGTGTGTGTGTGTTACTCTCATGATAAATATGTCTTTTTTTGTATTCAAGTTACTAAACCTGACGTATTGAATAAATCTCTTGAAAACTCAATATTTGAATGCCTTTAGAACAATAGCAAAGACCCCTGTTTTATGAGCCGACTTTCTCATCACATGAGTACAAATGTAATTTTAAAATTTTGTTAAAATAAATTATCGAACAACTTTGTATGAAATTGTATACTAAATCATAGTGCGTTTCGTAGAGATGTTGGTTTGTACAGGCAAAAATTAAAAAAAAAAGATATCCAGCAAGGGGAACAACTCTAATTATTTAATGCATATGACGTCCTGATGTAGAAATTAACTATTATAATAAATTATCAAATAACTTTGTTTGAGATTGTGAATCAATTGAATTTCAGTGTCCAAAATGCAGTGGAATTTACACTTTCTAATATCACATTGTTTTATATGCTTTGTCCATTTGCTTAAAAAGTTCATTCAGTTAATTTCATTACTAATTCTGTCATTGATATCACTTCTGCTATTGCAATGGTATCATTTCTGCTATGTACAATCCTATGTTTTGTAAATATTTCATTAGTAGTCTATTGCTTGAAATGATTCATACAACTCAATCTCTTGCTAATAAATATTCTTTACGTAGGATATATAAATATTGTTCTGCGTTCATTCGTTTCCTCATTTCTTCTTTTGTTTTCTTTTTCGTAAATGAGTGAAACGAAGAGTTTATAAAATCAAATAATGGGAACGTGGATAATCCAAACTTTTATTGAAAGAACTTGTAATATGACACTCTATGAGCTGCAGACAGCACTGAATTTACGTAATTGCGAAACACCACTAAACTCCAATATAATATCATTTACAATTTTTTTTAGAGGTGATTATATTTTCTGCTTGAGTTAACTAAAATATTATTGATATGTTTTTTATAAACTTTTTCACTCGGTCGAATAACAAACTATTCATATCTTCACAACGCTGAAAAGGAAAAACAAAACAAAAAAACAAAAAAACAAAATAAAACACGAAGAACTCCTGACTGCACGACACGGTGTGCTGTGTGAAACTTACTGAATATTCCGAGTCATGAGAACTGTAACCGTATTTATGATCTTTGACGTCGACCAGCGGCGTGGCCTGTCGAGAAGAGAAATTGTACAAATTAGTCAGAAATCAATAGTTTGAAAATGTTCAGCTGACAGAAAAATAGTGGCAAATTATTTGTGGGACTTTCCTGGATCAGAAGAAATTTCTCTAATTTGGATGAAGAAAATATCCAAACGTACTAAAAGCAAGAACAATAACCTGATTTTAAGCAGAGGATAGAAACAGGAAGATTTGTTATGGCATATCAGTTTTGAGGATTTGATCAAAGATTTTACAAGTAAAAGTAGAATTTAAAAAAAAGTGAGGCGAGTATTATAAGATATATCTAATTTATGATAAACCATAAACCGCAGGCATTTAGGACATTTTTGACTTCGAGAATATATATATATATATATATATATATATATATGTTCTGTGTGACGGATGGAAATGTGTTAAAACTTTACTTTTGAAATTTCTCTCTTTGTGATTTGGATTCTTCCGAGTCTTCCGGGTTAACTATGACGAAGATATGCATCCAGTCGACGGAGCTGAACAACATGATACACGAAGGAGGAACAAATATCAACATGAGAGAGTTTTTTGCTCTTTGTTTACAGTTTCTACCTGTTTTTCAATTGTGTGACTTCACCTTGTGAATAGAAATAAATTTCTCAACTTCTCTAGTCTATTTTACCCCATTATGAGAAATGAGTTGAAAATTTGCATTTTATCACTGGATCCTTGTTAAAAGCCGATAATTTGCTCATATTATTCAGTGCTACTTAATGTAAGATAAATAGCATGGAAGAAACCTGCATTTTAAAAATCATAATTCGACATCAACATTCTTTAAGCCTTAATCCTGATCTTGATATTTTGTCATTTAGGCAGTGAGAGGGCAGGGATGCACCATTGTTGAGCTGAGCTTACGGCCTCAATAGACCTTAATCCGTCCCTGACCTCCGTCAACAAGGATTTCCACATCTCTTATGACGATCAGGACTTAAGAAATGAACTGGCTGATTTGCACTGTTCTCTATCTGTTAAGCCGGTTCTGGTGGAACAAGTGGGAAGGAACATCACGATAGCCACTCATGCCTTCTTCCTTTCCAATTTTTGCAACGAAGTCCATTTGAAGAAAGTGTACATGTGTAATCGTTTGTATCCTCATCGAGGGTGCTATTCATTTACTCTCCCACCAGAGCAAAATGTGACTCAAGGTCGGAGCTTTACGAGGGGAAAGTTAGGAGATACCCTGGAAAAATAGCTCCAGCCGACGCAGCTTTGCTTTGCTAAGCAACCAAAGCAACCGCCGCCACGATAGCGTCAGGACTAGTCTGACCTGTTCTGTTAAGTGCAAGGGAACAGAGCTGCCCTGGGGTGCCGTATTCCCCGCAGCTGGGCTGAGTAATAGAAAGGGAACCCGAAGGTTCCCGATGCACGTAGCAATGCGCAGCCTCAGTATAACCTCATTGGCTGACACACACCATCTCCAGCCCATTCGACAGGCAAGTGTCAGTACCAGCTCCCCGGGCTCTGCCGGGGGGGGGGGGGTTAGATACTACACTTTAATCCATGCTAAAAAGGCCAGAAAAAAAAATCCTATGTATCCTATCGAGGCTACCGCATTTGTTGTTAAGATCCACTTCAAGCCTACCAGGCCAGTCGAAGCTTCGTTCTGCTTACAGCACTCCAATGGTCACCTATCTGGATACTGATCAGACTCAGGGAGGAGCTCTTCAGTCCTAGTCCTTGTGCTGATTTCTTGGCAAAGACGCATTGAGTACTATTGAGTCTTCGGTATGTCTACCGAACCGGTGGCGAGCGCTCAGTTACTGTGCCAGTTTCATCGGTAGTATCAAATAAAGAATTTAGAAACCCCTGTCACATGGGTGGTTATAAAAAAAATCATCATGGTAACCACAATTGTTGTTCACTAAGTTTATCAGCCAAGAGTCAATCGTCAGAAATGTTCACCCATGAAACAGCGTTATAGATGCCAGTCAAAAGTTTATTTTCCTTTCCTTGTCTACTTTTAAAACAAACAACATATACATGAGTTGTGCCTCTCGAAATTTCACCGGGGAACGAATGACAGCAATTGATAATGACAGCATGCAAACAACTTGAACTCAACTTTGGAAACAAATGGTATCAGCACAAACCAGAGGCTGTCAAGAAAATAACGAGTGATAGTGGTAGCAACAGGAGGAGGAGGAGGAGGAGGATCATTCACATTAAGGTCTGGAACAGTTTCATATCAATCCATGATACAACTGAGATAATTGATATTTTGCATTATTAGTTGAGGTAGTAGTAGCAGGAGGAGGAGGAGGAGAAAAAGAAAGAAGTGAAAGATGAAGATAGTTCACATGGAGTTATGGACTAAGTTTCAAATCAATCCACCGTGACAAGGCTGAGTAAATTGATATTTAACATATTAGGGAAGCAATGAATCCTCTTCGGTCAGCGTTTTGTTGCTTCGCCTGATAACCAGACAAAAATGGTCTCGTCAATGGCATAGAAATGTATTTGACAGAAAAGGAAGTGGATGAGTGAGCATCTAGGCAAACCACTGTTACATGATCAGGCAATAACAACATAAAGTTGTTACCCAAATAGAAAACCTCGAAATATTTTGTCCATTGCAATTGGACAGGTTAGAATTTTTTGAAATTGTATTTATAGGTGTTTATTCGCCAATTGACCATGGCAGACACATTTTCATTTTGTAATGTGGGGGTCGTACACCCATCCAATACGGCATACGATCCAATGTGGCGTTTTATGATGGATCATCCAGAAATTGCCCAGTTCTCTCAGGCATTGCCAAAGACATCAGAAAATAATTCCAACCATTGTCATAGTATAATAGGGAGGTACTGTCTGTGGGACGGGTGCTCGGCCAAAAGACTTCAATTAATCGTGGTTTGTTTCCATCATTTGTTGTAATTATAGATAACTTGAATGTTATGTACGATATATACGTATGAATGTAACAAATATGAAAAAGACGCTACTGGATGGCGTGTAATGTAATCCTTTATAGATAAGTTATCCGTAACAAATAACATGATTTGCAATAAACCATAAACACAAGTTCAAATGCTCATCAATCGTCTTCGTCTCATGACCGTTTTATAAAGTTTGTCACAGCAGAGACTTAATTAAGAGGACAGCCATAAATATCATATTCAAAGTCAATGTCAGTCATATATGTTTTTTGAATATTGGTTTGATGTAAAAGTTTCCAGCATGTTTTTGACAAAATCCTCTATGTATATAAGTTCACGACATCATTATTCAGTCATCAAAGTATTTCTCTGTTTTCTTTTAATGGTCTTGCGCAACTTTTCAGCTAAAGTTGTGTATTCCATCTTCAAAGAACGATTCCAATATTGATTTTATCTTTTCTCTAAATAATATTTCAATATCTTGTACTTGTTGGAAAAGCTAACAATCATAGTATGCATGGAACGAAACAAGTGATAGCCTGAAGGTGAAAGATCTAGAGAATACGCCATGTATGAAGCTGAAACATGGAATCTAACCAAAAGACGGGATTTCAAACTAAGAACCATGAACACGGGATGAGATTATGCTTGGAGTGATCACAAGGCAGCACATTATATTAGAGACAAAATAAAAAGGAACAGAAATATAATAAAATCTATAGAAACTTCAAACGACGATGGACAAGTCATGCAGCAAGAATGTCAGACAACCACTGACATCGCTATTGTCAATGTGGATTACCAGGTGTCCTTTGCAAAATTGAGCCGGTGAAAAACAAGATGGCATGACCATTTAGACAAGTTCAGATAATATTGGCTCCGCAAGGGCTATGTTCAACAACGGACATTAAAAGGCTGATGATGATGATGGAAGAACTCATCACCCCAGCTCCATAGTCGTTTGCTGAATAGCATTTTCACACAGCAAAATCGCTGCTTGACGTCTTTGTTCAGAAAATAGGTTTTTGTTCCAATGCATGTTTTATAAGCCTCTAGATTCATCAAATCTTCATCATTAAAACGGGTCTGGTAAGTTATTAAAAAAAAGCTGTCATGTGCACGTCGCATGTCTTGTTGAAATGATCAATTAAAAAATTGGAAAAGGAGTAATCAATCAATAAGCTACTTCTCTCGATTTTTGCTGGGGGTGATCACAAACTAAGGGACCAATCTAGCATAATAATAACCATGTAGTTCAATTTCGGGCACAAGGTGCTCTTTTTCTTCCACAACAACCGAAACCAACAAAAAAAAAAAGAAAAAAAGTTGGACACCAAATAATGATTAAAAGGCCCTTTTCCCCACTCTCTAAATTGGTTGATTCCACCATCTGTTATTATTTCCTGAAACAGACGAAACAAAACATTTTTTCGTTTGAATTTCTGTTCTTGTTGTTGAATGATTTGGTTGGAGTAACATCCTCATTCGTGTTATTTACACTTCGGCCGGTGCAGCCTCCGGCAAACCTCAGATGTACGAGGGTGAATCAATAGGCCCGCAGTCTGACACATTCATCGGTTGAAGTTTGATTTGAGATTTTTAACGAGTGGTATTCAATCTATGTGATTAATCTTCTGAATGGAATTTTTAATTTTGCTCATAAGTGTAAATTGCTACTGAATGCGACATACGCTGGAAAGAAGCCGAAAAACACAGCAACAAAAATGTTGTAATAAAAATAAGGAATGTGAAGAGAACCTTCAACCCTCAGTAACGCTTGCCTTAATTATTGACAATCCATTTCTTCCTGATTTTCAATGTATTTCTGTAGTAAAATCATTTGCAATACATTGCCCTATTCAGTTAGTAATGCTTGCCTTGAAACCTGAGCAATGACGATCCATTTCTTCCTGATTATCAATGAATTTCTATCGTTAAATCACTCGTAATGCGTTTACAAATTAGTAAGTAATATGTAAGTGATCCTTGCCATAATTCCTGACAACTGAAAATCCCTATCTTTCTGATTTCAATGAATCATTGGCGATACATTTACGTTATTCATATAATAACACTATTTCGTCAGTAACGCCTTCCTTACTTCGTGACCACTGACGATCTCTTTCTTCCTAATTTTCAATCTATTTCTGTTGTAAAAAAAATAATTGTATAGCAATAGTAAATCATTGGCAATGCAGTTCCAAAGAAAAAGCAATGACGTTACGTTATACATATAATAGACTTAGTCCGGCAGTAATGCTTGCCTTGATTCCTGAACACTGGCAATCGCATTTTTCTCATTCTAGCTTCACAAAATACACATTGATCGTTTAAAACAAATTTTAGGCGAAAATTTGCAAAATACGCTGGTAGATCATGAATTTTTTAGGTTGTACCTAAAACATTCAGCTTGTTAGAGAAGAAAGTGACTAAAGTTGAATCGGTGTAGCGGTAAAATTAGGGGGCGCTGATAAGAAGAGTCATAACTAGGCCAATTTATACGGGGTTCACATGCATTCGGTGTTAAGATACAACTATGAATAATCATTTATTTCCCACCCAATCACTAGAATTTGCTACGTTGCTATATGGAGGGATTGGGTGAGAATTAATTCCCCATCGGAAATTATATGTAACTTTTTTTGACCTTACGCCTTGTGGCATCTTCCTTCGGAGTTGGGCGAAGTAAGTGGTGTCCCACACCAGACAACAAACTTTGGATCAACTGTAGGAGCGTACCTCGAAGTTTTGACATATTTGCCATATGAATCCAACTTATATCACGGATTACATAATTCGCAACTTTGTTACGGAACAAAAATCAATTTCCTGTCTTTTAACAAGGCAAAAAGGCTTCGTATAAAAAGTTATTTTTGGTTGGGAAGTTTCATTTCAGTTTATTGTGATAACTTTCCACGTGATGAATCATTGTTATAATTGCATCATTGCATAAAGCGATGGTGCCCGATACGAATGGAAATTTCTATTATGACTTGTTTTCTAATAATAATACTTCAGTCAAGTGATACATTTCCATGCAAGACACAGACGCCTCTCAAAACAATAAGAGAGGCATGATTATATTCATACACATTTGAGTGCACGTGATAAGAGGCCGCTCTTATCATACACGGTACCTTCCATGCCATCATTGTTTGAAACCATGAAATGAACCTAAATACTCTAAATTGGATTATATCACTAAAGGTTCTCATGTGATCTGTTTTTCAAACCAATTTAACAAATGCAGAAACAAGCAGTATTCAACATCACCAGCTTAAGTTCAGTCCTATTTGATTCCTCAAAACTTCATTTATTTTATTCCCCGATATGTCTGTAGACATAACCTACACTATACAAACGTACATACATACATATAATTATGAATACATTTTTTTTTACGGTAGGCCTAGATAGCGTAAGTAATTCTACATAAAATAATCCATAAATATCAACAATTAAATAAAATGGCAGTTGCAGAAATCGAACTTGCGTCCACTTGCTGGTCTTTTTAACGTGATGCCGCTCTTAGTGTCTGACTTGAACAGATAAATGGGAAGCTCAAATAACTGCATCATACCCAAATCTTGTCTTGAAGAAGTTAAAGCTGCTATAAAGCAGTTATTTGACTTTCCTATTTACCAGTTAGCTATTTGGTTCGATTGGCTTCGGAATGACTTCTGGTGCTGGACGGTAAGTCTATGCGAGAAGTCGATTTTTATTGATTCTCCATGCAATATCAAATCGATTGGCCTTGTAGTTTTGGTGGTGACGAGGCACAAACAAAGAATGAAAAGGCTCACACACACACACACACGCATATATATATATATATATATATATATATATATATATATATATATATATATATATATATATATATATATATAAAAGAAGTAAAGAATTCGCTACTCAAACAAGTTTATGTTTCTGCCCTTTAGGTGACTGATTCGATTTATTCGATCCCTACTAAGGGCGTTTTTTTGGTTGGGGTGTCTATTTTTTTATGGTGTAGAATCTGCCTGTCATTTATAAATTTTTTCTTCTCTTTGTTTATTGGTTGGTTGTTGCTTGCTATGTTTTTTCTGTTTTACATGGTGGATATACTCTACTTGTTGATAGTTACAAATGATAGATAAGCAGGAGAGACGGTAGGCATTTTCCTTATCAGCATGTTAAAGTATCAGCTCTTTTTGATATGTTTCCTCTCTGAGAGTATTTTATTCTTCAATTTGTTTCTCAAATTATCCTAGGTTAGATCTGTTTCTACATATCTATGATAATTATGAAGAGGTGATTGGGTTGTTTTTAAAGTGGCTGGAGGTATAAAATAATAATAATGATAATAATGTTAAAAGTAATGCTGCTACTACTATTGTTAATGATAACAAAGTGAATAAGATAGCTATGGTGGTTAATTTTTAGTATACTTATAGGAAGGGTGTTGAATTATGTTTTTTAATAGAAATTTCAAGCGGTGCCGGCACTTCAACGATACTTCATTTGTTGTATTCAATAATTCTGTGTTTTTTTGTTCTATTAGCAATGGTGGGGATTTTAAATTTCTCATTTAGGCATAGGTAAAATGGGGTTTCCAGTGTCCTGGCATATGTGTCTTTGTTCTAATATTCTCCATTCTACTCTGAGGTTGCTATCGGTTAGTCTGTTTTTGACTGTGACGTACTGTTTTTGTATTTTCGTTTGTAAATGATGATGAGAGTGTTTTTGATATTCCTACATGCAATCTGGTTTATTTATGCTTTCTCCATTAGTATTGTTTCAAATTACTTTATTGCTATATTTTGTTATGAATGTATTACAATTATCCGTACAACAATACGTGATTATCAGTTTGTTCTTGCTAAATATTTTACTCAGTGGGTTGCTCGGTGGGTGGGAGTGTTTTCCTATTAATTGGAGGAATTTTTTTTCAAGGTTGGTTTTTATTTGTAATTTAAATGGCGGTGCAAACCAGATAATTTTCCAAACTCAACATTTTTTTTTTATTGCTAAGTTTTACCCCATTGGATTTTAGTTTTTCATCAAATTCAAGCTAGTATCGGTGAAACCGTTCTCCTTTATAGCTTTAGTATATTTATTTCTGATATCATTGAATATTGTTTCATTTGAGAAGTTTTATATTATTCTATTGAATTTGGAATCTTTTCAATGATTCTGTTTGGGTGGTTATATCTTGTCTTGATATATGTAATCATAGAATTTTCTTTTCTATGTGGCTTATGGGTATCATTATTTAGATTAAAAGTAACATCTAAAAATCTGGAATTTTCACGTTCAATTTTTTCATTTCTTTTCTGATTTTTTCTCGTATTTTCTCGTGTTGCTATTTTCTACAATTAAGAAAGAAAAGGAAAAAAAGAAAATATATATATATATATATATATATATATATATATATATATATATATATATATATATATATATATATATATATATATATATATATACATCAATAGAAAAAGAAAAAGATCCTACATCCAAGTAATATAGACCCCTAAAAAAATCCTAAATAGGAATTTAAAATGAATCGAATCAAAACCCGAAAAGGACAGAAATATAAACGTGTCAGTGTTTACTTCATGATATTTCGAGCTCTACTCAACTCAATGTTGAATGTATCGAGTTCTTTATGAAATAAACCAATTACACATCGGATATTGTATCATATTACATTACATCATATTTTATTCCTGATTTGTATTATATATATATATATATATATATATATATATATATATATATATATATATATATATATATATATATATATATATATATAAATATATATATATATAAATATATATATATATATATATATATATATATATATATATATATATATATATATATATATATATTCCTGGACATCAAATTAATTTTCCAAAATATCACAATCAGTGTAATAATGATCATGCTTACGATGCTTGTAATGTTCGATCCTCACTGGGTGGCCTGCTGCTGTGGCTTTGTGTCCAGCTGAGCTAATCCTAATAAATATCAAGTATATTCTCCATCAGTGCTTACAGCTTAGTTAGACACAAAGCCGCTGCAGCGGAGCACTAAGTGAGATTCGAAGTCATTACAGTAGTAATGGTCAGCATCGCAAGCTTGTTAACCATTACTTAGCATATTTATCATATTCGCATATATATAGATATAGATATATGTAAAGTTCTGTCGGTAAGATATAATAAACATTAGCACAATCAAGGTCGTGATGGAAGGATATGGGAAAAATTATCCCCAGTAGTGAACTGATGATGATGATATAAAAGGATGAAGTCCCTAAGGATTTTATTAAATCATTAGTTTTACAATTTTCTACAACATATATACTGTATTTGCTGGCCTATAAGAGGTGCACCCATTTACCAAAGTGATCTAGGAGAAAAATAAATCTCGTATGTTCTTTAAGCGTTCTTTGAAAGTGATTTTAAAACAGTTAGAAAAGGAGGCATAGCATTTTGTACATATAATGTTATTTCGTGGTGTGCCTTAGTTTTCTTTCAAATACGAAATTATTGGAGAATCAAGCTATAAGTTTGATAATTAGGAGATAAGAACAAGTTAGGGAAATTGTCAAGATAAAATCATCGACCTGTTGTATCCTTTAACACTGTCGGAATTCTGATTAAAATTTGCCAGACGTTTTGATTAAATGCAGCAAAACAAACCAATGCAAAGTACAACACTCTCATAACTACAGATGAATGTATCAGTCAGTGAGAAATATCATGGCTTATTCTGAATTCTTCTGTTGAATTCTCTGTTATAAATCATTTTCCAACTAAAATTATGAAGTTGGAAAGTCTGAAATAATTTTCTTTTGCGCAAGAATTTTCTAAACTTATCTAAATGTATCTCAGATTGGCCCTCCCGTTTACGATTGTACAATTGAAGATAGATATAACTGTGCAGATGTCCCATGGCATTGTACCAGACACATCCAAGCTCAGTAAATAATCAGACTCTTTATTGGATCGTACTTTTGGTTATAGGACTAGAGTCTACCAAAATTCGAGAGCTTATCTAAGCAGTCATACATCCACACAACCCCAGGTTCTGGGGGGAGGTTCTTGTCACCGTTGCCATAATGACTGGCCGATTCTTGTATTTGTGTCTTTCATGTCTTTGGTCACACAAAATAATAAATCAACTTTCGGTAAATTGAACCATAACTCAGTTCACTATTTGTCTCTCAACGGACGATTTTGCATCTTTACTGCCGTTTGCAATATGGCCTTCCGACCTTTTGTTTCCAGAACGAGCCCCCCCCCCCCACACAATGCACATCCTGAAAACGCAAGCCTTAAGTTCAAAGCGAGTCTTGGCACTCCACTGAATGAGGAGTAGTGGGACATGACGTCACAGTTGTAGTGAGAGTACACAATACCCAGTGCTTTTAAGTGGAGTGCCAATCATTTAATTATTCAACATCTTCCGAAAGAGTTTGATCGAGTACTGGTGCTAAAAAAATCGCTTGTGTAATTTCCATGAAATTTCTGCTGTAGACTAGTTCACAGATTTCATTCAATGAGTCGTATTAGAAACTGTCAACTAAAACCGTCAACCAAAAGTGTCAATATAGGTTTCTTCAGTCTTTAAATTGGTCTAGCTGGCTATCACGCGCCAAGACCACTCCAAATAGAGCTAGAGGGCTGAGAATTTTTCTCCATATTATTTCTTGAAAAACATTTTTGTGTGTGTTTTTTGACCCCTCCCAATAGTTTTTTTTTAGTAGAGATTCAATTCTCAGCGTAAATTGGTCCAACTGAATTCACATTTGTTTTTCTTTTTCAAAATTCAGACTCTTTGGTGACCACTGCCCGGCAAAAGGCATAAGAAGATACTTATTAATTGCTCACCTCTTTTTCAAATTTTTCATTTGATCACCCCCAATACAGAATGCTGCCAAAAGATATTGGTTGCATGGCGGTTTCTATTGAGTGACTAACCAGACCAATCAAACCATGTTAGAGTTTATAAACGATGGCATTTGAAGGTGAGGGGAGACATGACTACTACTTTGCGTACAAGCTACAGAAGATGCGTCTTCGTCAGAAGGAGAATCTCGAGACTCTCACATGTGTTCGACCAATGATGACAATTAGGGATTATGAGTAATGAGCAGCAATGAGCGATGTCACTATTTAGGTCTTTTGTTCAAGTGCAACTGTCACAATTTTAGTATTTTAGGCACTTGATAAAGATAGTAGGGTTTATCCATCACAATGGAGAGGCTTATCCAACTGACTAATTTTCAAGGATACAGACCTATGATTAATATTTTTGTGAGCAAGAAGAGGCGGGCATGGATTCAGTTGTCTACCGTGAACAAAAGGAGAAAAAATGAAGCAGGAATGCAAGCAGATGATTGAGGTTTAGACCGTGTCATCCAGTTGTACTGACATCTGCGACAAAATTGGAATTTGAAAGTACCAACGTCATCGCCAATCGAAACTGAATAATCAATTTACTGATCCAAGAATTTGGCGTGACGAAAGTATTCATCAAAGACATCCCTTTGAACCGTGATTCATTTCAACATTTGATTATTTCCATTGGATTTGGTGACTTTGTCACTTATGCATTATTACATCCGAAAAGATATTTTCCTTATCTCACCATGTTAACAAAAGCGAAAAAGATTTTCTGATGCGACCCAAATTATTCTTTGGTCAATGTCCCACCATTTCAATAACTGTTATTGGAATTATTTGGGAACTTATGGAGATATTGCATGAACAAACGAATAGACAGAAAAAAAGTATCGGATAAACATAAAAAAGTTTGTTTTTACATATATCCCTAAGTAAAAATAAGACTCCATGTCCTTTATGCGGAAATAAAGAATAAGGAGTGTAAATACTTTCAGCAAATACTTGTGTATAGTGAATGAGAAAAAATGAATAATGATTTCAGCAATTGTCTGATATTAGTTACGCAAATAAAACAAAAAAAATAGTTTTTCTATTGCCTGTTGATAGATAGCTTTTTTTTCTCCATTCAACAACAGATTAAAAAACAAAACAAAACAAGAACAGAAGAGACAGAATTACAAATTAAAAAGACAAAAAAGATTCGGGATTCGGCCATTGTGGAACACAGTCCGTAGAAGTGTATCTATTGTCATTAGAATGGTACGACTAGACTTAACGATCATCTTGAGCAGATTCAAGATGAACCATATACAAGGGAACTACAAAGGATCAAGCTCTTAGTGTAGGGATCCTGAGGAAGTTTATCTTGTAAATTAACGCATACATTTCTTATTGATATTTAGTTCATTTGTAATAACCAGTAATATTATTTTATAATATATTCTATATCTATGAAATATAGAATGACAAAGATTTGAGGAGACTTGCTGTCATTCGATCCACAACAACAACAACCAGATAATCCTGGTGAGAGGATGCAAATAAATTTACAATAACAGCAAAGAATACAGAGAGGAGTTTTAGAGATATAAGGAGACTTGCTGTCACTCAATCCCGAGAGACAACCGTTAGATATCTTTAAAGTTGAATATATTAGAGATAGTAATGCTGCAAATAATGTACGTACTTCTCAGAGTCAGTGAAACGAAAAAAAATATCATAAAACGTTCAATAGTTTCAAGACATTAAGAATATTAATAATCTGAAAAAAAAATGGAACATTTTTAAAGGAGTTGCTTGCCGAGATGTAACATACATACATACATACATACATACATGCATACATACATATGTTTACTAGTTGTTACAATTACAATTACAAAAAATTCACGGCTATGTTTTAATTTTTCCAAGATGATATATCTTTAAATAATGAAAAGAAAAAAGTTTAATTAAAAAAGAACTGATCTAATTTAAATTGAAGAATCCAGTCGCTCAATCCTTTTCTGAAATATGGGGCACTATGGAGCACTACTTCCCAGAAATACGCAGAAAAACTACCCCCCCCCACACACACACATATATATATATATATATATATATATATATATATATATATATATATATATATATATATATATATATATATATGTATATATATATATATATATATTCACACGGTACAGATCAGGTTAGCAATATAGTATAATATAAAGCAACGTTTGATATGTAATGAATTTATTTCGTTGAGTGCTTGATACATTAAACTTTATACTTCGAAAATTAAGTTGTTTTATTACCTCACTGGGTACCTCATGTTTGTTCTTTTTGAATCCATATTTGGCTGTTTGCCAAAACTATAAGCTAAGCTAAGCTAAGCTTATTGAGTAACTATATTATATGCGTGTGTTTTAATGTGTAGCATATCTAATATGTAAATATGACGAAGAAAAAATCGAATAGGATTAAGAAGAAGAAGAGTTCCAGTCGTTCTTAGCGGGAGGAATGAATATAAATGAACAAAACAAAGATACCTGTTCATGATGCATCCCCGTCTCCACCACATGAATCGTATTTACTCTGTTTGGTCCCATTTTAAAGTTCGTAAATCTACGTAACTATAACTGGATCGCCGAAATCAAACTGACCATTCGGAACTCTTATTTGAGTCTTAGTGGTTTCTTGTTGGCAATCGTATTTATTAGTGGTGAAAAAATGAGAGATAATTCGTTTTGTTGTTTTGTTTTAAGGTTTCTGCAGGTGGATTTTCGTTTTGAATTGAAACTTATATAAATATCTTCTGAATCGCAGTAAGAACATCCAGTTGTTGCGTTGATCGTTTTTTTTTCTTATAGCCGTTTCCCAATTTTTCGATATGCTTTGTTGATTGTCAATGTTTTTTTTCAGTTCCTTCCATGTTCACTCATGTTTTGTTTTGCCTGTTCCTTATCTCCTAATACAACTGCTAGAGAAGCAAATGATGATGTTAATTATGATAATAACCAACTGTAAATCCACATGCGCCTGACCAGCTGTAGTCAATCTCTGTCGTACCGTCGATGCCTGAGGCCAGAATAAAAAACTGAGCGCTGACAGAGCCGAGTTTTAAAACGAACTGGCTGCTGATACTATGTTTCTACTAAGTCACTCTTGCTGGTCATGTGCTCGGTATCTTAAAACCATCTGCACTATATAGTCATCGCATCACAACCTACCTGTCTACCCGACTGGACTCAGTAACAATAACTGTCTTTTCTTCTCTTTACCCGCCCATATGGCTGTTCCAGTGGTAATTAAATTGCACAAAAAAAATCTCATTTTTAAAAACAGATTAATCTACGTATTTCTTTCATATAATTCTATGTAGATGGAAAATAATTTCTATTCAAATATTCACCCAATTCAATGATTTCTATCAACCGTATTAATACTTTTGTTCGCGTGTTTTCAAATATTGTTTCATAACTCCTTCAATAATACACATATTTACTTCAGAATTTGTGTGTATCATTGTACACGTTGAATCTGTGTTATCTGTGTTGAAGTCTGTGTTATTCAAAATGAGTAGAGCCCGTACACAGAAAGTTATTGGATGAAACGTTCAATTTTTCATACTTGTGCGAATACATTATTGTCACCTATTCAGTCAGTAATGCTTGCCTTAATTCCTGATTACTGAAACCCCCTTTTCAGATTCCTAATACCCTTCTACTGTAAAATCATAAGGAATGCCTTTTGTACAGTAAAATTATTTGTGGTATTTTTCTATCGTTAAATCAAAAGCGTAGCATCAAAATCATATTTATACGTAAGAGCTATCTTGTCACTCATCGTTACCTTAAGTCTTGACCAATGACTATCCCTTTTCCAAATTTTCATTGCACAGCATGAAGATCGATGGAAACTTGTTTAAGCATTTAAAAATCGGTATTTAATCATCAAATTGTTTTACTTTCCACCCAAATATTTGTTTTATTTGCTTACGTATATCGTATTACGTATATCGTGCTCCAAAATACAAGAATACTTATTATTTCATTTCCCACCTCTGCTGCGAAAATTCCCCTTGTTACTAAATATGTAATCATTAGAATGATAATCCTGATGTATTTGTTTAGTAAATCCTACCGGTGATATCACGTGTTACAGAAACTAGAAGAACCTAGTTTACAATAAGATACACTAACTGACCATCCGATCATAGTTGACGATTATTGGTTCATGGCATATTTGTGTAGTTCAGTTGTGTAGCCTAACTTGGTATGCAAAAGATGCCAGAACTTATTGCCGTTATAGAATAAGAAAATTCGTGATGATGTTGGATGTATTAATTGTGTCCTTTGAGATTCTTATCTACTCATAAGTATCGAAAAACGACATATAGAGTACAAAGATGTGCATTTTTTTATTATCGTGCCGAGACGACAATAATCGAAAAACATACTCGAAATATTACCAGAGGATCACTTGAGAAAGACTGTGTGAAAAAACCAAAGAATGTTTTGTATATTTGAGGCTTAGCGAAGTCTGTGTGCTTTCTTACCAGAGTCCCTACACCTTTGTCCCGTGTACTCAGACGTACATCGCCGGGAGTGTGTGAAGATAAAATCATGTTTCACCACAAACGCTACCCAATCTCCTCTTCATCGGGAGCAATGTTGGGGACCAGTGCTTGTTACAATCAGAAATTGAGTTTTGACTACTGCACATGTAGTCAGAAAATCAGACGTCTTAATGATCGGAAGATCTTCATTTTTTTTTCATTGAAGCAGATTGACAAATATTATTTGTGTCGTCGACTCAGAATATTTACAAATGACATGAAAATGCACACAAATTGGACCTATGAATGTATACCAAAATCTAACCCCTTTCAAAAGGTATGACATTTGCCAACTGAAACAGAGAAGGGTTGTGTCAAATTCACAAAGACACATACAACACAGAGTTAACAAATATGCTTTGAATGTTGCCAATTATTTGTTATTTATAGCTAGTATCGTCTTTAAAATGGCGAAAAAGCAGCTGAATATTTCCATTTCCACCCAACTTTATAGTTGAAAATGTCATATTCAAATGGATACTTATTCTAAGCAAGTTTATCAAATGAAATAATTATATGCTAAAACTCAAGAGCAAATTATTGATAAAAATCTGTATTTACTTTTATCAAACTTAGATTTAATCAGGTATCACCTACATTTAAAAAGAATGTTGCCAAAAAATGGCCAATTTGGTAAGCCTGCATTACGGCAGTCCGTTCATAAGTACATATAATAGATTATTTAATGTACTGTATTATATGCGTTTATAAGCGAGCATTCGTGGAAGCGCTTGAATTACTTTTTGGGACCGAAAAATTCTTTGTTTGTTTTGTTGATAGAATGTAAAGACGTCCAATCGGCTGAAATCGACGTTGTAATTGATAAAAATCTGCTATAAATGCTCCTTTTCATTTCCAGAAAGAACAAGAAGGAACTTAAAAACAATATTTCTAACATTTTAAATACGTTCTTGGATATCAAAAATTTTTCAGCGCATTGCTAAAAATAAATTTAAATATCAAATTATAAATTAGATGCAATTAAAAATTTATTCAGTGTGGGTCAGAGGCTATGAAATGTTAACGTGATGCTAATTTTAACACCTCTATATTCTACGTGGGCCGTGATTTTCTGTATGTATATTTTGTATGATTAACCAATAAAAAAACAACTGATATTTTAAAGTCAGCCGAGAGAAAAAAGCCAGAAAAGGCCAAAAAGTCTTTATGGCTGCACAATTCCAATTTAAATTATGCAGCCTGCACGATTTAAAAGAGCCTATCTGGCAAGCCTGGCCGGAAGCTTAAACATGATTTAAAAAAATATTTTTCCGATCCTGAATTCGGACACAATTTATAGAATAACCTGATAATTGTGTATCGGTCCCTTGCGCTAGTGATCGATGTTCGAGTCTTGGAAAAAGTTGGAACATTAAATGTGGCTCTCCCTTACTTGGAAAATATTTCCCTACTCTGTATCCCCGGTATTTAGCCTTGTATCGTCCTATGCTAATCTTAGTGAATATCAACACATTGTACAAATAACAGTCGGTGGTATCTGCCAAAATTTGTAAAAAATGATACGAATAGATTTGATTAGTGACCCAATAGAAACCGTCTTTTGGCATCATGTTGTGTTCGAGGTGATCAATCAAAACATTGGAAAAAGGGATGATCAATGAATAAGTTACTTCTCTCGTATTTAGTGGGTGATGGTCACTGAAAAAGTCTGACTTTTTGAAAGACAAACGCGGACACTGTCAAGAAATGTATGTAGACAGTTTTGGTTGACGGTTTCTAACATTATACGAACAATGGTTGGTGATAACTGGCAAATGTTGTCAATCGAGCAGCCGCGTTCAGCGCCCTGCTCTTAATATTTGAGTTTAGTTTTTATACAAATCGACGAATTGAATTTTTAATAATTTTTGTAAAACTTGACCAATTTTATCAAAATTTATGTCATCTTGTAGAGACATTTACTGTGACTGACTTTCCTTATAACACCGACTCAGGAAAACAGCTCTGAAAAATGCTAAACCGTAGAAGTGAATTATACCAAACTCTCCATATAATCTTAATTTGCAAATGTTTTTTCCCTAAAATAAACAGGGGTTCTCCAATTAGTAAAAAATATAACGAGAGTTTCTATGTTGGGAATGAGAAAAAATTCAGAAGTCAGATAAAACAGGATTTCATTGTGAGTTATGAAACTCAAAGATGCACCTGCACACATTTACTACACCCTGGCAGAAATTAAGGGATCACCGTACATAGAGAGGGAATATCACTTTCGCTCGATCATCCACACTCCATGATTGTATCTCTTTAGTCCACTGTAACCTCGTTTTCTTCTGCTTAAAAGTGATGGTTGTCGTTTTGGTTTTTTATATTTCATTCAGCCGATTTCTGACAGTTATTTTACAAACACTGACTGCCGTTTCAGCCCATTCGTTTTGATTCGCGTTTCCTACGTTCAAGGCATATTGCGTCGAGTTTTTCATCCTGATGCCTTGACATCTTCTGGGATCTATCAGTATATTTTTCTTCTCGTTTTATTTATTTCATCTATACTTGAACCAAATTTTTGACAAAGCTGTCATTCAAAACGACAATCAAGATAATCAGATGATTTTCAGCCTAAACGTTACCTTTACGAACCATCAATCGTTGCAAGATTGGTACTGATATTTGTCCATTTTCTGAAATAAAGGTTGTTCATTAAGGACGATGATAGTTGGTCGGCCAGTTTCACAAGCCATCAACAATAAGTTGCTTGTCTGACTATTATGGTCCTGAACCAGATTAACCCAAACATGTGAATATCAATAAAAATAATTGGGTTTGGGGTACTTTTCATTGTGATGGTTAGCAGGCTAGTATCAGAAGTTATTGTCAATGGGTTTGATTCTTTATGAGTGCTTCGCTCTTGCAGCCATCTATCTGACTAATGTGAGCATAGTAAATACCCAGAAGTACATGTCACATTTCATAAGAGTCCAAGGCAATAAAACAGCTAAAATAGCATTTTGCATTCGTTCAAAGCGGCACTGCCCTTTGTATTAGAATTATCACTATATTAACTGTGAATTATACAATGATTTGCCTTTGTCTTATCCACGCATTGACCCTAATCTGCAATGATTCTGGATATTGTTTTGTTTTATCAGAGTTACATCAAATACAGAATCACACAAAAACGTGACAAGAGCGGTAGCAGAAACTGCAGGTCATGAATTAGAAAAAAATGACAAAAACGCAAAAAACGACAGGTCTGTTTAGTCCCTAAATAGAAACCGTCACGAAACAATGTTTTTTGGTAACATGCTGTGTTAGGGATGATCAATTAAAAGATTGAAAAAAGTTGTGATCATTGAATTAGTTATTTCTCTCGCTTTCTCTTTGGCATGGGTCACTGAAAAATCCAAATTTAAAAAAACAAAAACAAGCGTGAATTTTTAATGCATAAGAATAAATATCTAGATACAAAGCATTTTAATTATTTTGCATCATGCTATTGGGCATTTTATTCGCACAATAGATACCCAATTGTCAATGTTTTATTGACATCAAATGACTGTTCATCATTAAAAGAAGTGAAGCATCCTATAGTGATCTCTTTTGTATTAGAAACCATCAACTGAAACTGCCAACATACGTTTCTCTGGTTTCCCAGCTGGTCTGGTTGACTAGCTATGAATGTATGTATCACGCATCCAGGCAGTACCAATGGGGCTAGAGGGCTGAAATTTTAAGTATTTACTCCTCATTATGTCTAGAAAACCTTTTTTCTCTTACCTTCCAGTTGGTTAATACTAAGTTCATGCTAATTTGGTCACTAGGTTGTGTCTGATAGCATTCATACTTGTTTTTTGAAAATCTGAACTATTTTTTAATGTTCACTGCCCAACAATAAGTGAGAAAAGTAATTCATTCATTAATTACCCATTTTCCCAATTTTTGATTGATCACTCCTATCTCAGTGTACCACCAAAAACAGTGGTCACATGACTTTCTATAGAGAGGCCAACCAGACTTGTATTTCATGGATCAAATGCCTTTTCATTGTTGCTAAAAATGAAGCAAAGATGAATACTCGTCAGATATTGTTACGAATATCATGTGGTCATTTGTTCTTTTGTATAGTTTCTATGCAAACTTACAATAGCTCAATCAGAAGGAACTGGAATCATTGTGCGTTTTAATAAAGTAAAGAGCAATTTAAAACGGTTTTTAAAAAGCAGAAATTCCATCTGGCGAGATTGACAATAGATATAGTAGTCATCTTTTCCACAACTGCTTCGGGAATTGTTTATGTGATTCCTCTCTCATTCTTTTCTTTGTGTCAAATCATGGATGTTCGTCACAGATCAAAATAAAGATAACTGGCGATGGGATTTAGTTGAATTTGTGCCTTTTCTTGAGGTTCTCAATGTAAAAGTCATATAAACAATATCAATTGGAATTTAAACACTGTCGATTCCATTATCCGATTTGATAAAAATTTTATCTATCTATCTATCTATCTATCTATCTATCTATCTATCTATCAGAAACCGCCTACCAAAAACTGTCAACATAGATATCTCAAGTTTTTAAGCAAGTCTGGCTGGCTAACTGGCTCACTGTCTGACTATCTATGTTTGTGAGATTGAAGAAAGGAAATATTTCGATGTACTATAATGCTAAACTGCAACCTCAATTTCCACCGATGTGATTTTCTCTTCTTCTCGGTGCCATTTGCACGCTGGTTTGCACTGGCCTGTCATTGAATATGTGCGGGCCCTATCGACGAGAGATCACAGAGAGAAAGCAAGGGCATATCCGAAATCAGCAGGACACCATTTACCGACAAAATACATTTTGATAAATTTTACGAAAATTAAACCGTCGATTTCTATGGGGCCTGCGTTTGCGCACTCATAAAGATGTGTAAATGCGTTGAAAAACTCCTACCCCAGGCATCACTTATCCAGTTCACAAAATATTCGATGACAGATCCCCCTGAGAAGAATTTGACACTATTCCCTTGCACCCATTGCATTGATTTAAGCTGGGACTTTGGGGCTCGTCCCTTCAACACGTATTTCATGGAGTTGCAAATAAATGGCTCATACCAAAACCTAATCATATTTGTTTGAAACTAAAACTTGAACATTTTGTTTCAATATTCGCAGCAGAAAAAAAAAGATTTTCAAAGTACATAAAAGGAGCAGATTCCTGTTTGGTTGGGCCATCATCAGCTGAATATAATTTGCTTTAAAAAATCCCAAGAAGGGATGATTGAGATTCGGATAAGGGGAGCATAAAAAATATTATTTTTGGCCTTATCTCCAAATCCGAATCTTATCATCCTCACACCAAAAACTTTTTTGTGCTTTCTCTTTGAGGTTGGGTTAATAAATTTGTGCACTGTTTTAACACTGAGTGAACAAAGGTGTGAAACTTTAAAAGCAGTATCGTATTAATCTATCATTTCGTCATGGTTAGGGCAGATAATCATATATCTGTTTCCCTTTCATAAATTCTTTGATTTCATCTTGTTTGTGTACCGTTTTTAACATCGAGTGAACGAGGGTGTGGAACTTTGCTATCACGACTACCTTCCGTTGTACCGAAAGTTCAAATTGCAGGAGTGAATAGGCATAAAATATTTTGACTTTTTGTGCATCCATAGTCGATTCCAACAATGTTTAAAAAATCATAAGGACACAAAACGAAATAATGTCGAGTTTTAGAAATCTCCCAAGTAATAAAGTATGCAATATCAATTAAAATTTCAGTTGATCATTGGGGAGTAGTGCGGACATTATCTTCAAAATAATTTATATGGGGAAAAACCCTCCTACAGTAATCTTTCATATTCCACCAGTCAGCAATTGTAGACCAAACACGTCCTAATTCTCACAATTTTCGTTCTCAATAAAAGCAAATATTACCACGATAGAATTCATAGTTTTTTTCGGCACATATAAAAAAAATCAACGAAATGAATTATTCATAAACCAGAAGAAGGAGAAATCAAGTGAAGAATCACTTTAGGATGGCAAGTCTTCGGCAAGACGACCCCATTAATCCTAAAAAAGAGAGTATATAACCAAAGCATCCTCTCGATAGTCACTTATGAAGCTGAACCATAGAATTTAACCGAGAGGCTGACCAACAAACTGAGAACCATGCAACGTGCATATGAAAGAATCATTCCCAACTTCACATGGAGAGATCACAAGACAGCACAATATAACAAGGAGAAAAAAAGGAGTCTGATACATCAAAGAATCCATAAGAAAATTCCAATGGCTACGGACTGGTCATATTGCAAGATCAGCAGACAACCGATAGACATTATGACTTGCAAAACGAATCCCCAGAGATCACATGCGCAATCGAGGCCGGCAGAATACTAGCTGGAGAGATGAACTTTACAAATTCAGAGAGTATTGGCTCTGCAACGCCTACGATTGAGAGGTGTTGCAAATCCCGGCGAAGGTCTATGTCCAACGACGGATGATAAAAGACTGATGATGGTGAAAGCTAATTTGTACCCTCCTCACCAATCGCTGTGTTAATCAGAAATTTCATCATTGAATTATTATTGCTTATTTGGTGTAATAAAATATATTCTACTCCCGTTTTTTAGTTTTCAAAAAATCCAAAACGTCCGAAATTATTATTTTGGCTACTGTCGTGATCAAGTTCATGAAATGAATTCATTTTTTAAGATTTCAACTGTTTTTTTTCTTTTTAACAAAATTTAGGAATTTTTTGTCCATACCATACGCAAGATTTTGTTCTATTTACATGGATATTTTTAAATTTCCAGATCTGTGTATGAGCCACGCACCGATACCCAAGCATCACTTCATTTCACTTGCTCGCTTGATTTTATCCTAATAGAAATCACTGAGAGGAACAATACACTCGTTTTCAGAAACATAGCAAATACAAATTCCAAACTCGTACTTACAATTTATCAGACCTTCAAACCTCCTGGGAATATATCTGGTTTTAGGAAGGAAATATTTGAAAGATTTATAAGAGGGTGTTCTGCTTACAATGTAGTTATAATGGTAGACTGCAACTTTAATTTCCATTCGTCATAGATTACAATGGATGTGAATTACTCTTTTCCTCAGGGTTAATGCCTGTCTGGTAGTGTTTTTAAGAGGAATCTCATCCTAACCTGAAAAAATATTTTTCTTCTAAGCGGAATAACCGTTTCCCAATCCAAAGCCTAACCCAAACCTGAACGCAAAATAAAAGATGGACATAATTTTCACCCAATAGTCCTCTTCAAAAGTGAGCACATAAATTCTCAGTTGAGAGACAAATCAATTTGTAAGTTTTAGGAGTGGATACACAGACCTACCCGACATTATGTCCTAGCCTGCGTGTGTCAGCCCCGGGGATGTATACTGACCCAACTGTTGAGTGTGTGGGTGTGTGCCAACAAGCACAACATCTGCCAGTCCGTATTTGATTTCATTAAATCTCAATAAAATATTTGCTTCCCATTGCTGCTAGATTTGGAGTTTTTCTCCTCTGGCACCTCTAGGTAGGATATACATTGTGCATGTGTGTGTGCGTTTGTATAATACTTTTTCAATGAGCGTGTATAGAGCTGGGAGCTATACTTTGATCCTAGGCAGGGCGTACAATACTGATCGATACGTAAATAATCCCATTGTTTTTACGGGTACTATTCTAGTAAACTAATCAATCTGTAAGTCTTTGACACTTCAACTCATTGACTGCTTTCACTAGATAAGAGGCTGAAATATTGGTTTCTGTTGATTGCTGGGCGGCACTCTTACATACTGAGCAAAACTGACGAGCCTTATATATCTATGAATTCATTTATCATATAGACGATACAAAAGTTGTAGTAATCATTTTCAGTGTTTTTTCAAATATCTTTTTTGCATTCAACTAAATGTATTTTACGGACAGCCTTTGTAATAATGAAATGCCTTGAAGTATAAATCAGCAATTTATTCTTTGAAATCCAAATTATATGATTGACCCCTTTTTGTCAGTGAGGATCTCTCAGAGATTTGGCCAGAGACAGAATTTAATGACCTTCGTTCGAATAACCTACAATTACCTTAGCATATGACGACAAATAATGCTTGAAGCAAGACCTAGTTGTGGGTGATGTCGGACTTCAATTGTTTGTTGTCTCTTAACTTGTCTTTATATCCTGAATAGAACACGCCAGGCTCTGTAGTATTGTAAAGCGGCCTAGGCTTATAGTGTGGCTATTGAACCAGTGGCCAGCAAACATTTTTTGAAGTGGGACAGATTGGTCATGTTTCTTTTTCATTTCATGTAGACCCATGGATATTTATAAAACCAAGATCTCATTATATGCCTTAATCATTAACTCTAAAGCATAGGAAATAAATCTAATACATTTCTTCAAGTTGTAGTGATAAAGATGTAGCAGTCGATATAGGAAGGTTATAATCAATAGAATCAAATGAATATTTTTCTATGATTAACTTTTTTTTGTATCTTCTCATACCCGTTTGTTCATGATTATAAATGATTTTTTTATATTTTGCCGAATAAAAATTTAATTCTTTGTATACATAATTTATTCTTTATACTATAAATTTTGTACGAATATATATATTATATATATATATATATATATATATATATATATATATATATATATATATATATATACACACACATATATGTATATATATATATATATTTATATTGATGAATGTGTCAGTCGGAAGGTGAAGAGGAAAACCTAAGAGAAAGCAGGTCTTATATCTCTTTTTTTATCATTCCGTGGGCATGTTGCAATGCATTCCAACGATGTCAAGCCTCTTTTACGGAAAAAGATTTGCAGCAGTTCAGCGGGATATTTTGCTGTTTACATGTTTCAGGTCGAAGAAAGAAATAAGGATATTTCTGTGTTGTTTGGTTGTTTAATAGGAGCGGGAGGGGGTGTTTGTATCTGTGTAGTTGTGAGTCAAGTTTGGTTTGAAATGAGAAGGGTCTGTGAGAGGAGTGGTCAGAGGTTGTTTGTGTTCTGTATCCGTGGGTGCTGGGCTTGACTTGGATTGGAACAGATAGTGAGAGGAGAGGGTCGAGACGAGAATGGTCAGGAAAATGGGTGAAATTTACTTTTTTCAAAATATAGAATGAAGATGTGTTATCTAGCATTAAATGGATAGGTGTTGGTATATGTGGGGCAGGGTGGGAGTAGGGTGTTCTTTTTAATTTTTTTTCTCAAAGGGCTAACGCTTGAAGAAATCGTATGTGCGTGTAGCATTATGTCTCTGCTTATACCATTTTTTAAATGAACTGTTGGCTGTCAGCCAATTCCTTGTATGTTGGTGTTGTGATGTGTTGTATCTATGTGATTTTTTTTCTTGAAATCGATGCATTTAGAGGGTTTTCAATCTAAAAATGACCATACCTTTGTACTATTGTGTTGCATTGGGATATAACGGCTGCTTCAATGCATCTGCATGTTGAGGAATCATAAATATTCTTGATGAGATGGGTTTGGTGAAAGTTGAAGCTGTGGTTGTATGTGTTTGTATGTTCGACCAGAGCGTTTGTCTTTCAACCAGTTTAAGGAAGCCATCAAAAAAGCAAAGAAAGGGGAAGCACCTGGACCAAATAATATCACCATCGACCTACTCAAAAGGCTGGTAAAGTCATCACTAGGAAACTAGCCATTCAATTCAACATGACTAAAACAGAGGAAAGTCCCAGACGATGGGAAACCGCGACCATAATGCTATTATATCAGAAGGAGAATCGAAAGATCAAAAACAAGTATAAGCCAATCAGCCTACTCAACTGTATTTACAAACTTTTCATTGAAGTGGTCCCCAACCGAATTACTAAAACATTAGATAAGAATCAACTAAAGGAGCAGACTGGCTTCAGAAGAGACTACTCTACCACAGACCATCTCCATTCGGTAAATCAACTAAAAGAGAAAGCAGCCGAATATAATATGCCACTCACTGCAATATTTGTTGACTTCAAAATGGCTTTCGATTCAATCCCAAAGGTCATTGATGCTATCATAAATCAAGGCGTAGATCCAGCATATGTCAAAGTCTTGCTGCATATCTTCCGACATTGTAGTTCCTCCGTTAGGCTACATAAAGATTCTGAGCTCTTTCAGCCCGAAAAGGGGGTACGACAAGGCGATATTAGTTCGCCAAATTCTTCACTGCCTGCTTTAGAAGATCTTCAAAAACCTTGACTATGAAATCATGGGAAACAGAAAGAACGGTAAATGTATGAGCAACCTTAGATTTGCTGACGACATCATCCTTTTTGTTGAGAACCCTTGTGTTCTATGAAGATTGCTAGACGAACTGAATGAAGAAAATGAAAAAGTAGTCTTTTAGAAAAACGGATGTCATATACGATAAAGATACAATGATCAGAACAGAAAGTGAGGAGATGGAGAAAGTAGAACACTACATCTACTTAGGGTATCAAATCTCCATGAAATCCTCAAAGGGAGAGGATATCAAGCGTAGAATCACTCTAGGTTGGCAAGCTTTCGGTAGAGCCAGCTCATCCCCCAAAAACAAGAATATCCAATAAATTCTAAAAGAAAATGGTATACAACCAATGTATCCTTTCGATAGTCACCTATGAAGCTGCAACACAGAACCTGATCAAAAGACTGATCCACAGGCTGAGAACCACGCAACGTACACAAGGAAGGGTTATACTTAGCGTCACATGGAAAGATCACGACAGCTCAGTATATCAAAGGAAAGATAAATTTCAGATATATCAAAGAAACCGTTAGAAAATCAAATGACAATGGGCTGGCTATGTTGCGAGAATGTCAAACCGCTGGACATCCCGACTCAAAACGTGGATCCCCAGAGATCATATGCGAAAACGCTGCGGGCAAAATATAGGATGGCCTGACGAACTGTTTTACACAATTTGAAGCTATGTTGATTGATGAAAAAAAGTAAGGATGAAAGAATATAAACGTTACATTTCATCATCATCTTTTAGCCTCAGTCGTTAGACATAGACCATCTCCAAAATTAACCAGAACTCTCTATTGCATTAATGGATATGAAAAAAAGGTCAGGTTAGTCACTCAATAAAAACCATCACGTGACCAACATCTTTTGGTACCGTGCCATGTTTTAAGTGATCAATTAAAAATTGGGAAAAGAAGAGATCAATTAATATGTTATCTCAAGTTCCGTTGGACTAAAAGATCAATTTAGCACAGTGCAAATTGACCCGTCACTAAAAGCTTATGGTTTTTCCTAGACGTAATAGGGAGTAAGTTCTTTCATTTTCAGCCCTCTAGCTCCGTTGGTGTAGCCTATACGTGTTACACCAGCCAGATCATCTTAAAAACTGAAGAAATCTATGTTGACAGTTTTGGTTGACGGTTTCCAGAAAAGAATTTATATCACCTGCCCTAGGATAATCTGCTCTAGTAAAGTAAACAAAACAAAACATTACAACATACGCCTGACATCTCATTGCAGATTTTACAGATAACAGCAGCAATTCTAATTTTCTTCTGAATTCCTAAAAAGTCAATAATGTTGGTTTGTACTTTTTATATTTTGATTTATTTACTCTACTTGAATTTAATAATTTGTTAATTATAGAAAAACGTAAAAATTATCTCTTTGGAATTTGTAAGTACACGTTTTGATTGCTTTCTCTTCCACCATAGAGGTATAAAGTCTGTATTAAACTTTATTAGTATCTCTACAGAGAATCTACATACCTTGACTGTAAACTTTGGGCACCGCAAGAAATGTTTCCAATTGATTTCCGCAACTCTTAAGACCGGCCCTGGTATAATAATTGTATTCTTTATTTAAAAAAAAATGACCAAATTCTTTCTCCACCCCCATCTACAAACCCCCACACTCTCGTACAAAGTAAAGTGACGTTTTCCTCATTACCTCATTGCTACTAGATGAAGGATATCACACAATGCTTTCTCATGATTCTAAAAACTGAAATGGAGAGATTATAAATCTATTGATTTTTGTTTTAATTACAAAATCTTCACATTAAAATGATTCAAGTTACAGTCTATAGTTTGGCGAAGGGTCATTAAGATTTAAAGAATTTTTCCGACGATTGAACACTTTCTTGTTTGTGTTGATAAGACGAAGTTTACCTGATCCATTCTACGACCTTCTTCAGATCTAATATCTGATTGTAATTGTGATGAACAGAATATTCCAATTCTGTTCATCACGATCATATTCAGATATCTCACATGAAGAAGGCTGTGGAATGAATCGCCCGAAAAGCCGTGCTAAGAACAACAAGAAGGAGTTCAATCACCCAAAAAACTCTTGGGATGAAATTAAATTCATTTTTGATAATTTTTTACTCTGTGCATATCATATTTCTAATAATAGAAAAAAAATGAGAAATTTGACCATGAAAAAAAAAAAATACTCACCCGTGCACGTAGTTCCCACTGTCTGGGTCAAATGATCCTGAAATGATTTAAATCGTATATTCGTCCTCAATTTGCTTCTTGCTTAGGTTCGTTTGTGAATATGTCTTGCCGTAGGCTTCCAGTCAAAACCTTACTTAATCCGAGGGAGATTAGCGTGGATAATGGAGATTTTTTAGAAATCTATGAAGAGTACTTAGCAAGCGGTATTAAGTAGCTGGTTTCTCTCTCTCTCTCTCTGCTTGTTTTCATTTGTGTGTGTATGTATAGACGTACTCATTAGTATGCATACGTACGTGTGTGTACATATATGAATATTGAAACACCTATTGCTAAAATGCATTAAGGTGTTAATCAGATGATGACACTGAGAACAAGCATGTTGTGTACTTATATTCTGTGAAATTTCTCGGATACATTATAATCTTTAAATAAATAAATCATAAGCTTACATTTCATATTGTTATGGTTCACATCTTTTATTTATTTTATCAAAATTCTAAAAATCTTTCGTTAGATGATGATGATGATGATAATAATAATTATTATTATTGTTGAACTTTCACTTAGGTATTAACTGGTGATTTTCACTATTTTCTCCTTTCTTTCAGTTTTACTTTGCTTTGACTTATAATACAGAATAAAACAAATCCAGGTGATTTTCAACGGTTACATAATGTTTTACTTGTGAGTTTAACTTATTATACAATTGCAAAGCAAATCTATGTTTAGTCGTTATCACGTCAAAATGGAAGATTCTCTTTTCACGAGAGATTTCGATGACATCATCAGAGATTCTTTTTGTTCTAATCGCACTTTCTTTTTGAAGTACATTCTAACCTAACCTCATATTCAGGAAACATTAATTCACTCCTGCAAGTATCCATACTTTCGAAGGTAGTGTTGATCGTAAAGTTTCACACCCTCGTTCACTTGATGTTAAAAATTGTATTCAAATAAAAAGAAATCGGTGAATTCATAAAAAAAACCCTGATCATCTGCTCTAACCATGCTGTATTAATAAATTAATATAGTCTCAATCGAAAAGTTTCATATTTTCATTGACTTGGTGTTAAAAACGGTGAACGAATTAATCAAACCTCCTCCGAGAGAACAAAAAAAAAAAAAAAAAAAATAACCTGTCAATTTTCTGTAATTAGAAAAAAAATTGAAACAAACTATTCAAGTTCAAGTTTCAAACAGATATGAATAGGTTTTGGTATTTGCATATTGCTACTTAATGAAATAGTTGTTAAAGAACGAATCCAATAGCCGCAGCTTCAATGCGATCAGCGAATGAATTGTATCAAATGCTACATCGGAAGGCATCTGTCATGAAATATTTCGTAAACTAGCTGAGCGACGCGTGGGGTGTGCAGTTGGTTAACAGCACACCCACTCAATGAACAGTTGTTGCTTATTACTTTACCCCATATTTTGTTAACATTTAATATTTTTTTTTACCCAACCTCATCTTTTTGGAGATTGATTTTTTTTACTTGACCTAATATTCCGATAGCATTTCTTTTTCACCTGATTCTGATCTCACTTTTTGTGAAATTGATTTTCTTACCTAATCACATATTTTGTAAGCACTTTTTCTGGAAGTTGGTTTTAACCAAACCTCATATTCTGATAACACTTTTTCCGGAAGTTGCTTTAAAATCTTACACTTTTAGAATTATTCAAATAGAATATCTATAAATATTTATCTAAAGCAAATTAGTTTTTGAAAATCAGCCCCCAAAATGTTTTCTTGGAGGGAAGCTGTGATACATTTGCGTGTCGTCTTCATCACCAAGTGAACGAGGGTTTTGAAACTCTACGGTCGGTATTATATTTGATACCCATCATAGTTACGGAAAATTTTTTTTTTTTTCATGAATTCTCTTATTTCTTTCTATTTTTTAACCATCAAGTGAAAGAACATGTGGAACTTTACAATTTACAATCACGACGATCTTCTACTCTGCCAATAGATGGGGTATAGAAGTGGATTATCGCCAAATATTATAGTCATTTTGTGCATCCATAGTCGATAAAGACAATGGTTAAAGGTTAGAAGGACATAAAACTAAAGAAGTTCAGTTTAAAATGTTATATTCGCATGAATACTTTTGTAAAGTTTTGGCCTACGTATAACACGTGCACCGACTTGTAACGGACATTTTCCTTATAGAAACGAATCGGCCTGTGTTGGTACTCACGCTCTGCTTTATTTTACTCGCTCGCTAGGATAAATGCTAACAATAACGACCCAGATCTAGGGCCTATCACGAGAAAGAGTATTTAGCACTCCCCACCACAGCAACAGAGGGCTGAAGCTTTTTGCATTTACACTACCGAACACAACCCTTTCTTACACTTGCAGGAAACATTGCTGGACTGACCTGGATCTAGAAGGATACATAGTTCTCCTCAGATGTCTTTGACCGACATCTGACCCTTTGATTTTATTTTTGGAAGCAATGTTTCTTGCTGAAAATATCAGGCATGTCATTCTATGATTTCAACCATCATCATCATCATGATTACCACCACCATCATCAACATCAATATCACCCCACTGTCCCATCATCATTATCATCGATATCATCATCACCATCACCATCATTGCAATCATCAATATCACCATCATCACCACCATCACCATCATCATTATCATCAATGATGACTATGATAATAACAATGATAATACTTATTTTAAAAAATGATAGCCAAAATAATATATTTATTTATGAATATACTATAAAAAAGAGAACTGAGTACCTAACTCGAAGAAAGAAACAGCTACCATGGGCAACATAGAGAAAATTCATGATTGCTTAATATCCCATTTTTCATAATGCCTCCGGCTATAAGACTACCGAATCATATGGTTTTATCACAAAATGCACAATTTTGATATAATTTGATGACGAAAAATTAGGTTTCACACATTTGCAAAAAACTTGACTGAATCTTCATAAATACCTCTCCGCCAGAACTTTTCTTGAAACTATTTAGATCACTGTCTCATAAGAGATCTTCCATATCAAGTCATCCGGTGCCCCCGTGGCCACTCGCTCAAATGAAAAATCCCCGGCAGGCGCTCTTATAGCAAATGAAGAAACCCTAAATATTAGGGTGTATCTCTGAAAATCTTAGAAATTTTACTCAATTTTATGCACTTTGCCGAACGAGCCTTTCTGTTCAACCAAAGACATCTATAGTTTCTTTGATACATATTTTTTTAATAGTAGAAGTTTGAAATAATTTATTATGATTATTTCAATCAAATCGATAAAAATTTGATCTTCTTGCTGAGATAACTTCATGACATATTTTTCATCAAAAGTTAAGCTGTCATGCCGTAGTTGCTGAAATGTTCTCGGTCTGCATAAGAAGGAATGACATAGGAACAATTTGTTAGAGAGTTCAAAGATTCCGTAAATCGGCACTTAACAACATAGAAGATCCCTGTTTTGTGCAACAGTGACAAAATAACGCTAAAGTTTTGTTTAGCGAGTCGGATCGAAAACTGACATTTTCCCTTAAGCACCTGAAGCAGTCTTGTGGACGTAGGTTCGAGTCCAGCTCAAGGTGGTCGGTTGTTCAATTTGCTACTCGGTTAATCCCAGTGCCGGACACAATTTATTTCAAAATAAATGGTTTCAACAATTATCACTCACACACACACACACACACACACACACACACACACACACATACATATATATATATATATATATGAATGCATTACATTATTTGAAACTCTACTTGAAAGATATCCTGTTGTTACATGGAGAGTCACTTGGCGTAGACAGAGTAAGTAGAATAAACAATTGAAGAAAAAATTAAAATATTGTTTCAAATGATATAACGCATTCATAAATATTCTGCCGGGATATACGTTCATTTCTTAATGAGATAATTGTCCGTATCAGAAACAACAGGAGTAGAGATGGACAGTGAATGAATAAAATGGGAAGAGTGGTGAGAGGGTGTTGTTTAGGCCTTGGACATTTATTCAGGCTGTTTGGCTCAATGGTTAAGAGCGTTGAAGCGGCCAACTTATCGATCACGGGTTCGATTCCAGCAGTAGCCCTATTTGTCTTCAATTGTTTAATAATTTACATATACATTACAATTAATTAGAATGAATTAGGCTTTTGCATATTCGGAACATAAATTTTCGTAGGGGTGTAACTTGGTCGTAATTTCAAATCATGGTTGGGGAATGTTAATTTTAAAACCGAAAAAATGTCATAAAGCGAACGTTCGAAAGGCAGTTGATACCTGCATTCACTAATCTTAGTTTACTCAGGTGCAAGGCTAATATAGTGGAGCACTGAGCGAGAACCTTATATTTCAACTGCTGAGGCATCTGTAGAGTTTGTATACTTTCCCAAATTATATTGTGAGTCTGCGCACATTTCACAATGGGAAAACTCCTCGCGGGCGACATGCATGCACTAGAAGCAATGTATCATCTCATGATTTGGCTTCTCTGAACAACTGCATTCAGAGAGATTATGTAAAGGAAAAGAAGGATGAGCAGAGAAGTAGATAGTTTTCTGCTGGCTCAGTTTGCTTCCTACATAGAGGATTTCCGTCTCGATGAAATACTACCAGTATTCAAAATGTCAGACTAAATTTGGCTCACATCCCGTGTCCAACAATCTGTTACCCGGTTTGTCATGTTTTCCGACTTCTACATACATAGAGATAAAAGAATATCGAAGTGTTGGTGCTGGAAAATCGTGACCTCTCTCTGCACGTCCGGATCAATTGCCCCGTGTTCGTATTCGAACCCCTGGACATCGAGATAATCGGATAACCCTTGAAGTAAACAACAATTAAACACATTTCCCTATACAATCATGGCCCTAAGTATTCAGGAAAATGGTTAATATCATATAAACACATCTTGACTCGGGACAAAGCTAAAACACAGAAAGATGTGGAAACGTCCGATTATATATATATATATATATATATATATATATATATATATATATATATATATATACTATTGACTGTTCGTCCGTTATTCTGTTTTTCTTGATTCTTGACGTATCTATTTCATGATTCTTTCTGTTAACAGGCTGAAATAGCATAAGATATATTTCAAATCAACCACACAACACCTAGTGGGAATCAAAACTCTGACACCAAAAAACAGAAACCTGCATAACTCTTAAAATAAACTGTGAGCAGATAAATGAATGCAATCTCCAATGCAACTCTGACCAGATGAATTCAGAAACATGGTTATTACTAAAATCTTGACACTCTTTTCGGACAAACCAGGAAAAATTCGAGAGGATATCGAGAAAATCGATCATATTTTCATATATGAACTAGATATCTAATGTTTGCCCTGCAATAAGCTATGGGAGAGGTGAGTACCTTTTTGGGCAGATCGATACAGAATTATCTCCCCAACTCCGTTGTTATATGTCCACACCACATTATAAGCCCAAGATTCCATGCATTTTGAAATAAAGATAGCGGTCGTAGTTTTGGTCAGATCGAGTGGATTCTATTTTTAGAAAAGAGATCTCTTGCAGATTAGAAAATAGATCTACCTATATGCAAGTTTTTTCACATTCTTATTTTATATTTTTTATGATTAGGGCTGGAACTTCAATAAATTTATCTGGTGAATTTTGTTGTATGGCAGCTATTTTGTAATGAGGATAGCAACTGTACTTCCAATTAAATCGTATGCATCTTGGATTTATATGGCATATGAATGAGCATTCAGAGTCTACCAATATGCTGGTTTTTTACAGTCTTTTCGCACTTTGAAAAATTTTGGTTGAAATTTCTAATAATCTACTGTTGCAATTTTTTAAATGTGGCAATTTGAAATAAAGATGGTGGCTGCGTTTTTGATCAGATTGCGTGTTCGGTTTTTATATGAGAGAGTATTGAAAAAATCTACCAGTATGCAAATTTCCACTCTTTTTGCACATTTTGAACAATTTGTCTTGAAATTGGACCTAAGCTGCTCAACGAATATGTTCGTGTAAGATTAATGACGTCCACATCTGTGCTGTTAGCAAGAGTTTGATTCAGTGAAGTTAAACGTGTGTACTGTGTCCTTCGATAGTTTTAATAGAGACGCCCATCTTGGCCTGCATCACATGATGTCCGCAAACAATGAATATCCTCCCGTAATTCACACTCGTTGAAAAGACCTAATTCTATCGAGTTGGTTGCCTTGAAACAAACACAGCCCCGAGGAGGTGGAGGTGGAAGTAAAAGAAGAAGAAGAAGAAGAGGACGAAGGACACCTATTCAACTGGCTCGAGTCTCGTGCTAAGCACGTGATCTACATGAACGAAAGGGGGTTCGGCGGCATGTAGGCGTTTTGTGCTCTATTCATGAAGTGAAAATGATTTAATAAGTGTGATCAAGTAAAAACAAATGAACAGACGAATTTTTATTAGAGAGAATTACAAACTATTGTTAGTGTATTTGAAGTTTTTGTTATAACCTAATATCGACAAGGATAGCGATATGAATAAAAAAAGATTCCGTTACGCATGCGTCGCCTGAGATGGAGAACAGTAAGCGAAAACAATGAAGTAAATACCTATATCTAAACCGGAAGTATACATTTATTATCTTTTAATTGTTTTATTAGTTTCCGGTTTTTAGTTATTCTACGCCTATCTAATTTTCTGCTATGATTTTAAACACTAGGACTCAATTATTATTTTTTGTTTGATTCCCAACAATCAATTCTATTTTTATCGGTATGTTTGAATTTCTTTATAGATTGATGTCCAGCTTATCATTAGTGTTTTCTCTTTTTTTCATCTCGGATACACATAGACAGTTCCTTCGTTGAAAACTGGAGTCCTTTCAGTAAGTACAAATTTATTATTTCTTTTTATTGATGTAAACATACCAATTACACCCTATGAATTCTTTGCATACCGAGTGAACAATTTAATCAATCTGAAAATTATTAATTGATTAATCTGAAAATTATTAATTGATTATGACTATTGCATTGCGAATCAACTTAATTGAAAATCTATACGTAGGAAATAGGGTAGTCCGGCGTATGCCTACCTCTCAATTTCCATTTTTTTTACATCACAAAATGACTCAGAAATTGACCTTATTCAAAGAAAAATTACCTACTGTGGCTTACAGTGCCCTAAAAGGCCCACACGGGTTCACTGTTTACTTCAGATAGACCCCTCCGTGATCCCCTAGCATAAATCCTACATACAGCCGTACCGTATGACTAATTTGCAAAACCCGTTTCCATCACTGATCATCCACATGA
>OY735229.1:24909960-24977460 GCA_963457665.1 Thysanoteuthis rhombus | reverse complement strand
CTCAAAAAGGGGGCGAGAAAAAGAGATAAAGCTCACTCAAACTTTTCATAGCCTACCCCAAATTGATCTTTCGAAACCTCGACAGGGAAAATAAAATCGGAATAGACGGCGAACCTCAGATTTGCAGACGACTTCATTCTTTTTGCTGAGAACTTTCATGACCCCCAGATGATGCCAGACAAACTGAATGAAAATAGCAAAAAGTTGGTTTCCACAAGAATTTCAGTAAAACTAATTTCGTGTTCAATATGGAAGACAAAGACACAATTCGAAAACTAAGACCTTGAGAAAGTAGACCACTACATCTACGTAGGACTATAAATTTCCATGAAATCCCCAAAAGAAGAAGAAATCAATCGGAGAATTATTCTTGGATGACAATCTTTCGATAGAACAATATCAACCTTCAAAATATAGGGTGGCATGACAAACTAGACAAGTTCAGAAAATATTGACCCCGCGACGCTCATGATAGAGAGGTTTGGCGAATCTTTGGGAATATCCAAAGACTGACACTAAAAGGCTGATGATGATGACACTTATCAAGTTGGGGGCTTGAGTTGACTTTGTTTTCCCACCGTAACAGAACAACAGGAATCCTCACCTGATTCAGGGCAGACATCTCTTTATATCGTAATTTCAATATTAAAATATACAATCGCCCACTCCCATGTCATCTAAAGTCACTTTTTTACCCTCTCTTCTCCTTAACTGAATGGTATGACTTATTAAGAGCACTTTCTGTCTGGTATTAACTAACAAAGGTCATCAGTAGTTCATCAAGACATAATCTTGGGATCAGCATCACTGTCATCCTCCTTTTAGCGTCCGTAAATTGCAGTTATCATCTTCAGTCAAAAGTAATCATCATCATCATCATCATCATCATCATCATCATCATCATCACCATCATCATCATCATCATCATCATCATCATCATCATCATCATCATCATCATCATCATCAGTCTCTTAACGTCTGTCGTTGGATATAGACCTTCCCCAGGATTCACCACACTTCTCTATCGTGAGCCAGTACTTTCCGAATTCGCCGTCTCTTCATCTAATACTCTGGTGCCTTTACCATCTAACAAAATAATAACACATTATATCAAGATGAGCTATATCGGGAGTGACACTAGGCTAACAACTTACGTGGATGAGTTTTCTCGTCCGGAGCACTGGGCTAACGGCTTCCTATCTTTTGAAATTGAGACTTTCTTAGTTATCAGTATCCAACAAAGAGCAAGGGAAGTAATTTATCTATTGATCACCCTCTCCTCGATTCGTTTTATTGATCCCCCCAACACGGTACGGAACTACAAGATATTGGTCATGTGACGGTTTCTATTGAGTGACTAACTAGAGCTATATTTATGTTTTCTATTTTTCAAAGTGAAAATGGAGCAGCAAAAGGAAGCAACGGAAACGGAAGCGGAAGAGAAGACACATTTACTCGATGTTTCTTTATCGGTGAGTAATTTACTCTTTTTTACAAAACAATTATTGCCCCATTATCATCGCTCTTACATTCATGGCAGTGGTGGCCAATACAGTTAAATAAAACGATGGAGAAATTCAAATCCCAAAGCATATTATTTTTCTACACGAAGAACCTAGAAGATTGGACATCTTTCGGATTAGGTAAAAAGCAAGAACTATAAGTTGAACGATGTGTTCACCATCCGTGGTGGTCTTAGCAGGAGGGTGAAGAAGAAGAAGAGGAAGAAGAATGGTTCACCCAAAGGCCTCGATCAATTTCTATATCAATCCAACGTGGTAAGAGTGAAAACATTTAACATTTTAAAGGACTGACCGAAAAGTGTTTCATAGAGATGCGTCGGACGCATTTAAAAAACGTTGAAAACGGAGGTGAAGTGGTTGATCAAAGAACATTTGAACTCAATGGATCATGAATTATGAGAAATCAAGTGAGAAAAATATCCATTCTAAACGAAAGCAAGGCAACATTTACTTTTAAGGCCTGCCAAGTGTACAAAAGGGAGCTTACTCTGAAATAATGGAATAATGTGCGTGGAAATTCAGACTATAAATATTACAAAAATGTGGAATAAAGCATAAAGATGATTATAAATAATTAATTTCTTCATATTCTGTGTGAAGATAATCAATTGTGGTATCCAGTGGAATTTCTAAATCACCACAATCTATTTATCTAAAAAATCTTTATGCTCGTTACAATAAAAAGCTGCATCATTATATATTACTTTAGATACGGATCAATCTTTTCGTGTAACATGCATATAAGAAAAGGTCAGACACCCGAGAAACAATAAATGAATAAAGAAAAACTATAAAGCTTTGAATAAAGTAATATTTTCTTGGTTAAATAAAAAAAAAGGACAAAACTGTAAAATCTCATTCAAGATTGGTCACTCCCAGTCTAAGGTCCTAGATGTACGTTTGGCAGGCCTTAAGAGTAAGTATCGTCTCGGACGGATGTAATCAGCAGGTGAAGGCAATCCTCATTGGATATCCCAGTATAGATTGCCTGATACCAACACATGCTAAGTTAATAAATTTATATGATAATCAGCAAGACCTTTTTATATTTCTGTCCGTAACACTGGACTCTTACACTCAGGAGTAAAGGTTTACTGATGAAAATACCTCCTACCCACGAAACTATGGTTTCTTTAACTGGAACACATACACTATTTTTTTCTCAAAAATTCATTTTATAGAATTTTTTCATGGAAAATAACTAGTAGCCAGTCAAATGGTTTATTCGATTTTTTAAAAACTTTTCCAATGAGGAGTGTAGGTGCAATTGCATTCGCACCGTTTATTACTTCTTTACTAATAACTGAATTTGAGTCAGAATATAGGTTCAAAATACTCCCTTTGGTGATTATTGCATTTTCCGCATTGAATTCAAAACATGGATGGTGTAAAATTATTTTTCCAGATTACTATTGCGAAAATGACAAATTTGCTACCCTCATTTGTTCCGTAACTGAATTATATAACAGTAACCCTAACCAATAAACCTAACTCCAAAATGGTTAATAAGTTTGATGAACAATCTACTTCAGGGTCAAACTCCACACTGATTGAAACTTGAATGACTTAGCTGATAAGAATAGAAAATATTCCAACTTTTTACTAATCATTAAATCATTAAATTTGGCCATGGAATGGGACTTATTGAAATAGATGTGAGTTTACTATAGAAATGGCACCAAAATCTAGACATTTCTGAGGAAAATTTCTAGGTCCGCCAACAAAATAAAACAATTATACCTACCATTCCACCAAATTTCTGAGGAATTCATTTAGGATCTTTTGAGATATTGTGCTGTACGTATATAGCTACAATGTAGGGGAGATGACTGAGGGAGGATCCTTGACCTGCCCCAAAGTATAAACAATTCCTCCTTAGCCTATTACCGACTCTCACTCAAACTTTCACTGAAATTCATTTTGACCCATAAAAGTGGAAAGAAATACCGCTCCTTTTCCACTCCAAAAGTGAGAAAAGGAACCTTCGATTTTGAACCTTGAAAGTGGAGAAAAAAATCCCCCGTCATATCGACCAGTGAAAGTGGAAAAAGATAATAACCAATTTGTTCTTAAGAAGTGAAAAAAACATTCTGATCTTCAAAAGTGAAAAAAAAAATAGTACTTTTTGCCCCCGGAAGTGGAAAAAGATTACCCCCACTATTTTGACTCCTAAACGTGGGGGAAAAAAATTTACTCCTCCATTTTCAACCTGTAAAGTGAAAAAAATTCCCCACTCGATTTTGATTCTAAATAGTGAAAAAAATCTCGAGCCCCTTAGTGGGAAAGATCCACCCCCGTTTTGACTCCTAAGGGAGGAGAAAACTTCCCCTTCATTTTGACCCCTAATAGTGTGAAAAATAACCCCTGTCCATTTTGACCCCCAGAAAGGAGAAAAAGTATTCCCCAGTCAACTCGACCCCTAAATGTTGGGAAAATGAATTCTCCCTTTTCACGCCTGAAAGAAAAAAATTCTCTCATTCTGACCCCTAAAAGTGAAAAAAAGTTCCTCTCTATTTTGACTCGTAAAAGTGAAAACAAACTCTCTATTTTGACCTCAAAAAGTAGAAAAAAAAAATTACGCCCCCTTTGACCTCTAATAGTGGTAAATTTCCTCTCATGAAAGTGTAAAAGATCCCCCTCCATTCTGACCATTAGATTGGCGAGAAATTCCCCCTCTATCTTGACCGCTGAAAGTGAAATAAATCCTCCTTAATTTTGACTCCTAGAAATGGAAAATAAATTCCCGTTCCATTTTGACCTTTGTAGTGAAAAACCCCTCCATTTGAACACTTAAAAATAGATTTAAAAAATCCCTTTCTATCTTGACCGCTAAAGTGGAAAAAAAAATTCCCCTTCATTTTGACCCATCAAAATATAAAAATTTCTACTCCATTTTGATCCCTGGAAGTGGTGGAAAGGAATTATGCCTCTATTTTCACCACTATTTTTTAACTTTAAAAGTTGATTTTAACCCAAGTATAAATCTATTTACTATAAATCATATTTAATTGAAGTGACCATTAATAAAATTATTGATTATAATTCATCTACATTAGCAACACCAGTTGAATTATTGATGACATGAGGAATATAATCTGTTTCTGTCTGTCTGTCTCTCTTTCTGTCTGTCTGTCTGTCTGTTTGTCTCTCTCTCTCTCGTTTCTCTTCTCTTACTTTTCTCTCTTTCTTTTCTTCTTTAGCTCCCTTTTATTCTTCCTCCCGTCCTCTTTCTTTTGTTTTCTCTTTCTCTCTTCCTTTCTTTCTCTCTTATTCTCGCTTCTTCCCTTTCTGTCTTTCTCTCTTATTCCTTTTTTTTCTTTCTTTCTCTCCCTTTCCTTCTTCCTCTTCCTGGTCACGAGTTGACATGACGTCTTGACATCTATCTTTTCACCTATCTCTTTAAAACCCATTCTGAAATCTAAATGTCTTATATTTGAGAGTCAAACCATTTGAGATAGGGTCAACTCTTTAGGAGTTTCACGACGTTTTTTGATGATAAAATTTCCCACACTAATTTTGGAGACATTTTTCTTTATGAACCCAAGATGCATCGAAAAAAGCATTGTTTCATTGTCATATGTGATTTGTGTGAATAGGGAAAATTAAGTAACCAAACTGAGGAATAGAAGCAAGTGTTGCTCGAACAACAGCGCATATTATGAATGTCTTAATAGAGAGTTTTGCCCTGACAATGTTGTAGAGCCAGAAAAATAAAATTGTTCAAAAGTGCCTGATTATTGTCATGATTAGCTAGCTAGTCTCGGAGACAATTCGATTGTATATTGAATTTAATTGTCACTGGATGTCCCAATTAGGTGACTTATTCAACTAAGCTTAGTGAATATTTACTAAGGGAGCCTGCCGAAGAGGGGCTGTGTCAGACCAATCTGTTACTTTAATATCCATTGATGCTCCCTGTGGATCGATGGTTTGCAAGCTAATCTTGCTGGCCATTCGCTGTTATAGTGAGTTCGATCTCCAATGAGTGCCCAATCACTAAGAATGATGTCCGATTGAGGTAATTAATATAGATGGATGCTAACTGTAGAGAGATGGTTTGTCAGCTAATCCTGAAGGCCATTCGCTTGTATAGGGAGTTCTTCCCTGGAGTACCCAGTTAGGATTGTAAGAATGACTATTAAAGGCATTTTTGTAAGAATTTATGACTCTTCAACTTTTTAACTCTTAAACGTAAACTTCAATTGAATTTCTGGTCCTATTGATTATATTGTCGACAGCAAAATGGAGATCGTTTTAAAAAATTCTATATTTTTCTGTTTGTTGTATTCTTTGTTTGATACAGAGGGTCCCAAATGACTGTTTTGCAACTTTCCGTTGTTCAGTTGCGAGACTATTAATGATCTAAAATGGAATAAATATGTCATGTTACATGCCCTATTATTTCTCAGATCGATGCAGTAAGTTACTCAAATAGCGTTGCATGATGTAATATAATTAAATCGACTGCCAAGATATATAGCTGGATCAGCTTCGAATCGGGCTTTACTTTTGAAACAGTACGTATTTACTTTATTTTACGTAATCTTTTCCACTGACATATATATATATATATATATATATATATATATATATATATATATATATATATATATATTTTTTTTTTCAAATCCAGGTCCCTCTTCAGCCAGAGAAAGGTCTGACCGTCATAACAGCTAGTATCTTTGTTGTGGCTGAAATAGCCGGATCAGGACTCATTACTTTGCCCAAGGCAATGGAAGACACTGGTAAGAAATTATTTTCTCTTCTTCAAAACCAACAACAATAGAAAAAAAAGCGATATTTTAAATATAATTGATTGAATAGCATTTTTGTGATGAAGATGAAATTGTTCATTCATTTGTACTGACGTGCTGTTATATTCTGAAGAAAATTTTAATAAGTACAACTTCACTACCATAATAGTTTACACTGAGACTCTTTGAAATCACACTCGCTCTCGTATATATATATATATATATATATATATATATATATATATATATATATATATATATATATATATATATATATATATGCACGAGATGCAATCCAAATTTCGGTGCATTTAACCATAGAAAATATGTTTTCTCTTATCTTGTAGTTACTACCGTCTCCTCCGAAGTAGTCCATTTGCACACTGGCTCACAAAGGGTACATTTGGTTTGATCTTTTTTTTTCATTTTGGGTAACATACAATCACAAACATAAACAGACAAGCACACGCACGCACATGATACACAACACACATGCGCACACGCCACACGCATCCCCCAAGGAAGAGAACCCCGCACAAACACACATACACATAATAGCTGTTTGAACATTAAATCGTTTTTGTATTTCACTGGATAAAGGATTCTGTTCAAAGCTTCTTTAAGATGCGTTGTTCACCCGAGGAAGGAATGAGAACGTATCGGCCGAAACTAATAGATCGAAATAGAAAACATGAATCTGGATAATCCATAGAATAACAAAAAACATTCACGAAAATATCTTCGAAGATAACCGGATTCAAGTGACATCTGAGGAAGCCGGAGAACGCATCGACTGAAAAATTGGGATTGAAACAACAACGTTGAAGTGATAGTTCGAATAACTAAAGAACGCCAAATTGCAACGGACATTTGAGGAAGGTTAAAAATAACATATCGCCTGAAACGTTTCGCTAAAGTAATAAATTTTAAAACTCTCTGTTGGGTGGAATAATGAAAATACTCAGAAATCTGTCTATTTATTTGAATTTTTGTTTTTATCAGGATGGAGCGGAATAGCTGTTCTACTTTTGAGTGGTCTGCTGTCCACATTTACGGGGGTGATACTGTCCAAGGACTGGAATATTTTGATCAGCCGTCACTCAGAATATGCACTGAACACTCGACGACCCTATCCAGCACTCGGTCAGGTAACTTATGGAAGACCTGGCAGGTAAGACACATTTTAAAGACATTGCAGTGAAATCCCAATATATTTTAAAAATCGTTTTATTAATCCAAAATGATCATTATTTCTTGTCACTCACTGCCAAGCCAGCCAAAGGGCTCTGGGGAAGAGTGGGGTATAGATTTGCCTTATTTAGTGTAGTACAGAGATTGTTCTCCGAGGAGGATTAACGTGATCGGCATGGGATGATCACTACATGATCCTCAGTTGTCTATGGCACCTGGTATTCCCAAGGGATCAATCATCTAGGTCTAGTCCAGGCTCGATGTTATTCAACATCAGTGATCGTTTGAGAATCTACATTCCAATATATTTCGAGGAAAAAGACAGTGCAATTTTCCATATATCGAACATCATTTTGCATTTAAATAAAACTTAGAGGTTAAAAAGATCTTTTAAAAAATAGTTTTAGTTTCTTGAATACAAAATAAGAATTTTAATCTTCGATAAGGAGTAGACATAATCCTGGCTTATAGATGGGATACAAATATCAGAAAAGTTTTAGGTCAAGTTTTTTTAGAGTTCATTTTGTCAGTCTGCGTTCTCGGTGGAGAATTTGATTCCCCCGTATTCTTTAGGACATCTTCCACATTGATGATTATAATTTAAGGGAACAATCGTTTTGAGTAGTTCCTAATTCCTAAACCCTTGTTTGGAGAATTTGAAATTTTTCTCAGCACGCTTGAGAGCAAAAATTCACAAATCGTAAAAAGCCTGGAACCATATCTAATCCATGTTCAAGTGGTTGGTAATGTCAAACTGACAAACCAGAAAAAAGCCAAGTGTCAGAGCCTCAACAAATGATAGAACATGTAAGTACATAATTCAGCTATTTTCTAATCACCGACTTCAAAATGCAATCTACTGATTTAATAGGCCAGGTTTTCAGCAACGCTTCATTTTGCAATGTAAGTCCATGTTGAATTGATCATGAAGTCTGTATTCGCTTCTTTTGGTGGTGGTGGGGGAATTCAGACTTTTTAGCAATCACAAAATGCGACAGAAATAACTTATTCATTGTTCCACCCTTTTTTCCAATTTATAATTGATCACCCACAATACGACATGCTGTCAAAAGATGTTGGTTCTGTGATGATTTCTATTGAGTGACTAGCAGGAACTGTTTTTGATGTTTTTCAAAGTATCATGTCATAGCAAAATTAGGTATATACCTCCGTGATATATTGACAGCATGGCAAAACAAGTATGAAATAATTAATTGATATTTCCCAAATATAATCAATGAAGTTGATTTTCTTTTCTTTTCTCTCTTGGCAGAATGTTAGTGTCGTTCTGTATTATCTTCACTTTGTTTGGTGGCTGCGTTGTGTTTCTGCTGTTGACGGGAAATATTTTTAGTCGTTTTGTTACTCGTCTTGGGGTCAACATATCCATCTGTGATGCCATTATCATCTTTGGAGGAGTTCTTATTCCTATATCTTGGTTAGGAACACCCAAAGACTTCTGGTAAGAAATCTATCTATCTTAACAACCAAACTTATATACTTCATCTATCTATCTATTCTTATTCTTTTTAGATATTTCTAAACAAGTATACAGACCACGCACACATGGATGCATCCCTGTGAAGTAATGGTTCTTTATTTCTTAGGTTTTTATTCTATCAATGTTTTTTGAACATCCTAAAATGTGCTAGGAAAACTAAGAGTGGCCGGAAATTAACAACACAATCAATAGAATTTTTTCAGTGTATATTTATTTAACAAACCGTAGTCTTAGAACTTGGAGGTAGATTTTATTCAGAAATAGTGTTTACATCAAAAAATACATTTTGAAAAGAGTAGATCACGAATAAATATCTGATTCAATTAAGTCTTTCACCCTTCTCGTTGGATTCGTCCTTCATTTACCTCTCCAGTTTCATTCGTGGGAGTCAAGTTCAACACACACACACACACACACACACATATATGTATATATGCACGTATTTTCTCTCTTTGCATTCATCGAGTAATCTATTCTTGAATACTATATATTCGTCATTTCATTTTCCCTATTTTGCTTTTGCAGGCCAGCCGCTGTCGTTGCAACCCTAGCTACGCTTGTAAGTCTAGTACTCGTGTTAGTGTTGATAGCCAGGGACATTACGCCGGAGAGAGTGGCCAGAGTCAAACATGACACACCCACCTTAGTTTCCTTTTTCACGGCCGTTGGAACATTCGTCTACTCATTCGGTGGCCATTCCGTCTTTCTGACCATCCAGGCGGATATGCGAACAAGGACCGATTTCTCAAAAGCCCTCATCATTGGCTTCAGCAGTAAGTTGGCGCAGATGTCATTTCTTCGGTTAAATATTACATAAACAAGATGTGTTCAATTTCAACCATATATGACATTTAGTGTGGATCTAAATCCAGACACTGAAAAGATAGAAATCAACACATAGAGACAAACGAACACATTCTCTTACATAATTCTGACCCGATGAATTCAGAAAAATAATTATCATCATGGACAAAACAGCAAAATGTGAAACAATGTTAAGAAATCCGTTTAAAAGTCAAAACTATACATCAACTGTCCGAAAATTTAATTTTTCTTATTCGTTGACGTGTCTATTTAATGATTCTGCCTATTAATAGGTTCAAATAATAATGTCCATCGCAGTTCGTTAAAACCCTATATTACACTTAGTGCGAACCCAAACCTGGTCACAAAAACAGGAGAAAAGAAAATCGCATGATTTTTGAAGTAAAAATAAATAAAGACAAATGAACGCATTTTTCCATAGATTTCTGACCAGAGAAAGAAAAATAGATACTATTCCAGGACAAAAACAGCAAAGAAAGCAAAAATGTTGTATAGTTCAATAGTTCGGTTCCGAGGGATAAACTGTGAAGATCAATGCATTTTAGAGTAGAACACACACACACACACACACATAAACACACGCACACACACACACACATATATATATATATATATATGAAAAAAGGGTGTTATCAACTTTGTATCTATAGATTGTAAATGTATTTCCTGAAAATGGTATAGATTCACCTTCGAATTTTCACCCGAAAAGTTTTATCGAATCTATTCACGTAGATGATTCACCAGTTCTAGCGCGTAGTGTCCATTGTTGAATCCCAACTGCGATGGATTGTTGAGAGACGAGGATTTTGGATCCTGGTGGATAGTGTGTAGTGCGCCGGCTCTGTAGCTGTGGGAGGAAGGAAGCTGTACAAAGAGAAGGGAATGGAATGCATGCCAAGTATGAAGTTGGGCCCGCATTGAAATAAAGAGGAATGAACACATACAAGAATTATGGCCAGACAGGAGACGTACGTTTAATACAAGAATAAAGATGACATACATTTAGAGATAACATTAACACAATCGATTGTGAGAAGTACTCTTAGGGGAAGAGATAGTAAAAAGTGGGAGTTCTATTGTCTTGATAGTGCTGGCGTCGGAGTTGTAGCCGAGTTGTCTGAACGCGTGGATTCCGTATGGTTGGATTGCTCCCAGATACGTGGAAACCGGGTTCAGTGTGTGAGCCTTACTGCCAAGTAAGTGAGTTAACTTGGGGGCTATTCTCAGACGCTGTTAGACTCACGACGAACAGACTATGAAAGACATAGAACATGGAGTTTTAACCATGCGTGTTTCCCGAAGGATGGTGGTTAAGATCGGATCGGCCAGAGGGTTGGCGACATGATAACGATCTTAGAGAGAAGGAAAGAGAGTGGCCGGCCGCAAAGGCCGGGGACAGAGGCATGGCCAGCTAGGAATACTGGTGCCAAGGAGTATTGGGCCAGGGAGAAGGAGAGAGAGAATAGCTGGCCGCAGTAGCCGGGACTAGAAGCGTACCCAGCTAGGGTTGCTGGAGCTAATGAGCATTAGACCATATATATATATATATATATATATAATGTGTACTTTAGAGAGTGAGACAGACTCGGGAGTGAAGTTTTTGGTGGTAAGGTTTATTAATCCTTATTTGTCAATAGTCCATACATGTTTCGAGATTTCTCTCATCATCAGTGGTGCGTGTTGTGTGAGTGTGAATTAAAATGTACCATGTGGAACCAGAGTCCACTGTCAGCGGCTATGCATTGTGGGTAGGTTTTGTTGTCAGGGCTACAAGAGGCCTCATGCTGGATGTAAGAATGACCAGCAGGTATTGGGATTTTGGTAAAGCAGCAGCAGTTGGACTTGGGGAGGGCAGAGTGTGTCAAGGTGGGGGGTAGTGTTAAGGAGGTGGATTTTTTGGTATGTTTGGGATAGTATAGAAGGAGGGGTGGTGGAGTCAAGGAGCTACATAGGTATCAACCTTAAAAGTTACTGAAGATGTTGCTGAAAGTGTTTTAGCTAAGAATTGGACAGGGGTTGTAACAGGCTAAGGTGAAGTTTTTCCTATGGGTCTAGGTGACTTTGAAGCTTCCATTATTGAGTGTGTCTAAGATGTGGGTGTGAGGATATTAATGGTAGGAGTTGTGTGTATTAGTGTTCTGTGTGGTGCGGGTTGTTCAGTTTAGTATTTAATCCATTAGGGTATAGGGTTTTAAGTTTGTTGATCCACATGTCTTCGTGTTTTTCTAGAACTTTAGTTATGTCAATTGGAGTAGTTTTTTCTATTTTTTCTATGATGGTGAAGGTAGCATCAGTGGCAAAATTGTGGTCAGGTGTGCGGAAATGTAGTTCTACAGGGAGTGGGCTACGATTATTTTTTGACTTAATCCTATGTCTATAATTGTTGAGTCTAATATTAAATTGCCACTCGGACTTGCCAATGTACTGTAACTTACACCTATTGCACTCTAGAAGGTATATAATGTTCTTACTGCGGCAGTTGCTATTGTGGTATATGTGGTAACTCACTTTTGTGGTGGTGCTTGTGAATGTGTTGGTGTGCTTGAGGTGGTTGCAACATAGACTGTTTCTTATGTTGCAAGGTGTGCAGAAATTAATTGTTCTAGGTGTATTTTTGTGTACGACTTTATTGTTAACGATAGTATTGCTACTAATCATGTCTCTGATGTTTTTGGGTCTGCGGTAGGAGATAACACATGGGTCTGTGAATGTTTCTTTTAGATCTGTTTTGATCGTGAGAATGTTCCATCTATTATTGATGATGTGTGCTAAGGGTGGGAGTGTGTTGTTGAAGGTTGTTATAAGGGGTATGCGGTTGGGTTTGTTATTGTGGGACAGTAAAAGGGTTTGATCTCTGGGTATTCCAGTCGCTTTTTTTATTTGTTTTTTTGTGTCATCTAGTGGATAACCTCGTTGGGTGAAATATTGTAATAGGTTATGTTTGTGTCTGTTAAGTTCACTATTGGTGGAGCAGATTCTTCTAATTCTAAGAGCTTGTGAAAATGGTAGACTCCTTTTTAAGTGTTGGGGATGGGCTGATTTGGAGTGGAGGTAATTGTGGGTGTCTGTGGGTTTTGTGTAGAGGGTGGTATGGAGGTTTCTGTTGTCATCTATATATATGCGTGTGTCTAAGAAGGCTATGGAGTCAGTGGATGTTGTGAAGTCAAACTTAATAGAGTCATGTGCCGAGTTTAGATGTATAAAGAAGTTATCTAGTTTGGTTTTTTCGCCTGTATATATGAAAAAAATGTCGTCTATGTATCTACCATAAAAGATGCAGTCATTATAAATCTCTGGGTAAATGTAGGTTTCTTCAAATTTACCCATGAAGATATTAGCATAGGATGGGGCCGCTACTGTGCCCATGGCGCAGCCTTTCACCTGGAGGAAGTGTCTATTATTAAAGTTAAAGCTATTTAGGGTTAGAATGTGGTGCATAAGAGTGGTGATTGTTCTAGTGCTAGGTTCTTTAGTAGTTCTATTGTTTAAGGCTTCTGTCAGTGCTAGGATACCTTCGTCATGTTTGATGTTGGAGTATAGGGATTTAACATCCATACTAACTAGAAGTGCTTTGTCTGGGATTGCTGTGATGTGTTTGATTTTGTTTAGGAGGTCTGTGGTGTCACGTATATATGATTTGATTTGTGTTGCTAAGGGTTGTATGTAGTGATCTACAAATTTTGATAGTTTAGTAGTGTGGCAGTTCGTGGAGGAGATGACTGGTCTACCTGGGTTATTTGGCTTGTGGATTTTGGGGAGTAGGTAGAACCTTGCGGGTTTTGTGGAAGTGGGTTTCAGTATATTCTGTGTTCTTTTGTCTATCATGTTGCTATTGTGTAATTCTGTTAGGGATTGGGTTATTGTGTTTATGTATTCGTTAAAGGGGTCTATGGGGAGTTCTCTGTAGAATTCTGTGTTGCTTAATTGTAAGTTAGCTTCTGTGAGGTATTCATCTAGACCCCAGATGACTATAGATCCACCCTTATCTGCTCTTGTGATGATCAAGTTTGTGTTGTTTTTTAGTTTATTAAGGGCCTTTCGCTCTTTAGTTGTAAGGTTATCACGTGTTAGGGTTTGTGGTGTGTTATTGTTGATGTAGGTTTTTATGTCATCTCTGACGGCTAGCTCAAAAGTTTGAATGGTTGTGTCTATGTTTTTTGGGGTGAAAGATTTGTTGGGGTCTTTAAGCCTATCAAGGATGTCACTGTCGTGGCCTGTTTTCCCAAAGTGGGCTCTAAGTTTGATCCTTCTGAAGAAGTCATAGAGATCTTTGTTGAGGGTGTGATTGCTGAAGTGTGGGGGTCGGGGACAGAAATTAAGGCCCTTGTTAAGGAGTTTGAATGTGTCCCTAGTAAATCGAAATTTACTTAGGTTCATTACTTTCCCTTCTGGGTCTTCCTTAATTCTGATGGTGTGTAGTAGTGTTTTAGTAAGTTTTCTAAACTGCTTACTAGTGTTGGAATCAGGTTTTCTAACCCCCCTTCCATATTTAGTGGTAGGGGGGTTTCCTCGTTTTTTGGTAGAGTGTGTGTGTGGGTTGATGTAGGGGTTACCTGCTGGTCAGGGTGTTTGCCTGGGTCTTCAGGATGCTTTTGAAGGGTCAATGTGGTGGGTTGAGGAAGGATGCTACTCTTAGGGCTTTCCTTTTGCAGAGTATGAGGGGTAGTAGGTCTGAGAACCTTGTGGCGGCTAGTGTTCTTGTTGCTATTATCTGTATGCTGGTTTTTGTAGTTGTGTTTGTTCATATAGCTGTGTCTGTCCACAGTATTGGTGTCAGTAGTATTAGTATTTGAGTAGGTGTTCCTGTTATGTTTGTTCATATGTGTGTGTCTGTTATAGGTGTTAGTACTGTTAGTGCCAGTGTAGGTGTTTTTGTTTTGTTTGTTCATATGCGTGTATCTATTTCTGTAGTCGTTATATATATATATATATATATATATATATATATATATATATATATATATATATATATATATATATATATATATATATATGTGTGTGTGTATATATATATATATATATATATATATATATATATATATATATATATATATATATGTATATATATATGTATATATATATACATATATATGTGTGTGTGTGTATGTGTGTGTGTAAGTTATATACTCTAGTTCAGCGGAGGAGACAAAATGATTAACTGATACAATATATCTTTTAGCATAGACAGGAGAATGAAACCAATACCCCGTGATGTAGTAAAGGGCGTGGATCGAAACTCCCAGTAGGTCATTAACTACGCCAGACATCCAAAGAAGATCAGAGAGTACAAAATCCGAAAAGTTGAATTTGTTTAGAAATAAGATTCAAAAGAGTGATAGAATTTTAAAAAATCATGTACTTTCAACCAATGTATTTTGCAAAGAAAATTGATTCTTCAGCCCTGGATATTCAAGAACACTGCCGATTTTGCAGAATCAACCAGTGCAAGTAAAATCTTGTGTAACTCATATCTGATTCAGCATTCCTTCGTAATTCAGTATTTTTTATTATCTATCCTAGTTTCCAATACTTATTTTATTTGCTTAATGCTTTTAATGTCAATATAATTATCCATCTTTTATTCCTTTGTTTTTCAAATCATTAACAACTTATGACCGGGATATCTATTTATATATGTGATATCACATCTGCGAAATATCTCGCCAGCCTCTCCTAAGTGGTCAACTACGAACCTGTTTTACGCAATGTACATTTACGTCTCCAATGGTGGCATTCTATACCTGACCTGAATTAGAATATGCCCTTTGTGTCAACACGCCGCCTCTGAAGGTTTATAGTATGTTGAACCAATATGAACAGGTATGATCGTAAAAATGGATTGATCCTTGCTAGCCATCGATCGCGTCTTCCCAAGGTCTAGCCTTGTTTCAACATGGATAGTTTCTTTAACCTGTTCAAATTTCGATATGAACTGGTGTCCCTGATAAGCATCATTATTAACGTTTGAATTCATTTCAAAAGACAATGCAAGCGTCAAATATTAGCTTAACTTGAGAAATCAGGATAAATATCAGTGGTCGTCACATCAATTAATGTGGTGGTCGCGAGAATACAAAATGCGCCTCGTAAACTTCTCCGGACAGGAGGTGTATAAGCCAAGTAAATCGGTGGAGGTTTCGGGTTATTCAGTTTGAAAAAAAGTAATTTCGGTGTTCTGAAGGATTGGATATTTTCACTCATTCTTTTTTTTCTATCTCTTTGTAGTAACTTTCCTGGTTTACCTGCCAATTGCAATGATGGGGTTCCTGGTTTATGGCAATCGTCTGAACAGTAACGTCTTAGCAAATATCCCCAACAGCCCTTTGCTTCAGACACTCCAAATTACGATTCTTGTTCATATTTTATTGGCATTCATCATCCTCTTGAATCCTATTTGCCTTGAATTGGAGAGTTTCCTAAAGATTTCACCCCGTAAGTAAATGAAACTCATTATTCCACTAATTATCTTCTTGTTTGCTTCCGTGGTTGTTTCCAAAAAAAAAAAGTCAACTTTGCGATTAAAGTCGTTACCAGTATGGGTGATTGTTACCTTTTCGGCGTTAAATTCAAAATATTTTTGCGTTAGATTTCGCTGAGATATGTTTGCCTGGTGACCTTTTTTTGCAGTCTTTTTACCTTTTTAAAATCTTATATGAGAATTTATTTTTCAAAAAATTCATTTTCAAATGAAAGCCGGAATCATGACCATTGGAAACTGTATTTCATTGAATTTAACTACAAAGGACATAAGTTAGGCTTAGTCCAAGTGTTTTAGAGTTAGTGTTAAGGTTTAGTGTTGGAGTTGGTATTTAATGTCAAGTCAATTATTACGGAACGAATGTTAACAGCAGACTTTCCATTATCACTGAAAAATAGTTTACGCCGTCCATATATTGAATATATTGAATTCAACGCAGAAAAAGTGACCATTGACCCGATATGTATATCATTTATTAACTGAATATTAATTATCTGAAACCATGTTTTCCAGGATTATTCTCATTTACGATCGAACGATTACAAAACCCGATATAACGATGATCGCTTTTTCATTGCTACAAACATGTTTTTCTATTTTCCTTTTGAAGATTTTAACTGGAAAAGATGTGTCACTCGAACTGTCCTGGTTCTGTGCATTGTGTTCGTTGCCGAAACTGTCCCCAACTTCGGATCCATCTTATCATTGATTGGTGGATCAACAATCACTATGCTCAGCTTCATCTTTCCATCCGTTTTTTACTTAAAACTGAACAAACTGAACAGATCAGAACTGATTGCAGCGTAAGTAAAGCATCCCAAGTTTATTCTGTCGAATCTCCTGACCTTTACTGACAAGCATACGTATGTGTGCTTGCATGTGTGCCTATATGTGTATATATATCAGCCAGTTCAAATCTATCTATCTACACACACACATATATGTATATATGTGTGATTCAGTATTTGTGAATATCCAGTTTTACCAGCCCAATTTGATATTTGCGAAAAATAGCTAAATGGGGTGCGTGAGATGTGGTGGTTAGGAAGATTGTCTTACGCCAATCTTCATTGTCTTGAGTATTTGTTTGCTTTGAAAATCTGTAGTCGAAAGCTTGGCTTTTATTCGGTTTCGAGCGCTGACCTTTGAAACAGGTGGGAAATATGCTAATATTAACTAAGCTTATTATAGTCTGGGACGAGGCTGCAGTTGACGGGAACCTAACGCATTGATCTGCCTGAAAAAGTTGCAAACCATTGCTCCAAGGCACGCGCCCTATCATTCCGATTTAAACCCTATATGCCCACCATTGCGTCAACTTTGGAAACCGCCAGTCCAGACAACCCTATCTCTCTACTCTATCTCTCTACGCAAACGCGCACACATTCACATACAAACATCCACGGGTGGTATTTACTTTGCTTAGTATCTAAATCGCACAGGCCTAAAGGAGTATTGATGGCGAATATGGTGTTACGCTGATCTCTCAAATGAGGAAGACCTGCCTGTCTAAAAAATCAGCATGAACAACCCTTGTTTTCATCTTGACTTTAATACCAACCAATGCACTCGTGGGAAATATGCAACTATTTCAGCCACAAGACACACACTCACGTGATATGCATACTGTTACTATTCTATTCTATAAATATCTTTCATTTCTTCTTCAGGCCTTTATCAGTTTACGAAAAAGGACTTCATGTGGCAGTCATTCTGATTGGTTTATTCCTGGTTGTGTTGTCTACATATTCCTCACTCAGGCAGCTTATCACGGAAAACTTTGTTCCGCCATGTTTTATTCGAAGATTGTGGCCTTGATGGAAAATGAAATAAAAGTAAAATCTCCAGAAAAACTAACCAAACAGCGGCAGCAACAACAGCAACAACAAAAAGAAATTCAGCATAATCTCTGCTCATCAACAACGATACAATAGGCTTTTTTCTCGCAAGAGAACACACACATACACACACACATTTATTCATCCATGGACAGAAATAGGTGGAGATTTACGGGAATTGCAGGTTCGAACATTAATCTGGTATGTGCACTTATATAATCAAGGATATTTTACGGGTAACAGAAGGGGTTGGATATATTAGCATTTAAGTATTTCAAATTGTATATAGGCAGATACATCACTACCGAAGTAAATAAAGACGAACGACTTGCACGTCAATTTCATTGGGAATACACGTGCGAAAATTTCAGTTCCCATTCGTGCTCATGTCTTCAGTAAGGGACCAAAAAGTTCGTTCTGTGTGTTCTGTGCCACAGGATCGTTTAGTTTCAAATAACTTTATTTGCTTTTGATTGTATTATAACAGCTATAATATCGGTAAAAACTTTTGAAAAATTCTCCAAAATTGGAAAATGGAAGAGAATGAGCAACATTTTCGGCAAATGCTTTTTGTATTTCCATTATCATCCGGTAAGAATGCGAACCAAACTCAAATAAAGATTTGCGCAGTTTACGGAGAAGGTATCGAATAATTGAAATAGTCGAAAGTGGTTTATGAAGTTTCACGCTGGATATTTCTCACAGAACAATGCTCCTTGGTAGGGTAAATCAGTTGAGATTGATAGCAATCAAATAAAGACACAACAATAATCAACATTATATGATGCAGGAGCTAACACACCCCAAATATCCAAAATGAAGCATTAAAAATCACATGTTAAACGGAAAAAAACAACAGCAACAAAAAAACCCTGCTCAGACCGTAGTTCTGTATGCGATTCGCTACTCAAACGTAACAGCAGTATAAAAATGAAAAGAAAGATGTTATTTCGTTTATTCATGAGATAAAGCCACACGCACGTGCGCACACATATACATAAAAAAGAATTATGTTTATTTTTGTACTGACTTTTAACAACTCATTAAAAAAAAAAAAAAAACAAGGCTTGAAACATTTACAGCTTCAACAACGAATAATTGTCAATGTTACGATGATCTGATTTCTGTATACTTGTTTTTGTTTTTATGTTTATATGTTTGATACCACAACTCAGCAAAAATAGCGCAACTGAGCGAGATTTTTGCTTGCACAATACCGTTAAAATGCTCTAACTTATCGAATAAAGCAATTTTCGGCTCGAATTGCCACCAAATGATAGTGCAGCGTCAGCTCACCCTGATATTATGAAGATCCGATTTCTATTTGCTTGAATGTCTGACTGAGGGAGATTGCTCCAGGTCTAGATGGTCATTAAAGCCCTTACCGCCTGCAATATAATTGTAATCACTAGGTTTAACGGACACCGATGTATAGTTTCTAGATTTAGCAGACACGCATACAACATCAACGTTGAAAACTTAGACATTTTATATATAAATTTAGATATTTTTGTTGCATTTATATTTAAGAAATCATTCTTAGTAATTGAATATAAATGTAGATGTTTTTTTGATGAGATATTTTTTAGCGTTTTTTTTTTTGCAAAATCTTGATATTTTTAGGCTGCTTGACGATCGGATCATCCATATTTTTTCGTCAATTTAAACCATTGGTGTTACGGAGGAGGCATTTTTTTCTTTTTTCATAATGCCTGGCTTGGAATTTATTTAAATTGTACATAAATCAAATATGTTTTTTCATGTATATATACTTGGAGCAGTTACAACAAACAACAAAGGAAATTATGTATATATAATGGATTGATAATTTTATCATCCACTGACAGCTATTACGTCGGATAGCAACTCTTCGGTGTGGTTCGAGACGCTTTCCAGCGCCGTCAGGCGGGATTGAACCTTCGCTCAAGACCAGGAATCCGATATTTTCCCCCTACCCTACTGGACGGTCGGTAGGTCCGAATTAAGCGATATGTTTTCACGCATAATTCATCATCTGATAAGAGTGCTCAATTCAAGACTTATAAGAGTGTTGCATATTTGCTTTTTGCAGACAGATGCCTCACCTAAGAGTGCTCAACCCTAAAGGGGGACGTTTATAATGTGTTTTTAGATAAAAGAATGAATAAATCACTATATAAATATTATTACCTTTGTTTCTTGTTTTTTTTTCTGGAGGAAAAAGAAATTTCCAATTCCCGACCAAATTCTTTTCCCAATTTTATAACAAAAGAAAACAAATTCTTTTCTCCTGTAAATAACAAATGTTCCCGTTGGCATTTGAAAGATATAACTTATCTTGTTTGTAATATTCTATTATAAATACATCTATACTTATGAGAAAATGAGGTTTTCACGTAATCATATATATATATATATATATATATATATATATATATATATATATATATATATATATATATATATATATATATATATATATATATATATATATATATATATATATGTATATATATATATATATATATATATATATATATATATATATATATATATATATATATATACAAAATCAAAGTTTAGGCGTAATTTAAAAATTAAGTATTAACAGAAAAAAAAATACTTACGTTTTAGTCTTCAAAAACACGCACATTATTTTCTGAATGAATATCAGTCTTATATCAGTCCGTAAATTTTGGGTGTATTTCTCTTATATTTTAATATAAAATGCAGTGAATGAAGGCTCATTATGAAGGACATTTTTAGATTATTTCCAGATATTTTTCTGGAATACTTAGATATTATGGGATATTTTTTGCCTCAATTTCGGATAATCTTTGAGCAGCGCGGGAAAAGGACCTCCATGACTCGATTTCAACTCCGACTGAAAATGAGACCGGCACTAACGCCCCTGTGAAAGATGGGTATATGGTATATGGTGAAAGGAGTGACTAATCTTATTGTAAAATCTGCATGACAGATTCGTTTGATATTTGAAGTCAGGGCAAAGACGGCTGAAGTCATAGCCATTGTAAGACCTTAACTTTACCAAATTAAGTTTTATATGTTTTTAACATCACCTTGCACCCGTTATTGCGATCCGTTAAATGTTCGTCTGATTGATTTAGCAAAACTCAAGAATAGTCAGTAATGGCCATGTTTTTGCAAAATAGGAGAATATTGCGTGTCTTCGTTTACACACTTCCTGATAATAATGGTTTGATTTCCTTGTATCTATACAATTAAATGATATTAATATTATTCCATTTATGTTTATATCTCCTCTCAGTAGAGAAAATGTAGACAGTATTGAAGAATCAAGGTAAATCCGAGAAAGAGGTTTTAATCTCTCATTTGGAGCATAGGCCCAATTTACGTCTTCTATGCGGAGGGGAATCGCTCATCATGGCAGCTCAAAACAAATGCATCAGGATAAACTATACCAAAACAAAAATCGACAGTACACAGACAAACAGCAAGTGCCGCCTGTGCAGTGAAAGAGATGAGACCGTAAACCACATAACTACATGAATGTAGTCAACTCGCCCAGAAGGAGTATAAGCATAGACACGATAGAGTAGCAACGGTAATCGTAGACAAGAAGAGGAAAGCTTGCCAAATGATAGACGTGGCTGTGCCTGCAGGCAATAGAGTAAAGAGGAAGGAGAGTGAAAAACTGGAAAAATATTAAGCGAGAGAACTGAAGATGTGGAACATGAAAGTCAGGGTAGTGCCAGTAACAGTAGGCGCACTAGGAACTGTCCCAATGAGGGTGAGACTAGAGGAGCTCGGGATAAAAGGAAGGATTGAGACTGTATAGACCACAGCAATGCTAGGAACTGCACAGATACTGAGGAAAGTGTTAGAAATATAAGGACTTCAACACTAAATGTTAACAGGGGCCAAACAGAGGAAGGAAAATGAAAGCGGAAATGTGAACCACAGCACTGGCATGATAGGCGAGGGAGAGAAGAGATGTTGGCTGAAGACCTGAGGAGACTTATTGTCACTCAGCCTTCAGCAATATCCATCGGGCAACTGGTGTGAAACTGTAAACCACAGTATTACTGTGGTCTATGAGAATGAAGAGAGGAGGGCTGGAGACTTGCTGTCACTCAACCTCCAGCGGTAACCACCAGGCAACTGGTGTGAGATTGCAAAATAATGATAATAACAGAAAAACAAACAGAAAAACAAAACAAAAAACACAACTAAGTCCCACACATCAAGATGACCCTAAAAGATTGGATTCCAATTTTTGCTTCCAAAGCAAAGCATCTGATGGTAAATTTATTTTCCACGGAAAACTTTTGACCACTGAATGGTGTACACACATATACAGCACACGCCGCTGAAGATGCGTATGCCCCCAAAACATGTTTAGCTCACCAATTTATTCATTTATGGATTAACTAATTGATAAACAAAGTTTCCATACACTTTTACTCCTGTCTCACTTCCTATTGTTCACATTATATCATATATATATATATATATATATATATATATATATATATATATATATATATATATATTATATTATATTATATTATATTATATTATATTATATATATATATATATATATATATATATATATATATATATATATATATATATATATATATATATATATATATATATATATAATGCTCAGTTCGGAAAAAATGGAGCAAATTAACGATGATTACATGAGTTTGAATCAGTTCGAACAAATTTAGTTCTGTAGTACAGTGGCTACTAATTAACGGAAAGTTTTCACCTCTGCCTTTCTGTCTGTCTGTATGCGATTGCCTACCACAAAATTCATACAAAATAAACTCAATTTCCATAAATCAAATTCCTAAAAAATTAATCATTTTTCCTTCTCAAATGACTAATGTATCTAAAAAAATATTATCTTTTGGTTGTCATCTATTTTTGAAATGACATTCATCCTAGAATTATTGAAAAAAAAAAAAACTTAGTAAAAGCAATTTTTCCTTGATTTTATTATGATAGAGATAAAAGATGGGAAATGAACAAAAGTAGATTAATGTGCAATTTTATGAATATTGATTTATGGATAAGGCTCGATATTTCAAAATACTGGTAAATAATAGATATTCTCTCATTTGTTTACATAGATAGATACATAGATGGGAAAATAGATAAGAAATAAATAGATAAAATAAATAAATGAATAAATAAAGTGACAATAAAGAAGAGATATCAAACCGTAAAAATTATAACAAATAAAAGAAGAGACGAGAAAAAGGGAGACAACTTATTTTCACTTGTTCAAAGGGAGAGAATAAGTATAATTACAGTTGAAGATTCCTTGTTCTATTGAGTTACAATGAAGAGAATTTTGATATTTTCTCAAACCAACTGCAGAGTTAAAAAGTCACCATTATTAAGTTTATTCATCAATTTTAAAAATTGAAATTGAATTCAAATTATTTTCTCATTCCAAGCATAGTAGCAATCTCTTGGTCACGATTTCGCCTGAATTGGGTAATTTTGTTATTGTTATTCGGTTGGGAAGTAGAGTCAACACCAACTTGAACTGGAGATTGATAAAAAGAGAAAAATATAGGTTTAGAGATAAATGAAAGAAAGTATTTATCAAAGAAAGGTGTTCATCATATATTTCCAATCTATGCTGGTTGCTTTACGTCTTAGAATGGAAAAACAAGGTTAGAATTGCGATAAAAAGTAACGAAAAGAAAGAATAAATGGTCATAAAATAATGAAAATGGTTTATCTTGAAAAATCAGACAATCATCTACAGTAACTGCAATATTTCTATTATGTAGTTGCATTTAAATAACAGTTTGATTGAAAATAAAGCAGACCAATGTAAGGTGTATATTTTTTAGCTCTATCGGAACAGACAAAATGTTGAGATTTGTTTATCCTTTCAAGTAAAGTTTTACAATATTAATGGCAGCTGTATTACACCATGAATATTTCTCATGGTTATAATCCAAGGGAAGTAACTGTTTTAGTTGTTCCAAATCACATCCCCTGCAAAATGGTGAGCTAACATCACACCAGGAATACCAAGTGCATATTAGATTGCAAATAAGTAACACGGTAAGCTTGAGACCTTGTCAGTGGCGCACGTTACACAACGATTAGATTAATGGAGCTTCAAATATAGTTTTAAAAGTGTTGGTTCTTTGTGGGTATAAAATCTGCTAAATGAGGCTCAACTATCTGCAATATAGAAAAAAAAGTATGTCAGTTAATTTTTTAAGAAATTTATTCACGGGGACATTTATTCTTATTCCATCAAGATGATTGAAGTATTCATTATTTTTTAACGTATTCTACAGCGCACATGCACATATACATTGCATATTTTTGTGCTGTGGACAAATGTAGATGCAGGTGAACAGAACGGAATAAAGAAAGGAAGAAATAAAGAGAGAAATAGAAAATATATATACATGGTTTGATACAAGGAAGAATGAGATAAAAATAAATAAATCATTGTCGCCCTGTCACTCATAATGAAAATCCTATGTAAGTTTACTTTTGTATGTGGAAACCTTAGAAGAAATCCCATATAAATTGATGGTTATTGATTTTTCGATATACACTATTCCAACTTACGAAAGGTTTGATAGGAACCCCCACTTCTAGATAGCGAGTGTAAATTGGATTTTCGTTATCAATTTTGACTAGATTGTTTCATGTTCGATCAGCTCCCTGATTTTAGGTTGCGAGTCCAAATGTTGTTGGAAATCAATTTTTCTACTCCAAATCCACATTACTTATTTTACGATCATAAAAATATATCTTTTTAGTATAAACGCACTTATTGATCTGAATGATATAAGAAAAATTTCGCCGATACCTAAAACTCGGTAGGCAAGTCGTTTACTAATCTAATGGTCGTGATTTCAAATCAAGGCAGGGAAATCTTAATTTTATAAAACTATTCATTTATTAGAATGACACAAACCCTCGTGTATTTCTAACATAATGTTTTATAGACATGTAAGACTTATCAATTTACCAATCAGTTGGTCGTCATTTCAAATCAGCGTAGGAAATTTCAATTTTACAAATCGGTTTGGTTTAACGTGACCGGAAAAACAATCTGTGGTATGCTTAGCCCCTAAATGATGTGAGGATTGTCCTCGTTCCGGTTTTTACGATAGGAAAACTAAGTCAGCTTGGACTGAAGTCCGACAAGCCATCAGAAAAACATAATCATAAAGATGGAAAAAAATATGCAGAACTAGGACCTTGCAAATATTTTTGTGTAAAGAGTTTGCTTCCCATTGAGTTTGATAATAGATGTTTTAATCACCAGCTTAGGAAAGAAATCGTTTTCTAATTATTTTTCTGTCGCTTGATTTGATAACAGCCTTAAAATATCCTTGGGGAGTGCAAGCAGTATGCACAACATGAAGATTTTTGGGTGGAGTAAGAAGCAGGAAACAGATGTTTGTTAGAACTCAGCCTTCTGAGTTGCAGTTGAAAAATTTACCTTCGAACATTAAACGCGCATCGTTCAGTCCGGGCGTTGCTAGATCGTCTATTTTCGAATTTCAAAACCCAAAACAGACGGACGCTAACTTCCGTTGCTAAATATTAACAAAAGTGGATTTATTCTTTCCGGCAAATAACGAAGATCAGCTGCGAAACAGGACGGAGGAGTTAAATCATTAATGCCTTCGGATAAACCAGTAGACCCCCCTTTTTTTTTGCTTTTGAAACCACGACTCAGCGAGATTGAAACGAACTGCTCTTGCTGCTCTTAGGGGAAGGGGTGAGAAGTGATGACTTAACGATGGGGTGTAAGAAAAAGAAAAGACAGAAAAAGAAATGAAAAAGAAAAGATAAAAGAAGAGAGAAGAAACATGTCTGCTCAGTCACTCATTAGAAACTGCTAGGTAGCCGCAACTCATGTTGGGTGATCAAATAAAAAATTAGAAAATGGGGTAATCAATAAATAACTGATTGCATTCACATTATGTTAGGTGGTGACCACTAAAAAAGTCCTAATCTTCAAAGAACGCTGCTGTATACAAACTAAAGAGACCAATTTAACATAAACTTACATTGTCAATTGACTCTGATTGAAAACCTAGTTGGGGATAAAAAGGCTTCTTATCGACATAATGTTCAGATTTTCTGCTCTCTAGCTGCAAGGGTGCGGCATATATAATCGTGTAGCGATAACAATTTGATAGAAATATATATGTATATATAGAAAATAATTTATCAAAATAAAACTAGAACCTCGTATAAGATACCACAAATACAAATGCACCCTTTCTTTCTCTCTTACCCTCCTTCTATCTATGTTTATTTACCTAAAAATACATTAAATTTGGAAACTGGAACACATCTGAGAATTTACCGAAGGCTAATTGTTTTTCCTAAAATTGCCAAAAAATGGTGAAATGAACAAGTTTTTCAGGGAAATTATTCCCTTTACCCATAAGTAGCAAGAAATTCCAGAAACAAAATCCCTGTTTATTCAGGGGATTCCAAGATATGACATGACTGTCGGATAAAATCCCTTTGAACAACATCATGTGTATATGACAACGCTACGGCTCAACTACAAGTAGCTTGATTACAGACTTTAAATTTACACTTTGAAAATTGAAGATAAAACATTTCTTTTGTTTGTTCATAATTCATGTACATCAATAAATAATGTAGTATTTTTACAGGAGAAAACTTTGTCGTTCATTCCTCTGGGATTTGTCTCTCTCAAGCTTACAAGCCTTTTTCCCCTTACGTAGCTGAACGACAACATCCATACCATTCCAAGAAGTAGAAAGCATGCACCTTATTTTTTCTGGCGGAACTTCTGATACTATACTATAATACTATATTATAAATCCTAACTGAATGGAGTCAATAACAATGAAACTTATAAATAGATAATTAGCCAGCTAAACTCACCTAAAAACTGAAGAAACTCATGTTGACAGTTTTGGTGACAGTTTTGGTTGACTAATAGTATTTAGTAAGGGCTTGTCATGGGAAATATCTCCTAAATTGGTAAAATGGTGAGTGGGCAAAAAAGGTTTCGTTCTATTTTTTTTTTTACCTCTGACAACGAGATTGGAAGACGTATTTATTCATATTTGTCAGCAGATTTTATTTTCATATCTTGGTATGTTGATTGCCAAGAGACACACAATATTTCTAAATGTTTCCTAATTGATTTCAATGACATTTTTGGAAGGATGGAGCATCAATATAGTAACAATAGCTTATACTTTGATTGAATAAAACTTTATATATTCTGATAAATTTGTCTATAAACACAATATCTCAAAAAGTTCTCAAGTAATTTCAATGACATTTTGTGGGAAGACAGACAATCAATATGTGAACAATTGCTTTCATTTTTTAATGCATAAAACTTCCTATTTTGTGATTCCGTGGAATGAGCAAAGACAAATCAAGTAAGAAGAATGAACTAATCGAGATATCCAATAGAATGAATTAGGGGCTCGGTTCGAAATTCCTTCAAGGTTACCAACTATGAAAAATACCTGGAAAAGGCTTTAGTATACAACAACCGAAATGTTGTGACAAAAGCAACCAAGATGAGGACACCTGTTCGGAAAAATCAGCATATAATAATCACAATACTTCATCTCATTCATCCAGACAGAAATAAATTATAGGGTGTTGAAAAGTGAGTTCGATTCTTACTGGGCACTTCACAGATTTAGCTCAAGCCTTGTAAAAATCCATTCAAACACACACACACACACACACACACACATGCATACACACACACACACACACACACACATACACACAAACACCCGTTAGCATGGACGTGTGGTAATTGTATTTGGATTTCACACTGACAATTTTAATTTGAATAACGGCCTTGCGTGCTGATGACTTGACTAGTTAAAATAGGAGGGAAAAGTCCTTTTATTTAAATGCTCCACAAGCAGGGTGAAGTTCACTAGGACTCCATGAAAGCTTTATTCATCATCAACAGATTTGTCAGTCATATATTTCAGAGAACTGCTTCGGGAAGAGCCGAACGGCCCTTTGTAAATGGATTCCAATCCTATTCTGCCGCCAAGAACGAAGACTGTAGATTTAATCATTCACTTTTGTTTGGGAATGGATAGACATAAACCCTCACGCACACACACCAAATAATATTTTCCCAGAAAAATTACTGAAACATTCTATTTATTTACATTACTCATTATTTTTCTTATCGTTACGAGTAGGAAAATAAATGAATGAAATAAAAAATTCTTGCATTTCCCGTGTTAGTGAATGTAAAAAATAATCATTGCTTATATATATATATATATATATATATATATATATATATATATATATATATATATATATATGTATATATGTATATATGTATATATATATATATATGTATATATGTATATATATATATATATATATATATATATATATATATATATATATATATATATGTATGTTTCTGCGTGTGTTACGACGAACAGACTGTAATTATTTCAAAAGTACTATTACTGTAATAACACGAGAAAGGATTCTTCCACGGATTCATTAATAGAAAGGAAGTAACCTGTCATCAGTGATGTCATTAAGAATTTCATCAGTTTTTAGAACATCATTGGGTTTTCTAAGAACGCATTTGAGTGAAATGAATGTGTTTTGTATGTATAAAGAGAGAACAAGAAAAAGAAAGAAAAAGGTATTGAGTAACAGATAAAAAGTGATTGTGTGTGTGTGTGTGCGTGCGTGCGTGTGAGAGAGAAAGAGGTTGTTGGGAAAGAAGATACATCCATGACTTTTTATGGAACTGATACTGATGTTCTGGCGTAGTAAAGTGAGAAATAGAAAGGGAAGAAACGGAAAGAAAAGATAAGACGAAAATAGCTGGGGCAGATGAAAGAAAAGGGAAAATAGTGGAGCGCCCCCTATTCTTTTAGTTAGGAATTAACTGAAACTGAAACGTTATATTTCACAAAGCAACTAAATATGACTGACTGTCAAGGTTGAGAATGGGTATAATAGAATTTTACTATTAGTATTGCCTGGGCTGGAAATTTGTCAGCAATCTATTTCAGAGAACTGCTTCTCAGAGACGCTCACTCATCTATCCTCTTCTCCACCGTGGCATGCTAGTGACAAACCTTTCTGTCAAAACATCTGATGATGTGGGATTTACGCATTTTCAAAAATTATTAGCGCTTAGTGAACGTAGACTCCACCAGAATTCTAAATAGGTTCACCAATTCCGCTCTGAAAAACGTTACACAATCACACACTTTAAAAGTAACGAAACTGTAAGAAATGAATATCTTACTTCGGCCTCTGCTGCTTCAGACTGACCAATCATCAGTTTACAGAACATCAGAAGAATTTGAGGACAATTATGTTACATGGGTTTCATACGGTATAAAATATAGGGCTTTGTGAGCCTAATTTTTGTTCAACTAGACTGGAGACCCCCCCCCAAAAAAAACGGGCTCAACCTTAACACGAAGTATATAAAGAGTAAATGATATCTTGGGCCAAACACAAAATTCGGTTCATAAACAAGATCGACTTAAACACGAGTATCTATGATGAAAGATAAAATAGCAAATAGGATAAAAGGAAAGGAAAGGAACGAAGCATCATTGGAGAGAAAAAAAGGAGGAAAGTGACCAAATAAATAAAAGAGAGAAAAAGAAATGACTGGTCTGGTTATTCAATCAATATAACCCGATAAGTAATAACAGAGTCTTTTGGTAGCATGCCGTGTTGGGGGTGTTTAATTGAAAAAGGGGTGATCAATAAATAAGTTACTTCTTTGGCCTTTTGTTAGACAGTGATCACTAATATTTCCAAATTTTCGACCAACAAGAGCGAATGCCGCCGGACACAATTTAAATGACCAATTTAGCATACATGTACAGAGCAAATTGAACCAACCCCTAAAAACCTATTTATGTGAGGGAATTTAAAAATGATATTTCTAGACATAACAAGGAGTAAATATTTAATATTTCATCCCTCTAGCTCCATTGATGTGGCCTGGGCGCGTGATATATACATATATTCATAGCCAGCCAGACCGAGTTAAAAACTGAAAAAACTCATGTTGACAGTTTTGGTAGAAGGTTTGTAACAAAAAGAAAAATGTTGATTTCAAAACATAAAACATATGTTGCAACCGGAAATGCTGTTGATTGTCCGTTTAGACAATCTTATCTGAAAGCGTTACCCTCACGATTGACAGTTATGTCTTGTTTCTGCTGAAAAGGGGTTTTGAACACTTGACCCCCCTCACCCCCCCAAAAAACCAGATACTTTTTTTCTTGTCGAATAAAGTCGTCGTACTTTCCCTTTTTCCTGCCTCAAAATTTTGCCGTCATTGTTGACGTTTGCAGCGGTGTTGGGTTTCGGCTTTGTTCTGATTTTTCCTCCCTCCCGTTTCTATGATAAATGACCCGGATGATGACATCATCCGTAGAAGATTTCAAACATCTGCTAGTCGCCTCCAATAACTCGAGAGGAAAATATTTAGGGAATAATTTCATGTAACCAGAAGGAATACATCTCTCTCTCTCTCTCTCTCTCTCTCTCTCTCTCTCTCTCTCTCTCTCTCTCTCTCTCTCTCTCTCTCTCTCTCTCAGTCTATTATTATCTATCAATCTATCTACTGATCTAAAAGGATAGAGACATTTACGCAGCTTAACAAGGATGCCTTTGTAACCAGCTTACAAAAATGCTTGCAAACCATTAATCAGAGATTTTAGTGCTAGCTTCCTGAGAGCTGTCCGACAATATGAGAAAATTTCAATAATTGAGTATTTTTTGTAATTAATACTGAATGAAACTCTCACACACAAATGCAGACACGTCCTCTAAAATTCTCACATTACTTCAATATACGTACGTATCTATGACAAAATAATGCCTTACTTTTATTTGAAACTATTTGAATTGACATCCCGTTTTTACATAGTGAATATGCCAACTGACCTAGATAGCGTAAACGGAATACACAATTGAAGAAACGGCCAGGAATCTTAAGGCGACGCCGCTCTTACCATCTGAGCTCAGCAGTCAGCTCATTTAAATGCCCATGAGCAGTATCCCATAGAAAAATAGATGTTCACGTGTATTCGAACATACAAACTGTATTAATTCTTTTTTTATTGATACTTTAGTGTATAAGGAAGGTGCTGGTCTTCTCTATCCTAAATTAGTCACATTCACAAACCCAACTATTCCTTATTGTTTCTTCCACAAAGCCTCATTTATTCCTGACATCTCTTCCTCTTGACTGAAAAACACTTTTAAACATTCTAACTGATCCTATGTTTACAATTTTATGTGGGTGAGAATGTGAGTTTGATTGAGAAAACGATTTTATGCACAATTTTAAAATGATATCAAGTAATTTAATGATATGAACTTTATTTAACGGAAGTATTGTGCCAGCAAAAACTAAGTTTGTATTTTTTCTTCATCATTTTTAACCAGCTGAACTTTCTACTCAGCCATGTTAGATTATTGAGGGACTCATACTGGTACGCAAGTACGTTTTTAAAATGAAATTAAAAACCAGACGAAAAATGATACGGAAGAATGTTGAAGTATCGATAAAACTAAATGAAAATAAACAGTTCGTTATTCAAATACTTACGAGTATTAATTTCTGTTGGAATAAGAATTTAAACAAGAACAAAATCTGTTTTTATGGCCTGAAATTGCCACAGCCATTACGGATTTTTAAGCAGGAGGATCAAAATGAACTCATTAGTTTGGCATTTCTTTGTTCTTTGTCCACTTTTTCAAACTCTTTAGTCGATTCTGAAAGGACAGAAAAACTTACTTTCTTCTAATTTGAAATTTATTCTTATAAAGAAACATTTCCCAGAATTTAGCATTCAGAGCACCAAAACATCACTAAATGCATACCTTGTTATGCTGATTACAAAAAAATTGGATCTTCATGCATAATATTTCTGCTCTTAACTCTCTGAACCATGCGATTACAAACATAATGTCTGTTCGTTCAAATACTGATGACAGGAAATATATATATATATATATATATATATATATATATATATATATATATATATATATATATAAAGAAATGGATGTATAATTTGACAAAATATCTATGAATACGTTATATTATTTAAAACTTTTTGAAATGATCTGTTGATTTATGCTGTCTACGCCGAGTGACCGAGCATAAAAATAGGAGATCATTTCAAATTGTTTCAAATGATATAACACATTCATAAATATCCTGTTAATTGTTTATTCTATTTACGCTGTCAAGGCCGAGTGACTCATTCATTGTGTTACAACGAGAGGTCATTTCAGATAGACTTTCAAATCACACACACACACACACACACACACATATATATATATATATATATATATATATATATGTGTGTGTGTGTGTGTGTGTGTGTGTATATATATATATATATATATATGTGTGAACTAGCTGAAATACCCGGCGTTGCCCGTGAAAAAACCTCTGAATCAGACAATACTCGGATGCAAATTATAAAGAGATTCCTTAAAAAACACTGGCCACGCTAATTTTTTCCCGAAAAATGAGAGTTTATTTGATCAGTTTTAGCGTTAGTTGTTCGCATGTCAAAGCAGAATATCGGATTCAAATGTTCCTATGTTTTATTTTTGGACTATGAGGGTCCAGTTCATAATTATAATTAGATTGTAAATAGAGCCCCGTTTTAAGACTTGAAAAATATTTTATCAAAACTGAACAATTTCAGTGATGTCTTATGCACAAATAGTTTGAAAGCTTAGGAAATTGAAAGGGAAAATATTTTTTGCCACAGTTTGAACTAGGTCCGACATTATATTTTCCACGACTATGGACACTCGGCAACGGACACGCCACAGCATTGAGACGACGGATTACGACCCAAAGAGAAAAAAATAAAAATAGCATTAACTCCCTTTTACATGTGAGTACGTTCAGATAAATGATGAAAAAGCGTTCCTTAGGTGGTGGTGATTCAAAATATACAGTTTAATTTCATGGATCCAACTTCGACGCTTTTTGAGAAAATCATAGATGAGAAAAGCACAAACAAAATAATTTTCGACAGACTTGTTTTTTGAGAGCATGAATGCAGATCCCATAGAAATCGAAGAACTTAATGATATATATATATATATATATATATATACATATATGTATGAGGATAATATCATATATATATATATATATATATATATATATATATATATATATATATATATATATATAAATAAAACATTTCATTTGCATAATTGTGTGTACTCTTCGCTAACACTGCCTGAGTAATCGGCCTAATATTCTGCAAGTAGAGTGTGGAGAGGTCAGGTGACCACATAGGCTATGTAGGGTTGGAATTGGAGGTTATTTGAGGTCATCATAGGTCGTTCCTAGCCAAGATTCAGAATTGTGGGCTAAATTTTGCACCAAAGATACTGGAATTTAGCATATGGGTACATCTACTCATGGTGAAGATTTCAATCTATATTCTTGAGGTCATCTAAGATCACCAGAGGTAATTTCTGGTCAAATTAAAACAATTTTAAAAGTTCAATTTTCTATTCTGACCACAATTTACTACCGATGACACAGAAATCTTTCCATAGCGACATATGCAATGTGGATTTGACTTCACTTGAGAACGTCCGAGGTCATTTCACGTCATTTCTTGCCAATTTACAGAGTTGTGGCCATATCTGCATCTCAGGATGCAGAAATTTATAGGCAATGTGAGGTAAATGCTGGAGGTTACTAGAAGTCACCTAAGATCCTTTTTCGAGATTGAAACAAGGCACAAGGACAATCTCTCATAATCGCTGGTCTTTGCCAGACTTCTTCATGCTTATTTCATGGCTAGCTCTATATTGGTTGTTCTTGGGTTGGATTCCGAGAAAACCTTTGCTTACTGGCATCCATTGGGAGAAAAAAATCATGACGATGTTGGACGAGGGATGGAACTTCCCCAGTTTACAATCAGAGTTGTCTGTCTTTTACAATGGTTGCCAACCAAGGCTAACGAGCCCAGTCTGCTCTGCTATTTACTTGTAGCGAGAATATTAATGAATTCTAATTTCGCGTTTCAATAATTTGATTAAAACTTTTATAAGATTTCCTTTTCCCTGCTGACAGCCCCATACCAACAATGGCGGCATTAGCTAGACACTCCCTTTTCAGACAATGGAAACCATTTACAACAGAAGATCTTTCCATTATCGTTCATGTATTTACATGAACCGCACCTAAAATCTCTTCTGACGGAACTGGGCGATGTTTGTTGGGCTTCTGCATGTGTGATTTTGAATGATATAGACGTAGATGCAAAAAGTGGAAGTAGGAGGGAGTGAACAAGTGAAAGAGGAAGCGGGGGCGCAAAAGAATGAAAGAGAATAGAAACAAGAATAGAAAAAGGGGAAAATAAAAGAGTAACAGAGAGTAATGAGATAGATTAAGTTGGAGAAAGTGAGAAATGAATGAAGGATAGAAAGAGGAGAAAGTCTGAAAGAGAAAGTGAGATGTAAAGGAAAGCGAAGGATAAATATATATATATATATATATATATATATATATACTAGTTATCCACAGACAGCTGTTTCGTTGTATTACAACTCTTCAGTGTGGCTATAGACTATCAATAATCCCATCCAGTACCACGAGACAAGATCGAAACCTTCGGTTCAGACCCGGAGGCTGGTATCCTCCCTCTAATCCACGGAACTGGACGATCTGTGAAGTTGGATTTAAGCGATATATCCAAGTTGGAAGAGCATTGGATTTTATTTCGATTCCTGCTCATTTCTTTGTGGCGAGAGGAGAGGAAAAAAAAGAGGGGCAAATATTTGTTGATGTTCGCCGATAACATTTGAATAAAAAGAGAGAGTTAGTTAGAGAGAAGTTAGAAAAAGAGGCAACAGGTATCAAATTGAATGGATCAAGAGAAAAGTGAGAGATAAGAGGAATGAAAGGAGAAAGAATGTGTGTGAGAGAGAGAGAACAAAAAGAGGGAATGAGAAAGAGAGAGGCAGAACTAAAAAGAAAATGAATGAAAAGAGAATAGCAAAACGAAACATTTGTTTAGTTGGCCATTTCCTCAATAATGAGACACCCTGCGAGAATTGTACTCACTTGCTATGACCTGCGAGATAATCTTGCTGATTTTCGTTTTGCAGCAGGCACCTAAAAGAGGCGAATATCCGATTCGTATCTTGTCTTGAAACGGTTTCTGGATTTCAGAGGGGAGTTCAGTTTGAAATAAAACGTTTATGCTAAATCGAACCCTTAGTTTGTGTCCGGAAGCATTCACACTTTATTTTGAAAATTCAGACCTTTTTTTAATGATTTTCATTGTATGAATCTAAACAAGCAATTACTTTTCCTTGTTGTAAACATTGAGATCCGTGTGTTTCCATCACATAAGATCCTTCTATTGGTATCCGGAATAAATCAGTCCCATTTAAATTTTTCAAAACTTTAGGTAGTTGGTATTAGGAGTCAGTCGAATTCAGATCCCAGTATGGTACTGTTTATTCATAGTGTGCGTGGTAGAAATTATCCCTGAACCAAAAACATTAAGCATATACCAAAGGCAGGTCATAGGCGCGCATACGGCAGTAAACAATAGCTTGCTTTACGAACAATACTAGACACATACACATGCACAATTATGCATTCATACACCAGTCATAGTGCCGTAGTTAGTATGTTAGTCTTATTGGCCATTGCTAGAGTTGTGAATTTGATTCTCACTGGGTGCCCCACTCTCGTGACTTTGTGCCAGCACAAGGTAAGCTTAGTAAATGTTTGGGCACCAGTTGTTGACTGATGGTTAGTCCATATGTCTAGTTGACGATTGCAAGTGTTGTAAGTTTTGTAACTTTTTCAAAATATTAGTTAATCTTAGTAAATTCCTGGGAACCCGTCATTGAACAAAGCAATTCCCCTACTTAAAATGGTGACTGTGAAATTTATAACAAGTTCTATATTTCACACATTTTTGACCAATACATACTTCATAATTACTTTTTCATCTTTATTTTCTTTCGGAAGTTTTCGTCTTATATATTTTTTGTTTCAAGTTGAATTGCGAAAACAAAGAGGTAGTCTCAAGTAAAACTCGACCCGCTAGCCGACTTACTATATCGCATAACAATACCGCTACTATCTTGACTATAGCTGGGTTTTATCCCTAAACCCTCTTTCTTCCATAACACGTTTTATTGACTTCTTTTTTTGCCAAAGTTAAAATTAGCCAATTCGAGAACAAGAAAATCCGATTATTTCTAAAAAGAAGAGCTTACTACCAATGCATCCACCATGGATTTAATAACATAGCACTGAAACTTTTTATCAATGATTGTAAATTGTTCCAATATTATAGTTCTTTTGCTTGAAGTTACCGGTTAATTATTGTTATTGATCCTGTGATCACAATAAGCGGCTTCCTGTATTAGAAAACTCAGTCAAACCGATAAACAGAGGATAGGAAATCTAGATCATATGTCTTAGGGATGAATGAATTATTCATTCAGGGATAAATGCATGAAATGATAGCGATGTGAATCGTGAGATGTTTCCTTCGATTATAAAAGAGACAAAAAACTTCACTTTTTGTCAATATCAGACATAAGGGGATGTTGATAAAGTATATCAGTTAAAGGGGGAAGGAGAGAAGCTGGATATTTTGATTATTAAGGGGAGGCAACTCTTCACTGATTGAATTTCCAGTATTGGAAATGCAATCAATGAAGAGATACTACCCTACATTGGGTGAGGATTGTTCTTGTTGCCGTTCTTGCTATCACGGTGGAAAAAAGTCAACTCCAGTCTCCAACGTGGACTGGAGTTTGACAAAAAGAAAGGGAGAGGAATGATCGGATCCAAAGTGAAATATTATCTCAATTTAAAAATTGTAACACTTCTTCTTTGTTGGTAGACGTTGTTAATGAAAGCCTAAAAAAGACCAAAAAGAGACACATACCAATTCAGTCTGAAAAAAATAACGTCTTCAGCCTCTCAGATATTAATGGTATGTACAGAAGAAGCCACACACCAATGGCTATTCACACATTTGAGGATAAAATGCGGCAAAGCGACATATCATCATATATCACTAAAGTAAGGAACATTTTCCCATCATCCTTCCACGGATACTGGAAGTTATAAACTTTGGTGGTTTGTAGTTTTTCAATTTGATTCATGACTTGTGAGTAATAAATAACTTTTACGCGTCTTTTAATTTGTGTCCTATCTATCAACCTATCTATCTATTAATCTATCTATCCGAAACTGTCACCCAACACTGTCACCCATACTGTCAACATAAATTTCTTCAGTTTATATGTTGGTCTGGCTGACTGACTGTCTATGTACATGTGCATGTGTCGCGCTTACAGGCAACGCAAATGGAGCTAGAAGGATGGACACTTAGACATTCACTCCTTATGTGCACAAAAAACCTTTCTTTTACTTTTTGAAAATCACCCCTCAAAATATTTTCTTCATTTGGGATTCAATTCGCAATGGAAGTTTATGTTAGACTGGTCCTTTAGATCGTATCCGGTAGCATTCACGCTCGTTCTTCTTAATTTGATTTTTTAGGGATCATTGCACCCTCTCAAAAGCTGAGAGAAGTTCCTTATTCATTGATCAACACTTTCCCCAATTTTCTAATTGATCACCCCCAACACAACATGTGACCAAAAGACATTGGTCACGTGACGGTTTCTATTGAGCGACTTAACAAGCCTGTTTCATTAAGGTACTTATAATATCGATTTTACTCCAAGAAACCCCCAAAATATTTGAAAATCATTATGGAAGACTTCAAATCCTAAGTAGTACAACACCTTCTTTAGGAAAGAAGCCAATAGGAAGTGGACTTGGAGGAATACCAATCATGAAACCAAGAATGAAATTGACTACATCTTAGCAGACAAGAGTGACACCGTTAAATATATTCAGGTTCTAAATCAAGTCAATGTAGGAAGTGATCACAGAATGATAAGTTACAAAATTCAAAATAATACCAAGATAGAACCCATGGAAATGTTCATCACCAAACTGCAAACACTGACCGTTTAGAAAAAAACAAAACAAAAAACCAAATAAAACAAAAAAAAAACCCTCAAAACTCACCAGATCAGTCAAACTGGAATTGAAGAACAGATATGAACTCCACACCGGACCAGAAAAGAATGTCAACGAGCTCAGCAACATTATAAGTACCTCCCTAATTCAAATTGCAAGTATGTTCAAACCCAAGAGCTCAAAAACCATAATCAAAGTCTCAAAAGAAACCAAAAATCTCATGAAAAAATGCAAGAACCTCAAGCCACTACTAACAACAATATAAAAGATAAAGGAAACAGAGATTAACAAAGCAATTCAAGAGAAACTAAGAGAGGATAAAAGAAGATACACGACAGAAGTCATTGGAAGCACTCTCGAAAAAGGTAGGTGATTGGAAACTATTGGAAAATCTCTGAATACAGGGAGAAAGCAAATGACTAATGGACACTTGATAACGGATCGGGACCGAATCGTCGAATGTGCTCAGGAATTTTACAAACACCTCTATTCCATCAAACAATGGACGCAGAAAGATGAATAGGAAACACGAGCCGAAAGTAATCAATTAGAGGATTTCCCAGAGGTTACTCTGCAGGAAGTGAAGCAAGCCATCAAAGAAAGAAAGAAAGAAAGGAAAGGACCTGATAATATCACTATCGACCTATTCAAAAAAGCTCGAAAAGTCATCAATAGGAAACTGGCCATCCTATTCAACTTATGCCTAAAACAAAGTAAAGTTCTGGAAGGGTGGAACACTGCAATCATAATGCTGTTATACAGAAAGGGAGACCCAAAACACCTCAACATCTACAGGTCAATAAGTCTACTCTACTATATCTACAAACTTTTCATCAAAATGATCACTAACCAAATCAGCAAATCACTAGATGAAAATCAACCACAGGAACAAGCTGGCTTCAGAAAAAGCTACTCTACCATCTGTCATCTCCATTCAGTAAACCAACTAAAAGAGAAAGCTGCAGAATATAGAATGCCACTAGATGTAGCATTTGTTGATTCAAAAAGATATCCGATTTAATAGAAATCCTCAAAGTCGTTGACACAGTAATACAACGTGTAGACCCCATATATGTCAGAGCACTGCAACATATTTACTGACACAGCAGTCCCTTCACCAGGCTACAAAAAGGCTCTAAGCCCTTTCAACTATAAAAGGGAGTGAGACAAGGCAACACAAGCTCACCCAAACTCTTCACAGCCTGCTTTGAGATGATACTCTGAAACTTGGAATGGGAACACAAAGGAATCAGCATAGACAGAGAATGCCTTAGTAACCTTTGCTAAAGAGCCTTCACGATCTCAAATAATGTTAGACGAACTAAATGAAGCGAGCAAGAAAGTAGGCCTCCACATGAACTTCAGTAAAACAACGATTGGAATCGAAAATGCAGAGCTGAACATCAGTAAAACAAATATCATTTACAACAAACATGTTGAGGACAAAGACAAAAATCTAAATCGAAAACACAGACCTGTGAAAGTAGTCCACTATATATACCTAGGGTAGCGAATCTCAATGAAGTCATCAAAACGAGAAGAAATCAAGCGAAGAATCATACTAGGTCGGCAACCTTTCGGTAGAGCAAGCTTGACAATTAAGAACAAGGAAATCCCACTTGTTCTAAAAAGAAGGGTATATAACCAATGTATCGAATTGCTAGTCAACTATGGATCTGAAACATGGAACCTAACCACAAGATTAACCCTTAAACTGAAAACCATGCAATGTGCACATGAGAGAATTATACTCAACATCGCACGGAAAGATCATAAGCACTGCATATCAGGGAAAAAAACCGGAGTTTTGGACATCGTAGAAACTTTTGAAAAACTCAAGTGGTAAATATGTTGCAAGAATGATAGAAAACTGCTGGACATCACGACTCACCACGTGGACACCCAATGATCAGGTGCGAGAATGTGGCTCCGTGATGCCCATAATAGAGAGATCTGACTGATGTTGAGGGAGGTCTATGTCCAACGACGGACGCAACAGATAGATGATGATGATGACTTTTCTAAAGAGCCTTCATAGCTCTTCCGACTTCAACTAAAGGGGGAGAAATTAACAAAACACATTAGAGGAAACTATTTGTCATAATCAACGGATAATGTTATCAAATAATTATTGTTATAAAAATCAGTGGGCCCCAAACACTTAACTTAAAATGAATCCACATTAATTTCATACCTAAAAAAATGTAAACTTGTTCATAACTATGAATTTTATAAAATACTGATGAATTTATAACAATGAATGCAAACTTGGAACAACGAATATAAATTGTTACACTTTTTATATCGATTGTATGAAGTTACGTGTTGTTATCCAAATGACCCTGTTCCAAAGTGATGAAAATAAAATTCGTTTGCTTTATTTGTTCTAATCGTCACCACGCGTCTAACTCTCGGCAAATAGGCCGAGAAAACAAATGCTTATTGGAAAACTGATTTGAAAGACTCGAGTTTTGAACTAAATTTTGTTTTTGTTTGCATTTTTAATGTTATTTTTTCTCTGTCCATTAAGAAACCCTGTGAGGAAAAGGAACGTAAGATAATTGCGGTATTAAAATATGTGGATGGACCGACTTAATGGATTCTGATATAAAACATTCTTTGTAAAGAAGACAATATCACGAGTGTTGTTTGCTTCAATGGGAGGAGCGCGTGCATTCACACACATTCACACGCACACACACACACACACACTTTTATATGCTATAATTAATATGGAATGTCTCTTATCACCCGACATTAACTTAATAATAATAATGATAATAATAATAATAATGATAATAATAATAATAATAACAATAATAATAATAATAATGATAATAATAATAATGTACATGGACGATATTAAATTGTTTGCGAAAAACAGGGGAGAGCTTGAGACTCTGTTCAACGAAGTAAGGGAATATAGTGAGGACATAGGAATGGAGTTTGGGATAGAAAAATGTGCAATCATGGTGATGCACAAAGGAAGGCTTTCAATGACTGAGGGAATTGAACTTCCGGACAACAACAAGATTAGGGCATTGACTGCACAAGACCGATACAAGTACCTAGGTGTCCTTGAATGTGACACGATAAAACGGGAAGAGATGAAGGAGAAAATTAAGAGAGAATACCTCAGAAGGATAAGGAAAATATTAGAAACCAAATTAAATAGCAGAAATCTAATAAAAGGAATGAACACCTGGGCTGTGTCAGTAGTTAGGTATACAGGACCATTCCTAGGATGGACAAAGGAAGAGCTCCAATCAATGGATAGGCGAACAAGGAAACTTATGACGATGCATAAAGCATTACACCCTAGGGATGATACAGATAGACTATACGTTAAGAGAAAAGAAGGTGGTAGGGGGCTCATCAGCATAGAAGATTGTGTCCAGAGAGCTAAAGTAGTCCTAGATAGATATGTGCAAACAAATAGTGAAGAAATCATAAAGAGCGCGAGGGATAGTGCAACAAACAAAGTAGAAAGCAATGGAACGGTACAGCAAACTAGAAAAGAAAAGTGGGAAGGGAAAAAATTGTACGGCGAGTTTAAAAGACAGATAAAAGATATAGCAGACGAGAAATCATGGACGTGGTTACGAAAGGGAAACCTTAAGAGAGAAACAGAATCGCTCATCATGGCAGCCCAAAACAAAAGCATAAGGACAAACTACATAAAAGCAAAAATCGACAGAACTCAGACAAACAGCAAATGCCGCATGTGCGGTGAAAGAGATGAGACAGTAAACCACATAACTAGTGAATGTAGTCAACTCGCCCAGAAGGAGTATAAGCATAGACACGATAGAGTAGCAACGATGATACACTGGGAACTAAGTAAACAAATGGGATTCAACCATGGGGAAAAGTGGTATCAGCACAAGCCAGAGGCAGTTTTGGAGAATGACAACCACAAACTACTGTGGGACTTTGACATCCAAACTGACCACCTCATCCAGGCAAGAATGCCGGACTTAGTAATAGTAGACAAAAAAAGGAAGGCCTGCCAAATAATAGACGTTGCTGTGCCTGCCGACCATAGAGTAAAAAAGAAGGAGGGTGAAAAAAGGGAAAAATACCAGGACCTAGCAAGGGAGTTGAAGAAAATGTGGAACATGAAAACCAGGGTAGTACCGGTCATAGTGGGAGCACTAGGAACTGTCCCCAAAACGCTGAGGGAGAGACTGGAGGAGATCGGGATTAGGGGGAGGATAGAGACCGTACAGACCACAGCACTACTTGGAACTGCACGGGTACTGAGGAAGGTGCTAGAGATATAAGTACTGCAACGAATCGTAGCTCTGTCATGATATGCGAAAGAGAGAGGAGACGTTAGCTGAAGACCTGAGGAGACTTATTGTCACTCAGCCTTCAGCGATAACCACTGGGCAACCGGTGTGAAACTGTAAATCGCAGAATTACTGCGACCTATGAGTACTAGGAGAGGAGGGCTGGAGACTTGAGGAGACTTGCTGTCACTCAAACTCCAGCGGTTACCACCAGGCAACTGGTGTGAGATTCCAAATAATAATAATAATAATAATATAAGGGAGTTGAAGAAAATGTGGAACATGAAAACCAGGGTAGTACCGGTCATAGTGGGAGCACTAGGAACTGTCCCCAAAACGCCGAGGGAGAGACTGGAGGAGATCGGGATTAGGGGGAGGATAGAGACCGTACAGACCACAGCACTACTTGGAACTGCACGGGTACTGAGGAAGGTGCTAGAGATATAAGTACTGCAACGAATCGTAGCTCTGTCATGATATGCGAAAGAGAGAGGAGACGTTAGCTGAAGACCTGAGGAGACTTATTGTCACTCAGCCTTCAGCGATAACCACTGGGCAACCGGTGTGAAACTGTAAATCGCAGAATTACTGCGACCTATGAGTACTAGGAGAGGAGGGCTGGAGACTTGAGGAGACTTGCTGTCACTCAAACTCCAGCGGTTACCACCAGGCAACTGGTGTGAGATTCCAAATAATAATAATAATAATAATAATTATCATCATCATCAATTATATAAAAACAGGAAAATGGTATTTTTGGATCAAAAGTCGAGAGGGAAGATTTATCTCTATTTTGGAGGGTCAAAATCGTGGCATTCCTTTTTCTGGATATTCCAACCGTTGGGAAGTTTTTCTGCTAGTAATAATGATAAATCGCAAAGCCGATTCAATCCACACAACTCTTGTCCCTTACATAATTTCTCTTTCTTTTAAATACTGATAATGACGATTCACAGAGAAACATCTGAAATTTTTCATCATCACTACTACTTCTGTTACTACTATTGCTTCAACTTGAGTAGTGTCTATTACTGTGTTTTCTCTTTCTACGAGGATACTAATTATACTACTACAGGAAACGTGTCTTCAGACAGTGATTTTCAAATGATGGTTCATTTCCCCCCCAAAATATCAAAAACTGTCAGTCAAATCTGTCACTAAAACTGTCGAAATAGGTTTCTTCAGTTTTCAAGCTGGCATGGCTGGCTGGTTATATACGTGTGCACAGAGCATACAGGTTGCACCAATGGGGCTAGGGGGCTGAAAATTTAAGCATTTGCTCCTTAGTAAAGAATGTTTCTTGTTTTCCCATCCCGCCCCAAAAAGCTTTTGGTGAAGATGAAATTTATAGTGGTGCAACAAAAAATGAAATAAATGAATTGTTCATTAGTCCGTATTTTTTTTAAATTGATCTCCCCAACAGAGCAATCTGTCAAGAACATTGGTCACGTGAAGTATTCTATTGAATGACTGATCGGACTCGTTTGTTATTGAAAAGAAAAATCCAAAGCATACAAAACATTTAACTAGACACAGAAATTGGCATCGTATAATGAAATCAATTTTTTGCGAACAACATCAAAACAACATCCTATCAATAATTTTTGAATAATTATTCTTCAGAGTTTTCAATATTTCCAAACCAGTTTTAAACAAGCAGAGGTTTCTAAATATTTACGGAATGCCTTTTAATTCCTTTGAAATTTCTCCAATCAACCACGTCAAATGTTGCAGAAACTGCTTCCTCCGGGTAATATCATTTCCAACAGGCTCCTTCATGATTGCCCCAAGATTAGTGGCTGGACCCAGGTCACGTGCATTTCCCAGCCACCTTCTATATCAATCTTTAAAAAAAAACTATTAAGTTTTTTCCAAATTGTACATGGCTCTAAACGCAATACTCGCAATTATTTATCAATGAGTCAGCCACCAAATTCCACAAAGAGAGGTTAGCATTTATGTTCGTGCACAGCTTGCGTGGTGTATCCAACTCACATTAAAAACGTCAGGAAATCCAAGAAGCCCATCGACACGATTGTTAGTATCATTAGGTTCCATCAAGAGTGGTATGTACGATCCTTTCAAAGCAAATAATTGAGCAACAAAAAAGATTTTATTTTTTGGTTTACCCTCGCCAACGAAAAGAGGTATTACTCCGTGACTACCCATCTTTTTATCTTTCAATCTTCTGGTCTATCTGTCCATAACTTCAAAAGTTCTCAATGAATTTCCATGAAATTTTATTGAAGGGTGGGTCATTGAATGAGGAAGAAGTGATCTAATCTTATGGAAAATCTCGGAATTTATTTCTGATTGATTTAGCGTGCAGCGTTTGTAGAGGAGTGTGCTCTCTAGATACTTTCTATCTTTACTATCAGAGAGAAATGAAAAGAAAAAAAAGAGAAGAGTATTCATGAAGATTCAAGCTGACTGAATGAAATGTATTCCGAAATAGTAAAGGGCCAAGCTATTAAGACTGACCCTCGTGATGGGCAGGCAATAGTGACGTCACCGACGGCACTTTGTCGTTGACCTAAAGCCCAAATGCCGTTCTTAGCAATGGTCAAACAATGACTATGTTCATGTTTCATTTACCTTTGAAGTGAAGCAGACGGATTCAGATGGCTCTGATTCTTGAAGGTCGCTTTCAAAATGTCAGCTGCATAAGATGGAGACGGATTTTTCTAGCCGGCAGGAAGAAGAGGCTACAGTAATTAATAACAACAAAACTCATATCAGATTACAATTTTTGTCTGGGTCTGTCAGAATTGCGTATCAATATATTATATCAATATATTTCCGATTTTACTTTTAAAATTCTGATATGGTTGGCTTAGAGCTACAGATTTAAACATTGTGAAGAAGTACATTTTATAATATTTTCATTTCTTAATCGATGAAGTATTATAAATTATTATTTTTTTAATCTTATGACCACTTTTCATCTTTAACTTGATTTATCAATTGCTTTCTATTGTAATTTTTGCTCAGACAGGTATCCTTCGGCAGTTAACGGACAGCGTCGATCGGAATATAAAGAAAAAGCCTCAGGTGGCATTTGAGCCCAAAGCTCTTATTCTTCCTTTTCCTATCTCTGCCGACAATTAACCGGTCTGAGCAAAAGTTGCAAAGAAACTAATAAATCAAGATGAAGGTAAAAAAGTAGTCATAAAAGTGAAAATAATGATTATGAAAAAGAGTTTAATTGAATAATGCTTGTATGATTACCTTTAGTAGATTCTTAGTTCCTATTAGTTTCTTATACTAACTTCCGATAACGTACCATAATCTGGCTTGGTGAAGGTTTGTATAGTTACGCTCTACTTTCGGATAGGGGTAAACCTGTATCTTATTTTCCATACCTATTTAAAATGGATTTAAAAACAATTATACGAAAGGGGCTTAGTTATTTTCGTCTATCTATAGATACAGCGATAACATGTATTAATGATAAGATGGCCACATAAAGAATTCGGCCCTTTTTATATGGATGAATGGTTCATTCTTAGCTAGAAAATAAGGGTAGGTGAAGCCATTATTCTCTCTTTCTTTTGTCTATTGTGTTCTTTTCGACGTTCACTTTGGTGTGTTATTTTGAACTCGGGACTAATCAGTGTTATAATATCCAGGCCCTTATCACCCCCAACACTCTCCGAAATGTTCATTTCTGGTCCAGAAATATGATTTTCATTCGTGCGTTCATTCAGCGTTTCGTCATTGCTAAAGTAGATTTTTTGGAAGGGTGGGCAATGGAATAAGAAAGAAGTGGTTACATTTTGGGTCGGATCCATACACAATTAGCTCTCTTACATTATAGTTATACTTCCACAACACGTAAAATAGCCAAAATTTCATGTCTGTCCACACGATATCACAAAAATTCCCCTTGAATTTCCATGTTTTTCTTTTTCGTAGCCTATTGTCGACTCGAAAGAAATATTTGAATTTTTGGGTGTATCATTGCACAATTAGTCGTCCGAGAGATGTATGATCTCTCTGAATGTTTTCCAATCAAATAAGATAGTAATTGTAGTTTTTTTTGCATGTTGTCGAAGAGTTTCGAAAGTCATTGTCAGTAAGTTCGATTCCATCAGGTCTTTCATTATTGTGGCTTTGTTCCAGTCTAAACATGGATTACTAAATATCTGAGCGATTTCCTAAGTGATGCTGAAGATAGTTCGATTCGATTCTTACTGTGTATCAATAATATTATCAAAATATATTTCAAAGAGAGAGAGAGAGAGAGAGAGATAGAGAGAGAGAGAGAGAGAGAGAAATATAGAATGAATGGAAAGAAGAATTACATAGAAAAGAAACAGAATAGCTGAAAAAAGAGAGAAATTGAGAGAACAGCGCAGAGAAATGTAAAAAAAGAGACATGGAATGGTTGGCCAAATCGTGAATGATCGGGAAAACAATAGATAGACGAAAATAAAGGGACGGATAGAAAAAGGGAAGAAAGCGAAAGTAATAGATAGAGTAGACAATGTGTATGTGTGTGTGTGTGTGTGAGAGAGAGAGAGAGAGAGAGAGGGAGAGAGAAGGGTCGGACAAGAGTTTATTTAGTAACTTCAAAGGAACCTTTGTCAAAGATCATTTCTGAATTTCCCCTCTGAACTTTGTGACGTTTGATCTCGATTAGTCAACTTGAAATAAAATGTTTTTTCATGGGGTAAAAAAATAAAGCCAAACGACAACGTTGTGATAAAAGGTGCAAAATAACTTTTTTTTGATGTTATCGTGCGTAATGAAACCAGAACTGTCAAGGCCAAAAAAAACACACCATTTTCCTCTGAAACTTTTTTCTCTCATCTCCCGGGTGTTTTATCTATAAAAGAACGCTGCAAGAACGACCATCTCTGTGGTCTTTTTCCTGCAGAATCTTCAACTCAGAAACAAACCAGCTTTGTGAACATCATAAAAGTCTTAAAAATCATTCAACTGATGTCAGCCTGTATTACCTATATGATAAATAGGGTGATAATTTTCTGTTTGTTTCTCTGTCTGCAACAATGGACACTTCCACTGAGAGGTGACATTTTTGTGATAAAAATATCAGCTTCCCCCCATTTTAAACATTGGACCACGATTTCAGTAGTTTTTTTTCTAAAAAAAATCTCTTTAAATATATCCGTGAATATTTTCATGAGGAATGTCGAACAAAACACGTCGGATTGCCTATGTACATATGCGTATGCACGCGAAAGGACATTTACATAGACACACATTCACATATATTTGTAAAGCTATACGTAAACCAGTATAAGGCTGAGTGGGGGGAGGGGGATAGTGTGCTGCAGCAATCTTTCTTCCTTTGAGGGCCTGCGTATCTTTCGAAATTCTCTCTTACCCCGAAATGAACTACAGGCGTTTATAAAGATAGAGCCTCCATTACAATAAATAAGGGGGTGGTGTTGTGGCACACACACACACGTACACATTCATATATAGAGGGTGTTAGAAAATTCAGTGCTTTACTCAAGTGAGTTCAATCGTCAGACCGTCTTTTACTCTTGCCAAGGTGTTCCCTATATATTGGGTGTTCAGGGTTACGTGAGAAAGGAGGCTGATGGGATACGTGAAACGTTTCTACTAAAATGTTCGTTTTTCGTTTATTACTTGTTCTATTGTTTACGGGTCTTTAGTTGATAAAAGTGAGCGTAAAAAGGTTTCATTAAAAACGATTATTCGGTTATTTTAGATTTAGGACTGCTAACTGATGGATTGATTAGCAGATTGTTAAATCATTTTTAGATAGGGGTAATATTTGCTAAAACTATAGCTGATTTTTTGCGTATTTTGTTAAACATTTTGTGTAGTTTATTGGATGCAGGGACGTGTTTGTTGATTAGCCCAAGAAATGCTTTACTTAGATTCATTTTTCATTACATAAGGGATTTAATCAGGATATTTTTCTTTTTCTATTATGTTTTCTTTTCGTTCTGCTTGTTTTTCCGAAAACCCGTTGTCTCTAGAGATGTTGTGATCACTTTTCACAGAGGTGAAAAAATTTAATCGAGGGAATCATCGTTTAATCTACAGCTGATGGATTATGGGCGTGGGCAGTGGTCATCTATAACCATTATATAGTTATCGTTTTGTTCCTTAAATGGCTGGTAGGTGTCTTTTCGTGGATGAATCTCACGTCTAAAATATTGACTTTGTTTACGTTTGTTGAATGTCGATTTCGGCACCCTTTTTTGATTTTTTTTTACAATTTCGTTCTTAATTCTATCTGTTTTAGGTAATTTTTTTAGGATTGGTAGTCTTTCGTCTCTGTTTAGGCCAGTCTCTTTTTTCATTGTCTTGGCTAAGGTTGATATATTCGTACCATTTCGTCGTGGTGCCTTGGGTCGCATCTATGCAGTTTTGTTATCAATCAACAGGGATTTCAGCAGTGTTTAATAATTCTTATCAAGTCGTTAATGATTCTTATATGTTCCTTAGAGAATTTACCGAATTTGATGAAGGTTCCGTGATCGATGGAGCTTTCATTATATATTGAGAGCGAGTGTATCCCCACGAACAGTCCTGCACCCACTACCGAGATATTTTTCTCCAAACTGAGAGTTCTTGTGTTCATTTTTGGCAATAATAGTCTACTTGTCAAAGCAGACCATTGGATTAAAATAGAGGCCATGTTTTATTGTCATTTTTGGTTCGAAGTAAGAATTAAGGTAATAGTTAGGCGGGGGTGTTCAGAGAGAAAAGTTCCTCTGTCGGGTTAGGGTCAGATTCAGGGTCAGGAATACTGCCAAACAGGCATGAGCATTAATAGAAATAGAAATTCACATCCATAGGATTTCTTACGACGAATGGAAAATAAGGGCCTAGTCCAGTATTAGATTACATTCAGAAAAACCTTTTTCTCGCAAATGTTCGGAATATTTGAATTGAAACCATATGAAATTAAAACAAAAAAATTCTTCAACTTTCTCCGTCGGAATAAATACTTGGTTGATCAATTCCGTATCGATAAATGTCTCTTTAAATAGAAATTTACAAATTAAGATGGACCCTAAACTGACCCATGGGGACCCAGGAGGTAAGTATTATCCAATATCAATCCTTGGGTGAATTTATCCCCGTAGACAAATTTGCAGCCACTCTGATCCAGACGTTTAGGAGCCTTTAAGGCATATAGACGTAAGATACCAACCGTCATTTTCATGGCATAAGATCTTCGTTGCTTTGAATGATTTGGATTAATTACCTGCGAGCTTTGTACGTAAATGATTTGCGTGGGAGACTTGAGCAATTCATTTGATACGAACAGCGTATTTATACTGAGAAATGCATAAGATATTCTCGACTTGAATTCAAAGAAGAAGGTTATAGAAAAAAAGTATCAGCTGTGAGAGTTCCTTTTATTGCATTATGTATTAAACCTATGAAATAATGGGTCTGGTGAGTCACTCAATAAAAACCTTCACGTAACCAATGTCTTTTGGCAACATACCGTGTCAGGGTGATTAAATAAGAAAACTAAAAATCTAATGGAACAATCTAACATAAAATTACATTGCAAATTGAATCCCACACCTAAAAACCTACTTGGGGTGGAATTTTTAAAATACAAAAAAACTTTTTTCTCTATATAATAAGGAGTAAAAGTTTGAATTTATAGCCCTCTAGCTCTGTCAGTACAGTTGCATGCATGATATTGATAGTCAATCAGCGAAATAAGATTAGCTTGAAGAAACTCATGTTGACAGTTTTGGTTGTCGGTTTCTAACATACCCAATGGGCGAACAGAAGCTGCACCATGTTGGTGTAATGAGCAGATTACGGCTATCAATTTCTAAATTTTAAAGACGTTACCCGAAAGAATTGATTTAATTATCAGGGTGATAAGATGATCTCTTCAAAGAGAATCACCTAGCAATTCAGGGGAGATAAATCCGTAGTTCTCATCGATCGGCTTTCCCTCGTATGGCTGCCGCCATCAAGACGCTTGGTAATTGAATCTGAAATGAATGAGATTTCGCCCGCAGCGAGCAGCTTTTTCGACATCTTTTGTGAGCTTCTAAATTTATTTTTGGGCGAAATAAGATCTTTCAAAAATTGGTTTAGTATTGGGAATAGAAGAAAAAAAACAAAACCAAATGAAAGCAATTTATATCAAGCAGAGATTGTTAGGTTGTAAAGTGAAGCAGAATACAAATGGGTAGATCTCAGAGCTGCGCGAGCCAGTTCATGGATATTTTTATTTGTCTGTGTGTCCGTTTGTATTTGCGGTATGAATCGATATTCTGCTAATTGAAGAACCATAACTTTCAGGGCAGCTGTAAAGAGACATGAAATAAAAGAACAGAAGGCATTATTTTCATCAGATTTTAGGCAACCCATCATACTTTTGACATTATCTATATCTTTGTCCAAGTTTGCATGTATGCCTCTGTGGATGAGCTTGTGTGAATCTTCGCATGGAGGCTCATCAATAATTCTGAATAATAATAATGATGAGGAGGAAAGCATTCATTGTACATAACGAATACTTCTCAACATAGCCTGCTTCCTTTTCAATCCGTTTAATCTAGTCACGTACATCGAACATTTTCCGTGGAAATTTCAGATCAAAATTTAGCAAATAACCATGTTCCAAGTTACGGACTTACTGATCCACCTTATTATGCTTGTTAATCATGAAGCTTTGATTAATAGAGCACAAGTCTAAATTGGAAATATTGGGATTGGAAGATTGTGTTGCACAAATCCTCCAAGTAGCGACTGCACATCTGCCTTAAAAATCAGTATTCAGGATTCTGGTTTTATCTCGGCTGAAAGTGGTCAGGAATACACACTTATCTAACCTACCAAACGGGTCATGATGTATGTTATCCATTTTCACTAGATGTTCTAATGAAATATAATTGGTCTGCCAATAGCGAGGACTAAGGTTCAAACTCTGGTACGTGTTCAATTAAATTCATTACCATAACTAATAGAGGCACCACCTGCAAAAACTTCCACTTGCTTTTAATTACCAACGTGGGTATTAAATGTCAATAAGCACATGGACACATCGCTTATCCATTGTGTGAATTAAAAAAAGCAAGTTTCAGTTCCAAAGAATTGAGGCTGACATTTGTGGAGAAAAAGGAAACATATTTACGAAAATATAAAATGACACATCTGATTCGTCGCTTAATAGAAACCGTCGCGTGAACAATACATTTAAGTGCCATGCCATGTTGGGGGTGATCAATTAGAAAATTGGAAAAAGGAGTGATCAATGAATAAGTTACTTCTCTTTTGTGTGGCAGTGATCACTAAAAAGTCTGAATTTTCAAAAACAAGCGCGAATACTGCAGGGCAGAAACTAAGGGACCAATTAAACATAAGCTTACATTGCAAAATAACCCCTACTGAGAATTTATACAAAAAAAACAACAAAAAAACAAAACATTTTCCTAGACATAATAAGGAGCAAATGTTTCTAGCCCCATTTGTGATACATACATAGTAAGGCAGGCAGCCTAACTAACTTAAAAACTGAAGAAACCTATATTGACAGTTTTGGTTGAGAGTTTCTAATAGTATGAAAACCATTAAAATGTTACCCAGTCATTGAATTTCTTAGTTTAACCTTACCATTGTTCCAATATAAGAGGATCTGGACATTACCAAGTTTCTCTTTCCAGCCTCTTTTCTCATTCTTTGCATAGATTGAAGAGAGAAAACGATAAGCACGAGAAGCCTTTTAAAATCGAGGTCACCCAAACCTGATATGAAATGATAATTCTTTTATTTGGTTTTGAATGAGAGGAATAGAGCACCGAGACGGAAATTGAAAAGGTTAGTTTTGCTGCAGAAATAAAAGGAGGAAAAAATAAACCAAAAGAAACCGGAAAAGTTAATTTAGATATAAAATATCCAATTCTGGAGGCAATATTGGAGAAAAGTCACTGAAATACTTCGAAGGTGTATTTCTTACGATGGACAGGAAATTATTTTACATGACAATTATGGCAGGCCGTAGCACACAGCATAAAGTCTGAGTCCTTCAAAAATGCACCTTTGGAAGTGGCACTGCTCTAATTATATCGAATAAGCAATTCGTACACTGGCAGAAACTTGTAAATGTGAGTAACATTGAAATCATTACTGAACTTTTTTTTCCGGATAATGAAAACGGGATCTACTGCAATGAAATTCGCGGTCCGGAAATCCCAGAAGTTCCAAATTATGTTTTTGCCAAGTATATGCCTTCTGCATCAAGGAATTTGACTTTGTTAGAAACCGTCAACCATAACTGTCAACATAGGTTTCTCCGGTTTTTAAACTGGTCAGGTCCGTCTGTCTGTCTGGCTTGCTATGTATGTATCACGTGTACAGGCCGTACCAATGGAACAAAAGGGTTGAAAATTTAAAAACTTGTTTCTCATTGGTTCTAGAAAAAAACGTTTTAGGCTTCTTTTCAAATTTCCCCCTAAATAGGTTCATAGAAGGGGGCAATTTACAATGTAAGTTTCAGATAAAATGGAAGCCTAGTCTTAGTTTGTGTCTATGTTTTTTAAAATAGCGACTTTTCTTTATAGTGACCACTGTCTAACAAAAGGCAAGAGAAATAACTTATTCATTGATCACCCCTTTTTCAATATTTTTAATTGATCATCAACATGCCATCAAAAGACATTGGTTGCACGAGGACTAACCAGACCTGTCCTGTTTATGCTCATGTAATATACGAGAGCGTAGCTGAGACTCAATTACGCAATACCGCCTGAAGCTGACAATAAAACGTAGAACCAGACAACAAAGTGCCCAAATTTTCCCGTTTTATGGGGATATCGACAAAATTTAAATGTAATCAATTATTTACTGGAGGTTTGATTTGCTTTCCGTTATTTCATGGACAGAAGTGTTCTTCAGAATTTAATAAGGAACTGCTCCCATTAATCTATAAATCATATTTCCTTTTTGTTTATCAGTCTTAGTACGTAATAAAACAAACTAAAAAACAAACAAACTATTGAAACCATTTTGAGAAATCAAAAACATAACTTTGTTAAACCTATGAATGTGAAATACGATGCGCTATCGGGAAGTTAGGGAATGGCCATGAAAAAATGATTTTTCCCAATATCAAGTTTTCACTGCATCATGTTATTTGCTTACTAACTCACACAGGGCATTCATACATAAAAGATATCGGCTGAGTCGAGGTTAGTGAAAGTCGTTTAAATACTCCGAGTTTTTTTTTTATAAAAAGAGATGGCCCCAAATCAGCAGTTCGACTTCTACTCCGGATTGATAGATGAATGGTTTAGTTTGGCTGCATATCAACCTCTGATGGATTATTCGATGCGGGGATCAGAGAATGATACTATTAGATTTTGATTTGGCTTACAGAAGGAAGGAAATTTTGTTTTTAGTAAAGATGCAATAGATTTCAGCTTGTTTTTCACGGATAGGGAAGAAACATATGCGCTTATGGGCAGAGTATTTAGAGTGTTGGAGGTACATTTTCATGTTAAGTCTGACTCCTTTCAGGAAATGTAATATTGTTCGGGTTAAGCATAAATCGCCAGTTTTCTAGCACGTGTTCCATTGTATATTGTTCTTGGCATGCTGTACAAATTGGTGGGTCTCTCCGTAGCCAGGTTGCGACTCTCCAATGTTGGGTTCAATGTTCTGTAGTTTATTGTTTGTGCAAGAGCTCCATGACTCCTGCGATTTGTCTGTGATGTATCTATTTATAGTAGGCTTGAAATCGGTAAAGGAGATTTTTGTATTTGATTGATTCATGTTTAGCACTTTTGTGCTTCTGCATCAGCCCCATCGTTATGTTCTGGTCATTTAAAATAGTCAATACTTTTCCCTACATGAATACAGCGTCAAAAGACACAATTCATTGTAGCAAGTGATAATTCCAGTTGTTTCAACTCAATTCATCAACATGGTATTGTATGAAATGCTGCATAGGTATTATGTGGTACCTATTGTGTAATATCCATTATAAATATTTTTTCAGATAGATTCATCATCACTGAAGAGAATTTCACTTTTACGATCGGAAAACCACGATCATTATATTGAACATGAAAGAAATTCATGTTCAGTGACAGCTGACCAGATGCCATAAACGATGATTTCATAATAAGGGGATATCTCTCAAGAAGACGTAATGGCAAAGGTTTACCGATTAGGATAGGACGGTCAGTCAGCAAAAGTCATCTAAATTTAGCCATGTAGTTATATTCTTCCCTTTCTCGAACAAAATACCTTGCCATTTTGACTGTTAACATTTTAGACCAGTAAGATTAGATATCATAGCATTCGAATTTCTTGGATGAAGGATTTCTTGCACGAATAGTTAATCTGAGAAGTTCGAACACTTATATCTAATTATACCAGTGGTGACGGTTTGCAAGCTAATCGTGCAGGCCATTGTTTATTAGTTTAATCTTCACTGTGTGCCCCAATCTTGTTGCTTTTTTCCAAGTTAAGCTAAGTACAGTAAATATATGCAGATGACGGTACTCGTAGAAAGGAGGATACGAGCACAAACACAAAGTGTCGCCCAAAAATGAGTTCTCTCCGTACAACTTTTTCTTATAGCAAGTTTAATTTCCTCTAAACCCAACGTAGGATTCTATTATTCATGGTGGAACATTTCACACTCAAATATTTTTTCGTGGGAATGTACTCATACACATATTTTTGGCAACAGATTTTCAATATTGTAGAGTTTGTCAGAAATAATACCTGATAATATCAGTTTTGATTGTGCAATGTTCAACGAGAAAGTCCTGCTGTGTTTGGTTCAGGAGAAGATCAACTTTCTATAAATCAGTGGAAGGGTGTACTCATTTATAGACACACACTCGCTTACATAGGCATGTGCACCATATCCACAAACCTGATCACACACTTTGATGTTATGGCACTGATCAATATACAATAATTGAAGACTGATTTCTGAATTGCAATTTTGCACTTTCTCATTGATTTCTTGAAGAATCTGTTTGAATTTTCCAATTTTGGAAGAAATTGTGGACCGATCTAATTATAGACCGGAAATATAATTCCAACGTCTCGTAAATTCGTCAAATCGAACATAAACACGTAAAGATGCAGCCGACAGAAGATGTTTGTTTCCTGGAGGAAATTTAAGTACATTTTAATGACAAACTAACCAGCAATAATTGAATGAGTTTTAGTGAGTCATACGTAATTTAATCATTTCTGAAATAAAATGTATTTCTTTTTGTGATAGATAACTGAGTAAACTATTAGTTTTTGTGGTTCGATTGGACGATATTACTTTGCTGAGTACTTTGCTATCTTGGATATCATCAGCATCGACCTATTTTTAAGCCATGAAAGTAACTCTACCAGCATTGGACTGTTTAGTTTTTGTCTCTGTATTGATTTAGCCCACATCAGAGCGGCAAAATTAGATTTATTTTCGTTTTTTTTTTTAGATTCCTTATATTCAGTATTTTCCATCCTGTAATCCTGCGTAGAAGAAAAATAAATACGTGAACTATTTTTCGGTAACATGAAAGCCAACGTGTTAAAAATCAGGTTGAAACATTTTCCCCTTCCAAACCTTCCAAGTCTCTGCATCAAATTTTGATGTTAGAAAGATTGATAATAATAATAATAATAATAATAATAATAATAATAATAATAATAATAATGATGATAATAATAATAATAATGATAATAATAATAATAATAATGATAATGATAATAATAATAATGATGATAATAATAATAATAATGATAATGATAATAATAATAATGATAATAATGATAATAATAATGATAATAATAATAATAATAATAATAATAATAATAATAATAATAATAATAATAATAATAAGGATGATAATTAAGACGAAGACTTCCAAATTTTACGGAGGAATTTTAAAATCTAACAATATTTCTGTCAGTTATTTTTCATCTATTTATTTTACTAACTGAAATCTAATAAGTGGGTAGAAATTAGATTCGGAAATGTTGTAACGAATACGGCTGCTATTTTCGGCTTTGCAACATTTTCTTTTTGAACAACATTTTCCATAATTGAAATCAATATCTTTTTCAGCAGAAGCTGAATTAGTGTTCAGTTGTTTTAGTCAAGCTTTTGAATTGCGGCCTGGGTTGAAAAGATTTACACAGTTTCCTTTCGGTAACTCCCCCCCCCCCCGCCCCTAAGAAAAAATTGGGAACTGATGGTCTTCTGAGATCTTGGGTACTCTGTATATGAATATATTGTCACATATTCAGCAACATAACATGACAAAAGGGAGTCAGGTAATTGTTTGGAATAGGTTCGCCCAAAATGGTGATTACAAGTATAGATGCTATGCATAAAACGATGGAGAAGTGGACACACAAAAAGTTGAAAGTAAGTGGATGCGTGGGAAGCAAAAATTACTCAGATTATTGGGAACGAACAGAACACGAGTTAACATAGAGAAATATTGTAAGAAATGACAAAGAAATTATTCAATCATTTTTTAAAATATTAATTTCAACTATATATTCATTTGAGGGTCACAAATATGGAAATAATATCTAATCATTTTATGTTGGTAATTGCAACTCCAACCCTGACTCTAATCCTAAAGATCAACCCTTCTTTGTCGTTAAATCTGATAAAAAAACAATTTTAAATGGTCATGTTTTCTTGCTTACATGAGTGACTTGACAAATTATCAGCTGCAGCAGCTTGGATGATTATGCCTACAGAAGTTATCTCACTTTTTTGGCGATCCTATTCCAACTATTACCGTGGGTTATGGCTGGCGTAATCAAAGGACAAGTCTCTGGGGCATGGTGAACTCCTTGAGCCCCAACCTTTTTTCGTTGACGTACTGGCTCCGCGACGCCCACGATAGAGAAGTATGGCGAATCCTAGGGAAGGTCTATGTCCAACGACGGACGTTGAAAGACTGATGATGATGAAGGACAACAGAGTTTCCCCAAAACTAAACAGTATTGCTGGAAAGCAGATATTAGTCATGGATACGTGCAGTGGACAAAATGAAAACCAGGCGAGAATTAAAAAAAAACGAGGACATCATATAATTATCGTCGTTTGGTGCTTAACAGACAGAGTAGCAAAAAAGTTAAATCATCCTTCTTTGGTACTGAAAGGGTTACGAGAGGTCACGTCACATTGCAAAATCACGTGACCGAGTATGGCAATGACGTTGAAATGAATTTGGCAAGGGAACGCAAACAGAGAGGCGATCAGCTTCACGTACGCCTGCTCTGGTTATCGCTTCCTACTTTTCGATGACACTGCACTTTACGGCGGGAGCACTGTTACTTCACACTGTTACAAGGAATCAGACAATATCAAATAAGGAAGCCTTGTCCTTTATTCGGCATCTCTTTCCCCTCCTCATTTTACGTCGGATTAAAATTAAAAAGCAAACAATAACGTAACTGTAACAATAACCTCCATCGCTGAATACTGTTTATATAAAGAGAACACTGCGGATATAACATTTTTTCAATGCTCATGTAGTTGGACATATGCCAAATTGCATTTCCATCGAGGTTCCTCTCTGATAATGGATGATGCCATGAACTTAAGTCTGTTCTTTGAAATTACAATTTCCTCAATGATGTAATCTAACTGGAGAAAATAGAAGAAAATGGAGAGAAAACGAGAATAAAAGCAACAGTGCATAGTTAACACATATCTATGACGTGCTTATTTGAGAATTCTGACTTCATACAAAACCAGACAAAGTAAATACGGATGATTCAAAAAAGAAATAATAAGCACGCAGGAGAAATACCATTATGTTCAACAAGCAGAAAAATGAAGTTACTCTTATTTTATTTGTTTGGAAATAAATTTTGTAGAATCTGTTCGATTATGTCAGGAAGCAATCTTCTTGCATTATGTCCATTTTCATTTTGTTTTATGGAAATGAAGGAAATTTTGTAATACGTATGCACAATATGAAATGAGTCTGTTGAGATATCAGATTTCTATGCACTAGACTGAATACACGCCCTAACGGGTGGAGTAAATTGCTGTCCAAAAAAGAAATATGAAGATAGATGGATATAATCAGGGAGCGTTTAATTTAATTTTTTTTAAAAATTGATCTATCACCACTTTTTACACTGTTAGGAAAAAGGACTGATGTTGAAAGGTAGGATGCTAGTGTAGAAAAGGATGTTTGGCTAATGTGAAAGAAGGGTCTGGATAATGTAAAAAAAAACCTTTCTAGTGCAAAAAAGGGGACATGAGGGCAGAATCAAAAGCTGGTATTAATGCAAGAAAATATTGAGGCTAATCTCCAAAAAGAGAGGGGCTAATGTAAAGAAAGAGGGGGCTGATCTTAAAAGTGGTAGAAAGTTTAAAAGGAGAGGTATGTGAATAATGGAGGCGTAATGTCCAAGGAATGTAAGTAAGGTTAAGAAAATGGGGTAGTGTTAAAGATAGGGCTAATGATAAAAAATTGAACAAATAGTGGACAAGGGCATTGAGAGTTGACGTAACAAAAGAGAGGGAGTTATTGTTAGAAAAGGGGAAGGGTTCTCACTTTATTATAAGCCCATAAAACGGAAGTAAACATTCGCTCTCGATTCTGATCCCTGAAAATGAGAAAAAATTCAAACCAGAGATTAGAAATTTTTCTCTTGAGTCTGAATTCTGAAACTAGAAATAAACGTTCCCTCTCAATTGTCACAATCCTTAATTTTGACTATTGTTATACCTTGGTTTTTGAGCCCTAACGTAAAAAGTACTCCCCTCAATTTTAACCCTTAGAAGTGCCCTCCCCCATTTTGACTCCCAAAAGTAAAAATAGAACTCCCTTTAAGTTTCGATCCTTAAAAGTGAAAAAAAAAATCCCCCTCTCAATTTTAACCATTCAAAGTGAGAACAAAATTTTCCACCCCATTTTGATCCCTCTTTCTTTCGCTTTCTTTCTCTTTCGCTTCCTTTTTAACTCCAAAAAGTGGAAAAAAAACACAAAAAAGAGAGTGAAAAAAAAAAAAAAATCCCCCTCTCCGATTTCGCCCCCTAGAAAAGAAAAGAAAAGAAAAGAAAAAAGAAATTTCTCCGCAATTTTCACAAAAAGGGAAAAATTAAAAGTACTAATTATTGAAAAAATATGATAAAAAAAATATTCTAATATTTCGTGATCAAAAATATAAATAGACCCCCTATATTTTGAAACCCCCCTAAAAACATATTTTCTTTTTTGGGGGAATGGTCAGAAAATAATTTGCCAAAACACTTTACGGTGATCAAATAAAAAATTTCATGAATTTTTATCAAAATAGTTTTTGTGGTAGGCGACAGCAGACGGACGGACCTTATTAAGGAATCATAACGAGATTTATATATATTCACCCCTCCCTCTCTCTCTCTCTCTCTCTCTCTCTCTCTCTCTCTCTATCTATCTATCTATCTATCTATCTATCTATCTATCTATCTATCAATCTATCAATCTATATATATATATATATATATATATATATATATATATATATATATATACGTGTGTGTGTGTAATCCGTATTTATACAATGCTCACACACGAATACATCTCTCTCTCTCTCTCTCTCTCTCTCTCTCTCTCTCTATATATATATATATATATATATATATGTATGTATGTATATATATATCAATTCAACAAGTTAGTTTAATCCTGATTTAAAGTAGCGATAGGGAAGTATCAATTTTATACATCGGTTTAGTTTAACGTGATCGGATAGACGGATAGTGAAGAGTTTACTCCTCTGAATTAGGTGAAGATTGTTCTTGTTACGGGGAAAATAAAGACAACTCAAACTAAGACTACATTTGACAAGAGAAAACGTTACTCGAAATATATTGGAGACCAAGTAATTTACAGTTAGTAAAATAAGCACAGATAGACAAAGTAAAGAATATTTACAACAAAATGTAATGGCGTATAGTGATGACATTTTGGTTATAAGAATGCTGGTATATGCAGGGTCTCTCAAAAAATGTAACACATTTCGTTCGCTAATAACGGCTCTGGTTGTTACCTGAAAGTAGATTTAACCCTTTTATATATGAGAGTGAACACAACATTTATTATTTCTTACTGAAGGGTTTAATCAACTTTCAATAAGTACCTATCAACGAGAATTTATAACAGGTTATAATAGATTGGTCCATGTGAAAAAGATCTAAAAAACAATTAGAAGGTTGTGATAAAATGAGATTGGCTGTCATAACATTTTTTTTGAAAAAAATTCTTTCTCTAACTTTTTATATACCACTTGATATCAGTGGTGTTTTTCTTTTCATAAAATTTTGTCTTAGGACACTGTCCTATCACCTTTTAAAACAGCTTGAGTCCATATATATATATATATATATATATATATATATATATATATATATATAATTATTGTGTCATCCACAGACAGCTGTTTTTATGCATTACATCTCTTCGGTGTGGTTATAGATTTTCCATTAACCCATCCAGTACCATGAGGCAGGATTGAAACGCTCGCTCCAGATCCGGAAACTGATATCCTACCTCTGAGCTACGGAACTGGACAGTCAGTATGGCTGAATTTAAGCGATATATTAATTTACACATAAATCCCCCATCCACCAGAGTGCTCTATTCCTATGGAAGAGCATTGCATAAGCTTACAATGGATGGGTTATCTCACTTAAAGAGTGCTCAACCCTGAATAGAGGAGCATTAATTAATTATATATATATGTATATTTATATATATATATGTATATATATATATATATATATATATATATATATATATATATATATATATATATGATGTAGATTCACAACGCACACACAAGTTTATGTTTCTGCCCTCTCTGGGCCTCATCTTTTAGATTCTAGTTTTGGGAATTTGGTGAGAATCTTGCAGGCGTCACAGTAAGTAGGAGGAGTTATTCATTTTGTTCTACTCCCAGTGACAACCACAAGTTCCCCCAGCTAGAACCTAAAAACACGTACAATCATTCGCCTGATGAAGCCCAGAGAGGACGGAAACATAAATTTGTTCGCGTTGCGAATCCACATCCTATTATATATTTCCAGCTCTACTCTAAAACAACTTGAATTTCGAAGTATAAATTTGAATGTATCGAGCACTCTATGAAATAAATCCATCACACATCAGACATTGATTTATATTATGCTATATTGCTAATCTGATCCGTACCATATGTATTATATATATATATATATATATATATCAGCTCACGAAAGGTTTCATAAAAATGCTGTACTTTTGGATGACGAGGAAAACCTGTACCAGTAAGAGAAAATCGCAACTTGAAATTTCACTTTCAAGTCATTTCCTGTCCGTGCAATACCAAAATGACTATTCCCAAACTAGGAGCTACTCAAAGACTGTGATCACTAATTCGACAACTTTGATATTTGATCCGTCGTACTCAGAACTTCAGCTCTATCATTGTGCTACACAGGCTAGTGTTGTATTTATCTGAGTAGAATGTCAAAACCAGCGGGCTTTGGGCTCAGAATTGTTGTGGCTGCACGCCTGTCGGCAATTAGAATATGACCTAAATGAAATGTCAGCCATTGTTGGTCAGGTATTGACATTCTCTTTAGTTCTGTGGAAATATTGGGTGGATAGATAGATGAAGGAAAAACGAACAATTGTGTTCGTGTGTGATGTAGAGATTGATAGTATGCGTGGAAGAGAAAGGAAGGAAAAAAAGAGAAGAGGAAAAGTTTTCTATACTCATGACTTTATTCCGATCTCTTTATTTTTTAATATCTTATAAATTCTATTTCCTTTATTTTTTTGAACCTTACTTTTCTTCTTCTCTAAACGATTCTTTATAATTTTATATCCCTCTCTACTTTTTTTTTTTTTTTTTTTTACTTAGCTTTGGAGTAGCTCAAATAAACTTTTGTATAACTCTATCTGTGTTTCGGAATGACTTACATAATATTTTGTATTTTTCCATTGTTTGTTGATCAATGAGACTTACATAGGTTTTAGACTAAACATAGAGATTTTTTTCATCAGTTTATAAATAGATGGCTTCTTTAATTAGCTCCGACGAGTTAAAATGAAACTAGTCGGAGCCACAAAATTTAGATCCCGTTAGCAAAGTTCTGAGATAGGAAATCGCTTACAACAACGACGGCGTGTTGATTATATAAAGGCATGTGCAGACGACACCTTTGCTCACTTTTCGACTAGCTATGGCAGAGAATAAACTCCCTGTATAACAGGCGTTACTATCCCTTTTCTGTCTCAATGACATGACTTATCTAATATTCTCTAGACTTGTGGAACAAATCATAGTAAAATTTGTGCACAATGAGCACATTCTAATTTATTTAAATTATTGTATCTTCTTTCATCATAATTTCTTTTACGATTTGCCTAAAATACGCTGCATGACAAAAAATGTTTGTTAAACATGTACGTACGTCAAAATATTATTTGTTATTTAATATTTGCCGTTACTCAAATCTATCTTAATTACTTTCATTCATGCTGAATGTTTCCCTTTTATATAAGACGGAAACAATGATATCGGTTGAGGGGGACAAACAGTCATGAACAATTAGCGCACTAAACTTCGAATAACACAAAGATTTCTACCTTAGTTTATATATAACGAATCATCATCATCAACTTTTTAACTTCCGTCGTTGGACAGAGATCTTCGCCAGATCTTATCTTTTGTCAGGCACAGTCACGCATATGATCTCTGAGGATCCACGATGCAAGTCTTGATATCCAGTGTTTGTCTGAAATTCTTGGAACATGACCAAAACATTGCCATTTGAGTTTTCTACTGGATTCTATGTTATCTCTGACTCCAGTTCTTCTTTAATATTCTGTGAAGTGTTATGAGATGACATTTAATAACAAACTTCCTATAAACAAACACTATTTATAACAGTTCCGACGTTTTTTTCTTTCTTTCTTTTTGTATTTTTTTATTCAGAAGACAGGCTCTTACATATATTTTTCGCATTCTGAAAACCTCTCATATGCAATTCACCTTCTCTCTCTTTCTTTCTTCAATTCGTTCTTCTCCCTTCTCATATTTTTTCTCCTTTTCTACCCTACCATCTGTATCACTATTTGTTACTCCCTTCGGCAATTTTAATCGAATGACTACCATGATTCTCTATGGTGAATCCAAATCTCAAGCTGAAAGCATAAAAACGAGAGAAAAAACAAACGTAAAATTCTAGAAAAAAGAACGAAATAAAACAGAAAAAGCGATCACTTAAATCAGCATGATTTGGCTTTTTGAATGGGGATATAAGGGTGTATTCCCGATCTATTCTAGGCCAGTCGATGTCCAGCGAAGTGCACTCTGGACAGGTTGGTAGGAAATATTTTTATCATCAAAATTGTTACCTTTAAGTAGAAGAGTCCATGCTTACAGACAGAGAAACTAACAGAACACTGATCATTTTAGAGACAAATTCAGTAAAACTTATTAAACACAGCTTCCCATATTTTCCCTTGGTTTATTCACTTTTGTCTCTCCCGATTTTTTCTCCATAAGCAATTACAAGAATTGCCTTATTTTCTGGCGACTTGATAGAAGAATTTTGACACCATTTTCCTTTGCCTCTAAGATTTCCATGTTGTTCACTTCAGTTACCGACAGGGAATTAGACAACACTGTATTTTCTACTTGGAATTTAGTCAATATCTCCTCTTCATCAATCGATAAATTGTTCCAATTCAAATGAATGCTGGTGTTGATCGACAACATTAATCGTTCAATACTGATCGTGTTGGTGTATTCGCCCGTAAGGAGCATTTAGCACATTCCGTGAAAGTATCATAATCAAGAGAATAAGGTTAATGCTTTTAATCCTCGACTCGATAAGGTGGGTTTGGGGCAGATGTGCACATGCGCCTTTTTGTAGAGGAATATGTATATGCATTTGAATATGACTTTACAAGAGTGTTCATTTTAGGCTTTGTTCACTATAAAATTTGACGATTGTGATGTTACGGAAAATAAACATTTCTCAGTGTCCACGGTAAATTTTAGATGCATCCAGCATCTCTATACATTTTTTGGTCGGTCGGTCCTTGAAATATAAAATATAATTTTTCTCAACTGTATCAGTTTGGATCGATTTGAAACTCGGTCCAGACCTACGGGTGAACCATCCCTATGCTCCCTTTCATACCACTCTCTTTAATCCTCCGCCTGCTACTGCTCCCATGAATGGTTGACACATCGCTGGTTCCTGTTTTTCTAATAAAACCTACATGTTTGTGTAAGTGTTTTGCTTTAGTTTGAGTGTAAAATCTGAACTTGTGATCAGGACAGAAGAAGAAAATAAGAGAGAGACTAGCCTAATGAAAGGGAGGATAAGATTATATCCCCCCCCCAAAGGGAGATATGATATACATATATGTATGCTCATCCATGAATGCATGAAAATGAATCTCTCTCTCTCTCTCTCTCTCTCTCTCTCTCTCTCTCTCTCTCTCTTATATATAAATGTGGGAGTTGCCTCTTTTACATTAAAAAATATTGTCTTTTGTCTTTTCCTGCTACGTTTACTACCCACTGTCACCAATTGTGCAGATAAGGATCGATGAAAACACTTAGTCTGAAACAGTTACAACATGGATTTCGATATGAGATTTTCATTGTATAATGTACGATCAACATGATTAATGTAGAAGCGTTGAGTTGAGTGCATTGACACAGATGGGGAATATGTTGAAAAACAGTGAAATATTTGTTGTGTGATAGGAATAGAGCACTCTAGTGGATGGGGAATATATGCTAAAATGAATATATCGCTTATATTCAACCTTACTGACTGTTCAGTTCCGTGGCGCAGAGGTAGGGTACCAGCCTCAAGGTATTAAGCGAAGGTTTACATCCTGCCTCGCGGTACTGGATGGGATAATGGATAGTGGTACAACAATGATATATAATGGATAGAAGTTCAACAATGATATATATATATATATATATATATATATATATATATATATATATATATATATATATATATATATATATATATATATATAAATAAATATAATGTGTACTTTAGAGAGTGAGACAGACTCGGGAGTGAAGTTTTTGGTGGTAAGGTTTATTAATCCTTATATGTCAATAGTCCATACATGTTTCGGGATTCTTCCCATCATCAGTGGTGTGTGTTGTGTGTGTGTGAATTAAATGTACCATGTGGAACCAGAGTCCACTGCCAGGGGCTATGCATTGTGGGTAAGTTTCGTTGTCAGGGCTACTAGAGGCCTCCTGCTGAATGTAAGAATGACCAGCAGGTATTGGGATTTTGGTAAAGCAGCAGCAGTTGGTCTTGGGGAGGGCAGAGTGTGTCGGGGTAGGGGGTAGTGTTGTGGAGGTGGATTTTTTGGTATGTTTGGGATTGTGTAGAAGGAGGGGTGTTGGGGTCAAGGAGCTATATAGGTATCAACCTTAAAAGTTACTGAAAATGTTTTGGCTATGATTTGGACAGGGGTTATAACAGGATAAGGTGAAGTTTTTCCTATGGGTCTACGTGACTTTGAAGCTTCCATTATTGAATGTGTCTTAGATGTGGGTGTGAGGATATTAATGGTAAGAGTTGTCTGTTTTAGTGTTCTGTGTGGTGAGGGTTGTTCAGTTTAGTATTTAATCCATTAGGATATAGGGTTTTAAGTTTGTTGATCCACATGTCTTCGTGTTTTTCTAGAACTTTAGTTATGTCAATTGGAGTAGTTTTTTCTATTTTTTCTATGATGGTGAAGCTAGCGTCAGTGGCAAAATTGTGGTCAGGTGTGCGAAAGTGTAGTTCTACAGGAAGTGGGCTGCGATTATTTTTTGACTTAATCCTATGTCTATAATTGTTGAGTCTAATATGTGTGTGTGTGTGTGTGTGTTTGTATATATACATATATGTGTTTATATATATATATGTATATATATATATATATATATATATATAAATATATATATATATATATATATATATACAAACACACACATATATACACACACACACATATACACACACACACATATATATATATATATATATATATACATATAAACACACACATATATATATATATGTGTGTGTGTGTGTACATATATATATATATATATATATATATAAATATATACGCATGATTAACTGCCCAAGTAGTTTGATATATACATATGTGTGTGTGTTCCTTTATACGTAGATAAGCTGAGTTGACAAAAAAATAAAAATAATAAGATTCTTTTGTTGAATACGGTGAAAGAAAGAGAGAAAAAATAAGGAGAGGAAGGGGAAATGAAAACATTTGACAGATGGACATGTGGTCAAAATGTCAACGGTCTCAGTTCATTCTTCCCACTCCTTATTTATCATTCACTTTTTTACAAAGAGAATTTCTGGACCACCAATTCCGTTTCTATTTGTTACTTGAGTAAGAACTGTCAGCCATATTTGACGGGAAAGTGTCCTGATTATAATCGGTTCGTTATGCTAATCAGCGACCACGTGACAGGACCATGAGTCTCGTATGGCTTAGGCTGACATTGATATAAAGGACATGTGACCGAGGAATGTTTGAATTAAGCACAAGGTCTGTTTATTTTCAATGGAAACCGTCACATGACCAACGTCTTTTGGCAGTATCCTGTGCTTGGGATGATCAATGAAGAAAAATGAAAAAGAGATGTTCAATGAATAAGTTAAACCTCTTACATTTTGTTAGGCAGTGATCATTAAAACGTAAGAATTGAAATAAAGAAAAGCTTAACGCTTCCAGACACAAACTAAAGGACCAATATTTTGTATATTTAAATTGAACCCGCCCACCACAAAAAAAAAATTACCCACGGATTGAATTTACAAAAACACAAAAGCGTTTTTAGACACAATAAAGAGTTGCAAAATGTTTTTGTTTCCATGGCCAAAATAAATTTCATACATCAAGTCATACTCACTCTCAACTAGATATAGATACAACATTTTTAATTTCCACGAGGCCTGCAAAACTATTTCTCAAATTACTACTAATTTATTTCATTTTTAGAGAAGTTAATTTG